>CM031240.1:727273259-727855759 GCA_018340775.1 Taxus wallichiana var. yunnanensis | reverse complement strand
ACTCTTCACCTGAAGTGGCTATCACTTTTATAGAATAATTACATGCATTACTTCCCAATTCTCAAATATCGTAGCTTAAGGATCCTCTATGAACTAGATCCACCGACTCCAACTATTAGCCATATATGATCCTAAAGACAACAAACATTAGTCAATTGCATTGATCATTTGATATACTTCAACCCAATGCCATTAAGAATTTAATTTAAGCAAACCCAATCTTTGACATGATGGGATATAATTGCTTTAAATTCTCACAAGTTTTACAATTGTCCATGTATTTATGAATAGGGAATAATAGAAGAAGAATGAACATGAAATCTACTTTTTTAAAAAAATTTACTTTCTTTCGGAGAATGGTCACTTCCCATTCTTTCACACAAACATGAAAACATTTTTATCATTCATGTTAAAATAGGTATTTACCTTAGCTCGTGTTCACCTAGGTACTTTATTTACCTCATGTTTTTATCCTCACTCACTTATGTGTGTGGATATTTATTTTTTATTATTTAGATACTAGGATGATATTATCTAGATCTAGGATGATATTATCTATGACTAGTTCATTCCTCAATCTATGGCCTTGACTAGTTCTTTGATGACTATTTCTTTCCTAAATCTATGGTCTTGACTATTTATGTGATGACTAGTTCTTTCCAGGTATTTATGGCTTGATTTACGATCTTGACCTGGTTCTTAGATTGATCTTCCTTTCCTATATAGGTAAGGCCCATTTCATTGTACTTAAGAGAGTTCAATAATAATAAATGACATTTTGCTCTTCATTTACAAATTCTTTTGTAAATTTATTCTGAAAATTTCTTTCGGGTTATCAAATGTGGTGTCTTATGAACATCCGAGATCATCATGGCTTGGAACAATCTTATTATTGTTACTTTCATGGTATCAAAGTGATAGATTATGTGTGGATCCATACTTAAGTTTTTCTTTGCAAGCATGGGTTAATTGTTTTCGTGTATTCAAAATTTGCTATCACTTTTATGCAGTATGCATTTTTATGCATAAAAAGTTCACCATTGGATTTGGTAGGTGCAAAACCCTAGAATTTCTTGTGAACTAGACATTGTTCGAGATAGTCAAATCTAGACATTTTTAAAGCTTTTTTTGCCACATTTCTCAAAAAAACCGTACTATTATATACAAACAATTTTTTCGCAAATTTTTTTATCATCTTTTTGGGTTTTCTAAGAAACATTTTGGGTTTGTCTCTATTTTTGATACAAAGTGCGAGAAAAAAATATATTTACAATCTAAGTTTGTATTAACAATTTTACTTTTTGGATGTATTCTTTTATCCACTAGGCACATATCAATAGCTTCTAGGTGCATTATTTTATCTATTGGATATAGGCATGTACCTTCCGGATGCATTATTTTAGCCTCTGGATATTTCTTTTTCGATGCGATCTTTTATCCACTTTGGATGCAGATCTGTACCCTCTGGTTGTATTCTTTTATCCATTGGATATAGATGTGTACTTTCTAAATACATTCTTTTATCCCTATATATTATTGTTTCGGATGCAGCCTTTTATCCACTTGACTCAGATCTATACCTTATGGATGCATTCTTTCATCCATTTGATATAGATGTGTACCCTCCAGATGAATAATTTTACCCTCTAGATATTTCCATTTTGGATGCGAGTCTTTTATCCACTAAACACACATCTGTACCTTTTGGGCACATTCTTTTATCCATGGGATATAGATATGTACCCTCCATATGCAATGATTTACTCTCTGGATATGTAGGTTTTGGGCATAGTCTTTTATCATTTGGTCACAAGTTTGTATCCTGTGGATGCACTTATTTACCATCTAAATATTTGGTTGTCATGTGTACCTTTGAAAAAACAAATAAGCATTAAAATATTATTTTTAATAGAAAAACCTTCTAGAGCTCATAACTTTTGATCGTAGCTTAGATTAAGGTGATTTTTTTTTAAATTGTGTATTTTTTCAAGATCTCCACATTGGTGACATTTTTATACACATATTTCAAATATAAAATATACTTTTACTCATTGTAATATTTACACGCACTCAATTATAAAGTGTCAAATTTGGAGGGGTGTTATAATCACTTGTGGACACAATTTTGGTTTAGTTTGATGTCCTAAACTTTTTGTGTTTCATTATTGTATCTATCATGGATTATAAGAATGATATGATTTTCTTCGAAGTGTTAGGACTTCAAATGGATATGGTCAAATTTTTGGAACAAAATAGATCACTTAAAAAGTAAAACTCTCTTCTTCATAACCTCATTTATGAGAAGTATACACTAATAAAATCACTACAACAGAAACTTTCTCACTTACAAAATCACCCTAATATTATAGAAAGTAATATCCATGCTCATAGTCCACTTGTAGCTATTGCTTCTACACTGGATAATCTTGAAATGTCATTTTATGAGCCTAATCCTACTCCTTATACTCTTTAGCCTATTAGGATTTTTACTTCATGTTCTTCCACATCTATGCCTATTGCAGTAACACATGTTATGCATCCTACTTCTCTCACATACATGGCCCTTTTGAGAAGCATACCATTGCATTTGGTTCTCGCATGCTCTATTCTATGGGTTACACTTGCGGAGGTAATAGAAGACATTCACAGGGTATTGTTTTCCCTATTCAACATGTTAAGTGGAATTCTCACCATGGCATTGGTTTTAGAGCACGTACTTCATTGGGATCACTCATTGTGAGAGGTCTTAATTTTGTTCACTCAACTCTTTTAGAGGATCATGAGATATATATGAGTTATGTACCTTCACCTAGGCTAGAGAAACCTCAAATTTCAGTTGTCAAACATGATCAACCTGACACACAATATTATGTTCCTTTGCATCAACCCATTGTGCATTTTCCACCACTTCATACGATGCATCTTCTTCATCTATCCATGTTTATTTGGGGTGGATATATGATCATTCGTGTTGACATAGGAATTTTTGAGAGGAATCTACTGGACATAGATAATCCAACATTCAACCACTAGCTCAAGTTTCTACACCTTCTAAATTGTAATTCTCCTTGTTTTGAGCCTTTTTCTTTATCATGTGTAGTATATCTCTCTTATTTGTTAAGATATTTTAGATCTAGATGTTTGATATTTTTTTAATCATGATAGTATCTCTTTTGGGGAGCTATTCTCATGAATCCCAATATTAGTTTTTCAGTGTTTGAGTAGTTGTTTTATCAACTCATATAGATCTAGTAGAATCACTCTACCCATTCCGTTATATGGGAGGGTATGGTGTTGATCCCGATTCTTCAAGGTTTGTTTCCTTTCCTTGTTACCTTGGCTTTTCTTAGATCTTGGAACTCCTATTTCTTTTGATCTTATTATTTTTCCTTATTGCTTTGGTTATTGTTCTTGGATTATGGAACTCCTATTTCTTTTGATATTGTGTCCTTGCCTTATTGCTTTGGTTATTGCTCTTGGATCGTGGCACACATATTTGCAATGATTGATCAAATCAGGTTTGGTGTTTTTTCCAATTTCGACATCACTCCATTAATGGTCTCCTTGTATGGAGCTATTATCGTGAAGCCCAATGTAAGGTCTTTTTAGTTTTATGATCGAAAGTGGATTTAGACCACAATACACACAAGAATTATTCAAGATTGTATGCATTTTGTTGAGCCAAGCTTCTTGGGATGCCTTGCAGTGAGATTTTCTCTCTCTACATTTTTGGGTACCTTACAATGTCCCTTTTTCCAAGTTATTATGCATGATTACCTCATCAAGTCTAGTTATTAGGAATCATATAATGGATATGCAACTTTCATTTTAGGCCCCTAGCTTAACTTTAGGGGGAGTGTTAGAGTAGGTATTTACCTTAACTCATGTTCACCTAGGTACTTTATTTACCTCATGTATTTTATCCTCACCCAATTATGTGTGTGGATATTCATTTTTTATTATTTAGATATTAGGAAGATATTATCTAGTTTTATGACTATTTATTTCCTAAATCTATGGACTTGACTAGTACTTTAATGACTAGATCTTTCCTTTATTTATGGCTTAATCTATGACCTTGACAAATTCTTAGATTTATCTTCCTTGGTTATATAAGCAAGGACAATTCTCATTGTACTTAAAAGAGTTCCATAATAATATATGATATTGCTACTCTTTGTTTGCAAATTATTTTTATAGTTATTCTGGTGAATTTCTTTTAGCTCATCAAACTGGTGTGTTATGATCATTTGAGATGTTCATGGCTTGGAATGATCTTCTTACCGTTCCTTTCATTTCTATCTACATGGGAAGATTTCCATTCTCATAAATGGATAATATAAGAATAATAATCTAATAGAAGAAGAAACATTATGAGGATAATAATTAATATGTCCATTATGATATATGACTAACAAAAGGAAATTATCTTTTTATTCTCTTTGAGAAACAAATGAGCATATATGTTTAATACCTTTTTAAATAGTATCTCATAAAGGTAAGATAATAATATCTGTATTTTTTCAAGATGTCTATAGCTCTATTGAATAATTGTATTGTATTGGATGGGCTAACCTTAATAGAGTCAAGTGTTGCACTACATACCCTCTACAATACAACAAAGTAATTTTTATTTTTGTTATTCTTCTATAGTAATTATCTGTTGAGTTATTAGAATGGGAAATCAAAGAGAAAAATTCTACTTATTTTTACAATGGGTAGATGCTCATTCTCATATAGGAATTATGAAAGAATAATAATAAGGAATAGAAAATAGGGGCTAAATGGGGAGATGCCCATTCTCATAGAGAATAGTGACTATTATAAGAAAAATGAAGATGAAATTTTAATTTTTAAGAGTTATTAGAATGGGAATGGGAGAGATAAATTTTACTTCTTTTTTGAATGGGAAGATGCCAATTCTCATATAGGCATCACGAAATTAAATTAATAGAGAATAAAAATAGAGACTAAATTGGTAGACATCCATTCTCATAGTCAGAGAGAGTAAAGACTAAGAGACAAAGAATGAAGATGAAATTTACTTTTTTTTTTAAATTTACTTTCTTTGGGAATTTACAACTTCCTATTCATTCACACAAACATGCATAAAGTTTTTATCTTTTTGTATACATGGGAAGATTCCCATTCTCATATATGGATAAAAGAAGAAGAATAAACTAGAATAATTGTATAATGGTATAGTATTGGATAGACTAACATTGGCAGATTCAAGTGTTGCACTACATACACTCTACACTACTATGAAATAAAAATAATAGAGAATAGAAAATAGAGACTAAATGGGTAGATGTCCATTCTCATCAAGAATATAAAATATAGACCAATAGAAGAAGAATGAAGATTAGATTATTATTAAAAAAAGATTACTCTCTTTTAGAATTAAAAATTACCCATTTTTTCACACAAGAGCAAACATTTTTTTATCATTGTATCTACATGGGAATATTCATGTTCTAATAAATGGATAATATAATAAGAATAAACTAGAATATTTGTATAATTGTATCGTATTGGATGGAATAACCCGATAGAGTCAAGTGCTATGCCACATACCCTTAAACTAATATGAATGAAAATAATAGATAATAGAAAATAGAGATTAAATGGGTAGATGCCAATTCTCATAGACAATAGAGAATATATACTAATAGAAGGAAAGTTATAATGAAATTTACTTTTTACTAAAAATTCATTTCTTTTAAAATGGGTAGTTTTCTATTATTTCACACAAATAGGAAAATAATTTTTATCTTTATCTCTAGAATGAGATCCCCATTCTAATATATGGATAATAGTAGAAAAATAAACTAATAGAAGAAGAACAATATTTAATATGCCCATTATGTTTAAAGATATATATGCATAAACAATCATATATGTTTAATATATTTTTAAATATTTATAATTGTTTCATATTCGTTTGAGTATTCTTAGAAAAGATAAGTGCATAGCCTCGAAAGGAACAAATCCTTATGTAGTTTTCATCATAAATAAATATATTTAATTTTTATATATTCCAAATATCATATAACAAAGTAATCTTTTTGTATTTTTATTTATTATAAAACAAAGTGAATTATAATTGTGTTAACCTTATTTGTTCGATACATGAGATTCCTTATTCAACTAGGTCAAATAATAGTAATAAAAGTTAATCATTTTATCTTGAAGGAGGATCTTGTCCATCCGGCCTTTTATCATTGGTGGATCCTGTATCTCTTTGCATTCATATTATATGTGTCTATTTTCATCAATGAATGATTTACCAAGAATTCAAGCCTAATATGCACATGTTCATCCTTTAGGATTAAATGTTGAACTTTCATTACTATGATCTAACCTTATTCAACAAATGTCTTCAACCATGATATGAATAGTTATAAAAAATGCATCTAAATATGGTTGTATATGGTACATGTTTATGTTACGTTTTATCATAAAGGAAAATAACCCAAAACATGGCTATGATATTGTTTAAATTTTTATTTATTTTTAAATGTAATTAGCCTAAAACATAACTATGATATTGTTTAAATTTGATATGTGTTTTTAACCATGACATAGAGAGAACCCCAATGTGAAAATATATTATTTACCATAATTTTTATTAATTGAATGTACTTGTTTTAAAACATGTCTTATTGAGACTCTAAAACATGCAAAAATGGTCATATTTAGATACATCCATTTATAACTATGGAGGATAACAACTATACATATATTACAAATGATTGAAATGATATTCTTAAAACCCATATCAAAAATATAAAAGTTAAAAAATACAACATTCTAATTTTTCTTTATACCGAAACTTAGAATATAATAGAGAAGAGTTAGAAGTATATCTACGAAACTAATCTTAAATTTTAAAAAGAATTAAAAAAATTCTTCACTATAAAAAAGTAAATCCTCCTTCTATGATTCATTCTTGCACGCGGTACTCGCCCACATAACTTGACAAATAAGCAATGCCAAAGCAAGGTGGTAAGACCACTTTGTACTTTGTTAAAATCATAAGCGATAACTCCTCGTATTAGCATCAAGGATTGGCACCGGATTTCTTAGATATAAATTAGTATTTCTGCTGGAATTTCTTAGATATGACATTCTCTTGCATAAGTTTCATAGTTTCAACAAGATCATTCCCTTCCATAAATGTTTGACATTCTCAAATCCACTTCTAATGTATAAATAAATGGTGGAAAACAATATATTTGTAGGTTAATGGTCTCACCATGCCATGGTCGAATAAAAATATAAATACTAGAAAATACACCGCAAGGTACAATGGAGACACTAATAGGGTAACCGACGGGAAATTTGAGGACAATCAACACAATAAAAGTATAAATACTAGAAAATACACCGCAAGGTACAATGGAGACGCTAATAGGGTAACCGACGGGAAATTTGAGGACATCAACACAATAAAAATATAAATACTAGAAAATACACCACAAGGTACAATGGAGACACTAATAGGGTAACCGACGGAAATTTGGGGACAATCAACATAATAAAAATATAGATACTAGAAAATACACCGCAAGGTACAATGGAGATGCTAATAGGGTAATTGACGGAAATTTGAGGACAATCAACACAATAAAAATATAAATACTAGAAAATACACCGCAAGGTACAATGGAGACGCTAATAGGGGGTAACCGACGGAAATTTGAGGACATCAAAGACAAAAAATATAACTACTAGAAAATACACCGCAAGGTATAATGGAGATGCTAATAGGGTAACCGACGGGAAATTTGAGGACCAAGTGAACACAAGACATGCACAACGACATAAAGAGACGAGGAATTTTACGAGATGCACACAAAAATTGAGTTATATATTTTTTACAAGAACGAATTTCAGCAATTAGTAGTTTCAAAACATATGAAGTTGAAATAGTTAAAAATAAGCTGCAAGCTTTAACTTTTGAGGTTTGTGTTGGTGGTTGGTAAGGAGGCAATGGATTTTTCATTTTAATACTATGATGGTGAAAGCTACACATATTTAATTTTCACCACATCACTAACATTCACTCCATAAATAACATCCATTTCATCTAAAGAGGTCGAATTAAGAAATACTCATTTCATGTCCATATAAATAAATGGGAAATAAAAAATGGGCACTTATTTTGGAAGGAAAAATGGATCACGCGTAAAATTGAAGAATTAATTAATATTATTACAAAAAAAATAATTTTAACCATGTCGAAATGTTCATATTTTTAGAAAATCAAGCTCAATTTGAAGTGTGTGCAAGTCATTATATGATGGTGGATAAGATAAGAAATACTAATTAATTGCGTGGAGATCGGGAACTCAAAGAAAAATGAAACATTTTTTCACAATCTTTTTCCCAATGTGAAGAACAGGGCGTTTTTATTCTTGTGAACGGGAAAAAAATTATTTCTATTCACAAACCCTTTCATCTATAAATCAAATTGTATGGCAGAGCATATCAAATTCACCAAACAATGTTCTAGATGTTGATGAAGAAATATCCAAATTACAGTGTAGTTGCACATTTTCCTGCACAATAGCCTAACTTCTTCGTAATATAAATAAAAATGCTAATGTCGCGATAAAGTATTCTGAGATGTTGATTTCTTCTTCTTTTTTAGAAACACAGAGGCCATTGGTCAATAATTTCAATTTCAATTTATCATTAAGATGCAGAACCAGTGGAACGTAGGAAAACGTAAGAAAGAAATTATATTAATTCCCACAAATGAAATTATATTACATCCAAGTGAAATATAAAGTGATAGGAAAAGAAACCCATGATCAAATACTAACAAATATAGAAGAAACTTTAAAACGAAAACTTCGGCCTTCAAAATGGAGGAAGGGAACAAGGAATGCAAAACAATGACTTTAAAGTGCAATTTTTGACAATTTTTTTCCAAATGTGAAGAAAAAGACATTTTTCTTATTACGAAGGAATAGAGTTGTATTTCTATTCACAAACCCTTTCATCGGTAAATCAAATTGCATGAAAGATCCTATCAAATTCGGAAAATATTTTCTAGATGTCGATGAAGAAATCTCCACATCACAAAGTGTAATGGCACACTATCAATCACAAAACCGGACTTCTTCTTTACATAAATAAAAATGCTAATGAACCGATAAAGTATTTTGAGATCTTCATGTAACACCCACATTTTTCACACACAAAAACAACAGTAAAAATACTAGGATAATTTTTTTACTTACATTGCTTACTACACAACGCCACAAGGGCTCCAAGTAAAGAAAACTCAAAGACGCATACGACACTTACAAGTCATCGACTCACATAGACACATGACAACACCATAGACATGTCAATGCCACACTTTTCCCAATGAATGAATACTAGCAATGACCCAACCACAAGAAAAGGACTCAAGGATTGGCAAACCCACAACACATCATTTCATTAATTGCATCTTAGTTACGATTAACATTCCAAGAACATTATTGAGCAAGGATAATTTCCTCCTTTTTCCAGTTGTAAATTCTTAAGGTCATTCCATATTTAATTTGATTCGACCATTTTAAGTTGGATTTTTATCCTTTACAGAAATTTCCATAACTTACATACTTATTTGGCATAATTCAAATTGCATACAAAGTACTTAATTATCTTGTTCTTATGTTAAGAATATGTTTCTCAAACGTTTATTCAATGTCTATATTTTTCCCTTGCAACTCAAGTGAATTTGACTTGATGTCCAGAAAGAAATATTAGGATATAAGGGAGGTTTGGTTTAGATTCAAGATACCTTTTCCCCATAAGCATTATTCGATCATGGTACCTTTATTTCCCGATTCAACATTCCCAAAATAAGAAATTGTATTTAGATTATATATACATATATCTTTCGTTCTACTCGAAGTTTGATCTTACTAAGGGGAAAGTCATATTCTTTGTAACACATGAAAATGTTTAATTGGGTTATAAGGGCTCCAAGAGTGGCATTATTCCTGACCTCAAATCTCATGTTTACTCTTATATGCTTTACTATTACATCGCATTCTGGTCTCATTATTACCCTCACTTTATAACAAAAGAGTTACGAAAGTACTTGCCTGACATCTTGAAGAAGTACATGGTTGGAATCATTATGAACTACACATGAACCACAAGTAATTTGTGTTCAAGGTAAGATCCCATCTTCTGCATTTCACGATTCTACATGTGAAATTTCTTTTATTCTTAATGTTCATAAAAAGACATGACAAGGGATTACGAGACAATATTTGGTTTCCTGGGTTCTCTAAAGTCAACATATTACAAATCAATTTTTTTGCAAGAGTTAACTATAATTTTCTACCCACAAATTAACCTCCTGATCAACTATGGTTTAGTTTAATTCCAATTTTCACTCAAGGATTTATGCCCAATTATAGATTAGATTAAGGTTCAAAAACATATTTATCCTACACACTCTCCGTAAAAGATCAAGGCACTATATTATCACTAGCCAAAGATAAGACATTTAGCCGAGGGAATCAAAAGAGGTTAATAACAAGATTTTAAGTGATAGTACAACTATTTCACTCGCTCCATGATGTCATCTAGATCCCACAAGCAATTCATTCAATGAAGAAGTTTAATTCTAAATCTATCTTCAAAAGACAAGGTAGTCCACTAGGATATGAAGGAAGAGTTAGCTCTACTTACTCCAGATAAATTTTGACTGTGTCATTCCTATCTATTAGGTTTATGATGATGTCACTAAACATACTCGTATAAAACGATAAACCCATTATTGGGCTCTTATTTACCTAAACTAGGAGGTTCCATCGAGTGTAGAGTTTAAGTTCATTCTACGGGTTTCAATATCCTCTATGGTAAAAAGGATCACATGTGAAGACATGTTATGCACAGATCTTATACTAGGGTTGAGTGTTTCGATTAAATCTCTTTATTACATTTACAAGGTAGGAATACAACACAATAATTAATTAATTGTTTATTGAACACTGAAAAAGAACTACAATATATTAACTTCAAATTCATTTACTATATATATAACAAACCCTTTTACCATACGCAACTATGAATCAAAATGAACCTGTGATTTAATGCACATTTCCTAAATATCCCTAAAATTAACATCCCATACATGTTGGAAAATTTCAAATATAACATTTCTATAACATGAGACTACATTATACATATATTCATTTTACAATGAACTATATAAATTACAATGATAAATAATGAATTTCACATCGCCTTTTCATCATCATTCTTGCATCCTGCAAAACCATGTGAGCATGAAATCAGTGATAAATCATTGGCATGACATCCATGATAATCTAACATAATTAAGATTTTTCAGTTTCCTATTTAACGATAATAATAATTACAATTTGTAATCAAAAGAAAAGGTTTAGAGACATGTATTCATTACATTTCATTTCACTTCATTTCATAATCCAAGGAGAGAGAAGGAGAAAGGAATAGAGAGAAACACCATTTTGTCAAAATTTCTATTTCACACAACAAGTTACACTATGGTGTTTTCAAACAGTTACTTACATGTGTTAAAAGTTTCCGTGGTGGTTTTGCAAACCGATGAGGGCCCTTCAACTTTCTTTATTACATTTTCCTGCTAGTTACAAAAACGTTCAAAATAGGCTCGGAGGCTAGGAATCCATTTTCAAAACTTGTCTTCCGATGAGAAAACAGACCACCGTTAAATTCCTATGTGTCAACTTATATTCTAAGAGTTCATAAGAATCGATAGAATTTGGGAACCTGCAAGCGGGTTGTGTTTGGTGGCTAGTTTTCCAGGGCTATCGGTCATAATTGACCTAGTTACAATTGAATAAAAGTTAGCTCGAGGGCTCAAAAAACCACGTCCAAAACTGACGTCCACTAGATGAATGTGAAATGAGAAACATCCTACAAGTTCCTTCATATATGTGGATAATTCAATATAGTCAATAGGAATATGAATTAGCAAATAGTTATCAAACAACAACATGTTTTCTAGAGCCACCGGTCATAATTGGCCTAGTTTGACCTAGTCAAACTGTGACTAGAGGCCTACAAAATGCCATTGCCAAACTATCTAGAAAATTTTTTTCCCTAAATTGAAAGTCCTATGTAATTGTCTAGTAAAAACACTAGAGTTTTCCAAAGCCGGATAATAATTTCTCTATCCAAGTTTTGAATGGTGGTTCAAAATGAAAGCCAACTTTCTAGATTTAACAACTTCCTATCACTGCAAAATAGTGTAACAAGGCTCCTATAAGGGCGTCAAAAAGATCACAAATGTTCATTCGGGGTCAATCCAAGGATTGAAGTGACACCTCACATAACAAGGTACATGAAGGAATCTTAACCTCCCTTTTCCAGAGTTATGAAGGTTACTTTGTGAGTCCCTAGAAATTGCAATTTATCTAATTAAACAAGGGAGCGGTCAAGTCATTTACAGGGAACTCAATTTCAGCGTGTCAATTAAAAAGGGTAATGTAGAAATCTAGTTTGGTTGTGACACTTACTAGATCATCACGACGTGAGTGTTCAAGTTTATTGTCTACCAAGAAATATTGGATCTTGTAAGTTACGATACAAGGTTTTACTATTTTTAAAACAAGTTTATTTTATACAGTATAATATACGAAACCTTCGGTTATAAATTTTCATTTCGTTGCAAAAGAAAAACTAAAGAACATAAATTATGAGAGATGAGGAGAGATGAACCATGCCTGAGAGATATTTTTGTCAGCAGTGTGTGAGATAATCCAATCAGTTTCACTCACACTCCAATAAGATTCATCTATCTAACAAGAATTCTATCAAATGGTTTGTGTGCAACACATCATCAAGCTTATCTTTGCCTGAAAGAGCCTCATCCATAACTGGTAATGAAACCAACCAATTAGTTGGAAGATTTATTAGGATTGTTGCATAAGTAAAGAGTGCATATTCCATTGTTCCACCTAGCACAAGAGTCATTCCAATGTTGGAAAATCAAGTCAAGATTTTGTGCAACTAATATTTGTCTTTTCCAGATTTAGCTCCTTGACATATCAGATTTACATTTAATTATGACTGCTGCACATTTATTTTTGGTTGATTATTCTCCCTAATTATCTCTTGTCAAAGATTTTGTGTTGACTTGTAAGGCAAGTTTTTATGTAGGTTTTTATTATTAATAGCACCTTGTTTTATTGGGAGAAGTAGAGAGAAGAAGAATAAGAAGAAGAAGAAGGAGAAAAAATAGATTTGGGAGAAGGAGAAAAGTGCTCAATTCCAAATCAAGTCTGGATTGTTTTTACTGATAGAAAAACTTCATTTCTCAGTTGTTATTGTATGAATGAATGTTTTTTGTGCAGATGTAGCTGCTCTTCATTATTTACAAACATATATGTATTCTTTGAAACAATTTGAAGCCCATATCTATGTTATTTGCAGCCAAGAGTGTTTTATCTTATTTTGTTGTTATAAATTTCTATAGCTCCTCTTTTTCCCCTGTTTGCATCATTTAAATCTGCTGCATTATATTTTCTATTGCTGTCCAAATATTCTATAGTTTCTATAGATTCTGCAGTTTCCATAGATCCTCGTATTCCCTTCATCTGGTAGATTCTCTCAGTTTCGTAGATCCTTGTATTCACATGACATGTAATAAAGATTTGTTTTCTATCTTGGAATAATCGGTTCAAATTGATGTTACACTTGGTAACAACAACAAAATCACTATTTTGGGTAAAGGTATGGTTAATATTCTAACCAAAAAGGGGAGCTGAAATTTATCCCGATGTATATTATGTTTTGGTCTAAAACACAACTTGATGAGCATTGGACAAAAGTGATACAAAAGGTCTATAGAGTGTACATGGAAAACAATGAGTGTGTTATTTTGGAAAAGCTTCCAAGCAATATGCTTATTACCAAGGTACAAATGATCTGTAAACCACATGTTTCCATTAAAAATAAGGCCGGCTATGAAATGGAAAATAGCTCAAGTTGTTCATGAGACACATACTGTAAATTCTGGAGCAACTTTTAAGGTAGAAGATACAAAATCAGTAGTAGCCAAAGACAACTATGGAAAAGTTCAACACAGCTACAAAAATGTTCAAAACAACCACAAAAAGGTTCAAGACAGCTACGGAAATGTTCAAGACAAACTACGGAAATGTTAAAGATAGCTACGAAAATGGCCAGAACAACTCCAAAGAGGAAAAAAATGTTTCGTACAAACTCAAGTAGTGTTTCAATCGGTGGTAAAGGATGATTCTTAGATATGGAATTTTATATTTGGGAATTTATATTTTGGAGCATTGAAATTACTACATATGAAGAATATGGTAAAAGGTTTTCCATTAATTGAGAAACTGGAAAGAGTTTGTGAAGGATTTATTATGGGCAAACAACATAGAGAGTCATTTCGATTGGCAAGGCAAATAGAGCTACAACTCCACTTGAGATTGTGCATTCAAATATTTGTGGGCAAATGTAAACACCGTCTATAGGAGGTTGCACTTATTTTCTTACCTTTATTGATGATTTCACAAGAAAAACTTGGGTTTATTCCTTGAAACACAAATTTGATGCATTCGCTTATTTCCACCGATTCAAGGCACTTGTGGAGAAGCAAAGTGGCCACTGCATCAAGGTTCTAAGGATAGATAGAGGTGGTGAAATTATATCTAATGAATTTATAAATTTTTGTAGATCTCATGGCATACATAAGCAATTTATAGCCCGCTATAGACCTCAACAAAATGGTGTGGCGGAGAGGAAGAACGAACAATTATGGAGATGGCTCAAAGCATGATGGTAGCCAAACATCTACCAAATGAATATTGGGCTGAGGCGGTGGAAACTCTGTTTACATCATGAATAGCTACCCAACAAAGAGCGTAAGAAACAAAGTCCCTCAAGAGGCTTGGACAAGAAGGAAACATAGTGTTTCTCGTATGAAGGTATTTAGATGCATAGCATATGTGCATGTTCCAGTTGAGTTGAGAAGGAAGTTAGATAATAAAGGACAAAAATGTATATTTGTTGGTTACTCAAAGGAAACAAAATCATATAAGTTGTTTGATCCTATCAATAGGAAAGTTATAATCAGTGTGTTGTTCGGTTCGTGGAGGATGAAGCATGGGATGGAAGCATAGAGAGGGATGTCAAAATTGTAACCGCTGTCCCAAATGATAATATCGCTTGAGATGAAGTTTTTCCAACACCAAATATAACTCAAACAACAAATCCTTCCAATCTCGGGATGGTACCACAAGTTGTAGCTCAAGCTACACCTTCATTCACACCAAGGAGATCTTCAAGGCTATTGTCCACACCAACGGGACAACAAACTTCACAAGCATGTACACCAAAATCTACATCAATCGCTATCCTGGAGCAACACCATCTAGCACTCCAAGTAGTTCTTCATCTCTCGGATCCAACTCTAGCATGCATGATGCCATGGAAAACAAGGAGTTTGAGTGAGATGTATAATGTTGACACAACTAATTCATTTTCAGCTTTTTTTTTTTATTTTCTCATATTGATGATCCATTAATATTTGAATAAGTGTGAGTAGTGATATATGGGCGAAGCCATGGATGATGAGATTGAATCCATTGAAAAGAAACAAACATGGGAGTTTGTTGATTTGCTTTGGAAGGCAAAGATGTAATTAGTGTCAAATGGATTTATAAGACTAAACAAGATGCTGATGGGAAAGTACAAAAGCATACAACAAGGCTAGTTGTAAGGGGCTTTATACAACAGCCCGTATAAAATTCAATGAGACATTTGCTCCGGTTGCTCAGTTGGATACAAGATTAGGACTGTTTTAGCTATTTCTACCCATAACAAGTGGCCTATATATCAAATGGATGTAAAGTCTACATTCTAAATGGCTATTGAGAGGAGGAAGTGTATGTGGAACAGCCACAAGGCTATGAGCCACTTTGGGTCATGAAGACAAGTTGTATAGGTTGAAGAAGGCACTCTATGGATTGAAGCAAGCTCCAAGAGCTTGGTACAGCTGCATTGACTCCTATCTCATTTAAAATGGTTTCCAAAGAAGTGGTTGTGAACCAACATTGTACATCAAGGTCAACAAGAAAGGTAACATTTTGATTGTTTGCTTGTATGTGGATGATCTAATCTCTACCGGTGATCTAAACATAGATTCTTTCAAATCAGTAATGAAGAATTAATTTGAAATGACTGATTTGGGTCTTATGAGGTATTTCTTGGGGATTGAAGTCCATCAATCCAATAATGGTATATTTATTTCTCAATCTAAATATACAAATGAAGTTTTGAAGAGATTTAATATGGCAAGGTGCAAGGTATCCCCAACACTAGTTATGACGGGGATGAAGTTAAGCAAGGAAGATGATAGAGCATGTTTGGATTCTACATTGTTTAAGAGGCTAGTTGGAAGCCTCATGTACTTAACAACCAAAAGGCCAGATATTATGTATGGTGTAAGTTTGATTTCAAGGTTTATGGAGTCTCCAAAAGACTCACTTTAGCAGGTCGGTAAGAGGATATTGAGGTACGTAAGTGGTACAAAGGATTTTGGTATATTGTATTCCACTTCAGATGATTTCAGTCTTGTTGGGTACACTGATAGTGATTGTGGGGGTAAAATAGATGATAGGAAAAGTACTTCTATATATACTTTTCACTTTAGTATAGGTGTTGTGTCATGGGCATCAAAGAAACAACCCATTGCAACCCTTTCTTCAGTTGAAGCTGAGTATGTGGCAGCCACTAGTGTTGCGTGTCAAGCTGTTTGGATGTGAAGGATGTTGAAAGATTTGATGCATGATCAAAAGGATCCACTACAATATTCTTTGATAATAGTTCAGCCATAGAATTATCTAAAAATCATGTGTTTCACAAGAGAACTAATCATATTGATACAAGGTATCATTTTATCGAGAGCTTCTAAGCAATAAAGAAATTTGTCTTGATTTTTATAGGTTTGAAGATCAATTGGTTGACATATTTACAAAAGCATTGGCAAAAGAGGCATTTGAGTATTTACGAAGTGGCTTAGGATTTTGTGACTTTGCACAAGTTAACGATTTGAAAAACTATCGAGTTAGCTCTAGTAATGCTACAAATTTTTTTGAACAAACTTGATTCAAATTCCCATGATCTAAATATTCATAATTAAGGGGGAGTGTTGGAAAATCAAGTCAAGATTTTGTGTGACTAATATTTGTCCTTTGCAGATTTAGCTCCTTGACATATCGATTTGCATTTAATTATGATGTTGTACATTTATTTTTGGTTGATTATTCTCCCTAATTATCTCATATCAAAGATTTTGTGTTGACTTGTAAGGAAAGCTTTTATGTAGGTGTTTATTATTAAAGATCCTCTGTTTTATTGGGAGAAGTAGAGAGAAGAAGAAGAAGAAGATAGAAGAAGGAGAAAAACCAGATTTGGTAGAAGGAGAAAAGTTCGCAGTCCACTCAAGTCTGGATTATTTTTTACTGATAGAAAAACTTCATTTCTCAGTTATTATTGTATGAATGAATGTTTTGTGTGCAATCAGTAGCTGTTGTTCATTATTGACAAATATATATGTATTGCTGAAGCAATTTGAAGCCCATATCTATGTTATTTGCATCCAAGAGTTTTATCTTATTTTATTGTTATAAATTTTTGTAGCTCCTCTTTTTCCCCGTTTTTGCATCATTTAAATCCACTGCATTATATTTTCTATTGATGTCCAAATATTTTGTAGTTTCGTAGTTTCCATAGATCCTCGTATTCCCTTCATCCAACTCCCGAATTTAATGGAAGCACTCCTAACTGGGGTATGCATCCATAAGTGGGCTTAAAACCAACTACACCACATAATGTTGTTGGCATTCACACAGATCTTCCACCAATCGACACTAGTGCAATATGGCATAGACACACAGACCATAACATATCCATTGGAAGAGCCCCCATTTTAATACAACAAGAGGACTCTGGCTACGATTGTGGATTTTGGATTTACACCTAAAATTGCATTTGCTTTGAAGTTTCTAAGCCTTTTTAAACAAACCCATTTTATAAAAATCATGCTATCAACTCTCAGCCCAAAGTCTCCATCGTGGATGATGGGAGTTCATGAGGAGGTAAGGTTGAGGGAGAAAATTTAAATTCTCTTACTGTTATGATTCTATCCAAGAATCTTTGCAGTCTCCGGTTGGGATTGTGGATAAGGAAATGGTTATACCGTAAAAGGAAGAATACTTGGCTCTAAACCTATCTATTCTATAAGCTTGAAAGTTACTAAAGCCTTTTAAAAAATGCATTTTAAATATATCCCGTAGTCGATGAAATACTCCGACACCACGTTTATTTCAGAAATTCCTTATGATAGTTCACATGTGAAAAACATAATTCCACATGTTGCAAGCGGATCTTCCAGGAACTTACAACTACAAAAATATGGCAAAAATTACATTTTGGCATAGGATAAGAGGAATTTGGCAAAGGTCGGGAGGCTCCACACATGCCAATGCATTTTCTTGAAAGTCCTAAGCTTTTTCAAAAACCCATTTCGTGTAAGCTTTGAAGTCTATGCTATCAATAAGAGCACATTTTTGCATCCATATCTACCAGCGAATCTACAACTATAACATCTGACCAAACTCCCATTTTGGCACAGACTGGGAGGAAGCTAGGAAATTTTTTAAAAATATGATTTCCATTATGCTTTGATAGACATCCTTACGCTGTTCTGGAGCTTCCCTTTTGGCACAAACTGAGAGGAGATTGCAGTAGGCACGAGTATTCTAGAAAATATGGAGGAGTTTGGATTTGATCCTGTCAAAACATTTCCTCAAACAGCTCACCAACCATGTGCAACTATCCAAATACTACCATAAATAAAAACATGTCTTTTGGGTTTCTACATGGAAACAACTAGATAGCTTAATAAAAGGTAAAGAATTATTTAGAAAACAAAATGACAAGTCCGAGCACCATTATGATGCCCATGTGCCTTCACAAGGGGGTCACCTACTCCATTCACCACCAATCCATGCATCCTACTTCTATTTATTTTTAATAAATTTTCTTGTCCTTTTTTTTTTTTTAGGGGCACTACACTTCATGTCTTGTTTTTTAGAAGCATAGATTTTATTGGAAAATAATTTTAATTTCAATTTATCATTAAGATGTAGAAAGTGGAACATAGGAAAAACTAAGTAAAAATTATATTAATTCCCAAAAATGACAAAAAGTAGGTCAACAGATGTATAAAGACATCAAATTGCAATAGAACATGCTTGGGTAAAGAGACCCATGATTAAATAATAACAAACCAAAAGTAACTATAAAAATGAAAAAAATCAGCCTTCTAAATGTAGGAAAGGAACAAGGAATGCACAAAAATGAATTTAAAGGGAACTTTTTCACAATGATTTTTCCCAATGTCAAGAATAAGACATTTTTCTTTCTCTTCGCAAACACTTTGACTTGTAAATCAAACTATATGGCAGAGCATATCAAATTAATCAAATAGTGTTCTAGATGTTGAAGAAGAAATATCCACATCATAGTGTAGTCGCACACTTTCATGCAAAACACCCTAAAATATTCTTTATATTAATAAAATATGATAATGAATCGATAAAGTAGTTCCATGTGCTCTTGTTTGCAATAGTAATCTTAGGTTGCCCTCGCACCGGTGACTCCAAGATAACAAGATGTAGCTAGATAGAATCAAAATGTGTGGATGCAAAAATGAACTTCCCCTTCCTATCAAGTGTGTATGTGGACTAATAAGTCCAAGATTCAGTCCCTTTGAGCATGTAGATAGATATCCCTTAATTGAAATTCAACGCCACTATAATCAGTATGTAAGTTGTGTTTATGTAGGGATGTATTTTTGAATTTTGACACTAAAAACATGACATTCGGCTAGGAACTTGATATAGGAGTAAGAAAACAAAAAAGGATGACCAAAAATGTAAAAAAATGTGAACAAAAACAAATAGTACAGAGCACATGGACGTTAGTGTCCAATCGTAGGATCTAGTGTCTTGATACAAATGATGAAAAATGTGAGAATACCTTGTGCAGACATGGATCTGCTATGACCTGACCAAGAATTGGTGTAGAAGTGAGAGATATGAGAGATAAAAATAATATATACACTCAAAATAATAAGATAGACTAGACAATGTATCACCGGTGAATACTTTTCTTACGCAAGATCCACATTTAAAACTACACACTGGCGGTAGAGGAGAGTAGTAGTATGTGTGTGATTTTGTGTCTACATCCCTCTTTATGCTATTTGAATGAAATTAAATTAGTGTGAAGGAAGTAAGAAAAATATCTCGTGAGAAGTCTAAAGAAACCATGTTGGAGAAGTACTTGCAGAATATGATAACCTAGAGTGTGGCGAACCATGGATGAGCATTTCAATCCATGTGGCATAAATAGAGATGGCAAAAATTGTAAGGAGCACTTGGAGAAATTGATGGTTTAATTTCAACTAATATGGAGATTTTAAATTTTTTTGCTAATGGATATTTTATGGGGTAGAGAGTGATCAATTTCCCAAAATGATATTTGTATGTGTGAAATAATGAAGGAGTGTGTGTCTTAATTCCAAAAGAAGAGTGTTAGGGAGATAGGTCTAGTTTTACTCTCCAAATATGAAAAATACTCAAAAGCTCTATTCACTAGAGATAGACATAAGACAAAATTTTATTCATTTCGATCCAACGAGAATAACCCATATAGGAGTAATATAGGAAATGAAATGATATCTCATTACCCCCACTCCATGGGTGTTGTGATTTATATGATGCTAGATGGCTTCCATGTTAGGTCATCTCAAATTTATAGAGTATAGAGTAGCTTCCCATGTTAGGTCATCTCGAAAGTAATGATACAACTCCCAAGTTAGGTCATCTTGGAGGAAGTAGTAAAATACAAAGTGTTGTGTCGATTGCTTTATTTGATTCTAGTAGTAGAAATTTTTATTGACATCGAGTGTATACAATAGATTACTCATGGATATATTTTTCTCTTGTCGCCCTAGATTAGGTAATTAGAGGGGATTACTAGAAATTGGTACAAAATTTCGTATAACGTAAGAGAATATTTTTAATAATGAAAAATTATAAATGTTAAATGATCTTGTAGAAGTGTCGGGGGATCATAGGGTGATCTTGAATGTATTCCCCCATTTTAGAAGAAGGGGAGGGATAGTAAGAATGAACAGTGAGCCAAAAGTATATGTGCACTAATATGATGGTGAGAAAAGTGAGGTATAGTAGAAGGTCGCAAAATAGTGTGTATATCTAGTTGAATATTTGCCAAAATGGAATAGAGTATTGTGGAAGGTGTACAATATGATAGTAAGAGAATTTATGAACCCAAGGGCATGTACAACGAGAGAAAATGGAGTCTTCCAACTGAAGATATGAGAAAAAATGTCCGACATGAATTACTAAGAAGACTATGCATAAATAGATACTATAGCCAAGTGATAAATTGAAACTTGCTATAAATAGTAATAGTAAAAGGTGAATGGTAACTTCATTTGAACCTTGAGTGAGTGTGATTTTGAGCTTCGATCTTGTGAGGATGCCTCAAATTAGAGAAACGAGATAATGGTGGTGGTTGTGGCGTCACACACAACGTGCTAGAGTTGCATAAGTGTGATTATTTTCAAAAATTATTTTTAACTAAGCTCAGTTTTGTTAATTTTTGAAAATTTTGATTTTTTGAATATTTAGTTGTATCCTTATTAGTTATGTTTGTGTGCATATGATGTGCTAACGTCATGTATTTTTGTTGTTTTGTGTTGTGCATAAGGATATATATTTGAGAGAGTTATGTGGAGGTCGATGCTTGGTTATTTTCGTTAGTATTAGGTCTATCTAATGTGGAGTGGGATATACTAGACCATCTTTGGCCTATGGCATATAGCTAGATTGAGAGAGATACTTCTTGATGCGTAATTATAGAACCCCCGAATGTATGTAACTCGATGGATTAAAAATATCAATCTGATTGCATAACATGGATATTTTCCCAAAGTGTGGGACTTTGTGATCGGGAAAGATATCTGGATGAAGGTCAGTTCCTATTCCTCTATTCTCGATGCAAACATACAAATGGTAGGGGATATACTATTAAAACCTACTCTATCTTCCCAAGGAGAAAGGGTCAAGAAGATTACAAGAAATTAAACCTAAACCAAAAGAGGTGATCCACGATAAGGAATTTTGAACACTTGCTTTGCCGGTTAACACAAAAAAATAAAAATGTAACACAACCACCATTCACAGATAACCAGGATTATAATGAGAGATCATATGAAAGAAATGAACACAAGAGAGGGTTGAAATTCATCCACGAGACTACTATTATTTCTCCACAAATTTGATACATTGAATTACAATGGCCCAAGAGGCAAAAACTTGCATTACATCTTGAATGTGAGGTTTGAACTCCACAAATTAACTTGTAGACAATGGAAGAAGGGAGGGTGCAAAGTAAAATTATCTAATATTATAAATATTCCCCTCCTTAAAATTTATAGAAGAATGATAGGAGATAGAAGAATTTTTAAATCATAATTCAACCATCCTAGAATGCATTTAATTCGCCTATAACAATGATGGGTTCCACTGCAAAATCCATATCCCCGTGTACTATTCCTTGTTGGGCAAGAAAGGAAGCCCATACTTAATTATTTTGGTAGGTGAGAAGTATTCCACCCTAAAAAATGGTGGACTATATTTCTTCATTTTGAAGAACTTATTCCCACTATAAGCTTTCCAAAAATTCCTTTCTTGTGCAAATCTAAGTCATCGTCTGTCACAATAGTTATGGCCATCATAAGTTTGGGGGTCATTATTAAAACATTACAAATTCTTGATCTTAATTTCCGGAGTTCAAAATACATGCAACCTTTGAAATCGAGAAATTCAGAATTTTAGACATTTAGGTTCCGAAAGTTGGATTCATGTTCATCTTCTTGGCCACGTGAAAACTCTGAAACTTTGAAATCTAAAAGTTTGACGATTTGGAATTTTCTACATTTTGACTTTGGATTTTTTCATCTTCATCCGATTGATCACCTTAAGAGTTCCAAAACTCCAAAACCTGAATCTCTGAAAGTCTAAAATTTCATGCTTTCGAATTTGGAACTTTTTTCCTTTCAAACTTTTTGCACTATTCATCTCCCAAATTGCCTCGAGAATTCTGAAACTCAAACCGGAATCTCTAAATGTTTGAAACCCTGCAAGTTTAAAATTTTAGACTTTTAGAATTTCCAAACTGTTTTCCTTACTTTTCTCTGAAATGCCAACATTTCTGAAGTCTGAAAGCTTCATGCTTTGACCTCCCTTCTTTTCCCTTGATCTCTGATATACTTTAACATTCCTTGGCCATTCATTTTTGATCTTGAATTTCCATTGCCAAGCCCTCTCACAACTTGACTCTTGAATCCGAAATGCAAGCTCCCTTGTTCAAATGAATCCCTCCATTTTATTTTGTACAAGGTTGTGTTAATCAATTTTTCCTGAGGGGAAAAATTGGATAAAAGTACCTCATAACATGCCTATGATTACTGCATTATGCGAGTGATGGTGTGAAAATACATGTAATTTTTGTTTGCGATCTTTGGGGAGATGAGCATGACCCAGAGGAAGTATATCACATATTGTGATTTCTGTTGTTGGTGAAATATTCTCGGTGATAATTGTACAAGATAATTATAGATAGATGAGAGAAAGGAGGTGGTATTTTATAGGGACATGGGTATAGTCGAGATCCACATTATCTTTAAATCCATACTAATATCGGGGGTTTCGTGGTTTTGGAGTTTCATTATAGTTGTGATTTCGCTTCTGGCCGTCGGTGGTAGTGGAGGGTCGAGGTGTGGGAATCTTATATAATATGCATGATATCTATCGACATATAGAGGACACTCGGCATGAGGTATGAATGGGAGAGATGTGTATTAGCACATATGTAGAGGGATTTATGTAGGTTCACGCAAGAGGAATATGGAGGTAGACTTAGGTCCACCACATTATTACATGTATGGGCCTTTCATCATACTATGATATTGATGCTACTCAATGGATTGCGGGCCTATTGGGCTATGCTTGAGATATTTGGAGCGAAGTGGAGTAGTACGTGTTGTCAAAAATTCACCCCCCCAGGGTAAATTTGATAACATGCATCAGAATATTCAGGTCCCGAGCAAGTAGATTGATTCAAGGCCCAAAATCATGTTTTTTTGGGGTCCCTCTGCTTCTCTCTAACCCTCTTGTCCAAGAAGAAAAGAGAAAGTTCTAAGAAATGGAAGACATGCTAAAAACAAGCTTGGGGCAAAAAAATCATGAAAATTGGCTAAGTCCTGGTCCAGGCGGCCCTTGGAACAGTTGGGACATCTGGGCGCAAATCGGCCGAAAGACCACCAGGTAGTCTACAAAGCAAAGGGACAGTCGGGACGTGAGGGATGTGAGAGACGCGGAAAGCCGGTTCAGCCGAAGGAGAAGAAAATCGACTAACTGCTGAGCAACACAGTTGGGACATTTGGGCCGTGAGAACGCGAAGGACGCGAACCGCCGGATCGGCCGAAAAGGAGAACTTTTGCACTAAGCGATTCAGAAATTTGGGCCATGAGAAACATGAAGGATGCGAACTAGCCGGTTTGGCCGAAATAGAGGACTTTCATACAGGGACATCTGGGCCAAAAGTACGCGCGAGACGCGGATAGCCGAAGGAACCGAGAGCCAATCACATTACGCCACGCGTCATCGGCCGAAAGAGGGACAAAGAAGCCCAAATTAGGCGGATTGGAAGATATTGTCCTAGATAGCACTGGGACAGCTAGGATAGAGGGACGCAAGGGACGTAAAAATCCGGCAGCCCGAGGACGAATCAGGTAACGCCACGTGTCACAAGGAAAAACGTCCAAAGTTCAAAGAGAGAGGTTTGAAGCACTAGCCCGAGCCAATAGGAATTAGACACGTGTCCAATGGAAAAGGAAGCGCGGAGCTCGGGGAGGAGTTAGAAAATATGGCCAAGTTTCAGCCAAAAAGCTAAAAGTAAAAGAAGACCCCGCACCCCTGTCCTCCAATCAATGCATGCCATGCGTCCTCAGTGGCGGGAGCGCGGGAAAAGTGGAAAATCACAAAAAAGGTCAAAGTTTTCAAAGAAAACCTACGGGTGAGTAGAGGAGAGAGAATCACGCACCCAATCAGCTCTTGACACGTATCATCCAGGTGGCGAAGCATGGGGAAAAGTTTCAAAACACATTTTTCCTGTTTTGTGCCCTAAATCTTCAGATCTCCATATCTTTTGATCCAGAGCTCGGATTTGCACGTTCTTTATATCAATGAAAAGATGGTGAAATGCTCTATGTGATTCTCGGGGTCAATCCTGAATTTTGGTTTAGTTTGGAGAGAGGAAATTGAGAAACGGCTCTGACGCGTGATAATGCCTGTGAATCGACGTTTAACAACCGGCTTTAATGCAAAGGCAGACATCCGCATTGTTTTGCAGTGGTCCACCGTTTCTACCATAATGAGATGAGTTAAATGTATCCAGAAGTGGTTGTGGTAGATTCAAATTTCCTCTCTCTTTCCTCTCTCATTCTTAGTATATATTGTAAGGAGGAGCTTCTTTAAAAAGGTCGAACATTTCCTGTTTTGCTCCTCCCTTCTTCTCTTTATCAGGTGAATTTGTGGAGTTTGAACCTCCTATTTGAAACTGTAATGCGACTCTACCTCTTGACATTTTGTAGTGTATTGTATAAATCTTTGGAGCAAGTAATGCATGTCTGTGGATGATTCTCAACCCTTTCTATGTTCATTTGCATCCTTCTGATCTTTCACTGTGAATTTTGTTATCTGTGCATGATCTTGCATCACATTTGAATGGTCTGTGTTTATTGGCAAGATAGATGTTCTTCATTCATCGCTGCATCACTTACTGTTAGCGTAGGTTTATTTTTATACATCTCCTTATCCTGTCTCCTTGTGATTAGATTAGACTTTGAGTGAACCCTCTACATTTTTGTGTGCATCGAAGAGCAGAGGAATAGAAACCAACCTTCTCTGGAGATTTCTTTCTCATTCTTGCAAGTCCCACACTTGGAGAAAGGATTCAATGTTATGCAATCACACCTGGATTCTAACATGATCATCCTAGAAGCCCGATCGCATCCAGGGGTGATGTGATTTTGCATCAACAGATTTTGGCATGCCGGTGGGACTTGAGAGGTCTTCCACTTCATATTTTGCAGGTTGGTGTTTCCGTGAAGATTTCAGCCTTTGAAGGCACTTGCAAACACATCGGCGACTCCATCCGATCAGCAACCCATTTCGAAGTTGCAGACCTATTTTTCATCCATTTCCATCCATATTTCTTTCCATCCCATTCATTCTTTTCCATTCCATGAATTTGTGCAATCATGACTTCATTTCCATCATGGAACTCACACTTACAACAACGCAAGATATTCCATCTCCAACATGTTTTACAAATCCTCCAAATCAGCATTTTGAGCAGATTCAAGATCAGTATGCATACCCATATGAGTAGCAGTGCCAAAGTCAGTTTGGATATGAAGCACATCAAGAGCAAGAGTATGCATATAATAAAGACAATCAGATGCAAGATGCTGGTCTGTTGGAGAAAATCCAAAAGATGGAGGTAAAAATGGTGTATTCTAGGGCTCAAGCACAAATGAGAGCTTTCAGAATTGGTTGCAGGACTCCTTGTCCATGGGGAGGCCCTTTTCCAAGACACTTCAGCCCTCAGGAGAAGCTGGACTTCATGATGAAGATGCTGCCCCAACTTGCACAATGGACAACAGAGATAGAGGCCTATACACTTGTTGTTGAACAACCTTGTCAATGGGTAAGTTCTACACCATCATCTGGCTTTTCTCTTCCCATTACTCAAGCAGCACCATCTCATTTGGAATTACAAATTCTAAATTCCCCATCTGCTGTCCCAAATGTTGAATCCATTTCTCCATCTCTCAGTCTTCCACCACACCTCAATTCTTCTTTCCTTTTTCCTTCCAAACAGTCATCCCCTCCACAAGAGCTAAAAGAAATACGCTCTCCCCCAAAGAAACAAGAGGTTTCACCTCCTCTACCACCACAAAAAGTTGCCAAGCCATTTGAGTTACAATCCACTTCTCCTCTTGCATTCCCAAATCCATGTTGGGAGGATGAAAATCAGAATGCCAATCAAGGAATACAACAAAAAAAAGAGGATCCAAACAAAGATGAAGAAATTCAAAGTCTGAAGAGTTGGGCTCTTAGATTTGGGATGACAAAGATCCCCTTGATGGTTAAACCCACAGAAGAGGCTAAGGTTGAACAAATGGTGGTTAAGACTAATTTTGTTGCAGCAGTAAGAAGAGCATAAAGAAGAAGCAGATCAGCGATCGGTTTGCTCGTAAAGTGGTGTCCGTGTTGGCACTCTATTTGAAGGGAATACTGATTCAATTCAAGTTGCACAATCAGCCATAAAGGAAGAAAGCTCGGAAGAAGATCTTGCATTCCCAACTTGTCCTCTAGAGCAAGATAAATTGAAGAGTTTGACTTGACAAACTTCATGCTGGAGGAAGAGTTCTATCAAGAGCAATATTGTCTTCAAGAAGCAAAGAAAGAAGAAGCTGCTCCGGATCCAAAAGAAGAGGAGCACATCCTAGTTGTGGAGGAGAAAAGTGCAGATCCAAGGGCTTTGAGCCCAAAGCAAAGCTATAGGAGAACCTTCAAGTCTTCTTTCTACTTCACCTCTCTCAAGTTATAGATCAAGAGGAGTTTGATCTCTCAAACTCAATGTTGGAGGGAGAAAGAAAGCATGGTGGTCAAGTTACTGAGATCAAGAAGAAACCATGGAGAAAGTTGAACATTTGCAGCAGGACAACAATGAGGCAGTTTATCCGTCGATTTGGAGGATGGTTTTGATGGAGAAGAACCGGTTGAGTTTCCACCATTCTCTCTTTCATCATCCACATTCCAAACACTTGAGTCTGTAGTCATGAAGGAGAACATTCATTTGCAGCAGCCTGCATCTTATAGCAGCTCTTTGGAATCAAGATTGCAAGATTTAAATCTTTCATGTTCTTCATTGGAGGAAGAGAAAGGACAAAAGAATTTCACCATTTCTTCCACACCATCCATTCAAGAAGGTCTACAAGAAGACTCCATTTTTGGAGTTGAAAATCAGAGCTATGGGCATATCAAACGGATCAGACCTTGCCCAATCAGGTATTTGGCTTCATTGGAGCCAAAGGAGAAGTCACAACTAGTCATGCTTGCTTCTAAGCATGAGGGTGAGCTACAAAGTACCAAGGATCAGCTGTCATACCTCTTCAATCCAAATGCAGAGCAACTAAAAGAGGTATTGAATTTGCCTTCAGCTGATACCTTGATGATTTGGGTGGAAGACCAGCTTCTTGTTGATTTTCCATTCATCCAATCAGCCATGTTCAATGCCAAATCAATTGCATGGCTGCCACTTTTGAGAAAGGGAAGCTATTTCTCACAACCAATTGCAGGGTTTGTTTAGCTTGCCTTTGCTTCCAATTAGAGTAAAGTAGGTAGGTTTGCTTTCAGCAGAAGAAGTGCTTGTGCACACTCTGCATGTTTCATTTGGAGCATGTATGATTTTCAGTTCTGTACATAGTTTTTGTGGTGCTGGTTTTGCTCTTGCACAGTTCATTCCAGTGGCATTTTGGTGAGAACAACTCATGTCCGGTGGGATTCAAGTGGTTCAGAGGGAGGTTTTCAAAGTTCAGATCAGTTTTCAGGCTACTACTCATGACTCCATGCCCAATGGATTGCTTCACCTCGATCATTCATCTAGCGAGAGATGACCCCGCCGAGTCGTCAAAAGCTGTTGTCAAAAATTCACCCCTGTGGTAAATTTGATAACATGCATCGAATATTCAAGTCCGAGCAAGTAGATCGATTCAAGGCTGAAAATCATGTTTTTTAGGGTCCCTCTCGCTTCTCTCTAACCCTCTTGTCCAAGAAGAAAAGAGCAAGTTCTAAGAAATGCTAAAAAAAAGCTTGGGGCAGAAAAAATCATGAAAATTGGCTAAGTCCTGGTCCAGGCGGCCCTTGGAACAGTTGGGACATCTAGGTGTGAATCATCTCGAAAGACCGCCAGCGAACAGCAGAGCAAAGGGACAGCTGGGACGTGAGGGACGCGGAAAGCTGGTTCATTGGTGAAGGAGAAGAAAATCGACTAACTGCTGAGCGGCACAGTTGGGACATTTGGGCCGTGAGAATGTGAAGGACGCGAACCACCCGGATCAGCCGAAAAGGAGAACTTTCACACTAAGCAGTTTGGGACATTTGGGCCATGAGAACGTGAAGGACATGAACCAGCCGGTTCGGCCGAAACAGAGGACTTTCGTACAGGGACATCCAGGCCAAAAGTACGCGCGAGACGTGGATAGCCGAAGGAACCGAGAGCCAATCACATTACGCCACGTGTCATCGGCCGAAAGAGGGACAGAGAAGCCCGAATCGGGCGGGAAGTTTTTTTCCCAGACAGCACTGGGACAGCCGGGACAGAGGGACGCGAGGGATGCAAAATCTGGCAGGCCCGAGGACGAATCAGGTAACGCCACGTGTCACAAGGAAAAACGTCCAAAGTTCAAAGAGAGAGGTTTGAAGTGCTGGCCCGAGCCAATAGGAATTGGACACATGTCCAATGGAACAAGGAAGTGCGGAGCTCGGGGAGGAGTTAGAAAATTTGGCCAAGTTTCAGCCAAAAAGCTAAAAGTAAAAGAAGACCCTGCGCCTGTCCTCCAATCAATGCATGCCACGCGTCCTCAGTGGCGGGAGCGCGAGAAAAGTGGAAAATCACAAAAAAGGTCAAAGTTTTCAAAGAAAACCCACGGTGAGTAGAGGAGAGAGAATCACACACCCAATCAGCTCTTGACACGTATCATCCAGGTGGCGAAGCGCGGGAAAAGTTTCAAAACACATTTTCACTGTTTTGTGCCCTAAATCTTCAGATCTCCATATCTTTTGATCCAGAGCTCAGATTTGCACGTTCTTTATATCAATGAAAAGCTGGTGAAATGCTCTATGTGATTCTGGGGTCAATCCTGAATTTTGGTTCAGTTTGGAGAGAGGAAATTGAGAAACGGCTCTGACGCGTGATAATGCCCAGAACTGGCGTTCAACAACCAGCTTTAATGCAGCAGACAGTCCGCCGTTTTGCCAGGGTCCGCCATTTCTGCCATAATGAGATGAGTTAAATGTATCTAGAAGTGGTTGTGGTAGATTCAAATTTCCTCTCTCTTTCCTCTCTCATTCTTAGTATATATTGTAAGGAGGAGCTTCTTTAAAAAGGTTGAACATTTCCTGTTTTGCTCCTCCCTTCTTCTCTTTATCAGGTGAATTTGTGGAGTTTGAACCTCCCATTTAAAACTGTAATGTGACTCTGCCTCTTGGCATTTTATAGTGTATTGTATCAATCTTTGGAGCAAGTAATGCATGTCTGTGGATGATTCTCAACCCTCTCTGTGTTCATTTACATCCTTCTGATCTTTCACTGCGAATTTTGTTATCTGTGCATGATCTTGCATCACATTTGAATGGTCTGTGTTTATTGGCAAGATAGATGTTCTTCATTCCTCGGTGCATCACCTCTATTAGCGTAGGTTTATTTTTTATGCATCTCCTTACCCTGTCTCCTTGGTAGATTAGATTAGACTTTGAGTGAACCCTCTGCATTTTTGTGTGCATCTGAACAGAGGAATAGGAACCAGCCTTCTCTGGAGATTCCTTTCTCATTCTTGCAAGTCCCACACTTGGAGAAAGGATTCAATGTTGTGCAATCACACTGGATTCTAACATGATCATCCTAGAAGCCTGATCTGCATCTAGGGGTGTTGTGATTTTGCATCAATGAGACGTAGAGTAGGATATTGGATACTACTACTTATAGATCTTTGGTGGATCATATGGAGCAAGGGGAAATTACATGGAGGACAAACCGAGGCTATGGAAGGTGTCTTGAGGATAGTGTGGAGCTACAATGTATCTGTCATACTATGTGGTTGGAGAACCATTTTCCTTGAGTGATTGATATAATGCAGTAGAGCATGTATAATGTTAGTTCGGTATTGCTCAAGATGTGGCCCTAGATCCATATATATGGGTGTGTTACACCCTTAATTATATATCTTACATGGGATGGATATAGCTAACTTGTTGCTATCATAACTTCTTATCATGATGTATCTCTTTCATATATGATCTATTATCATTAGTTGGTCGGCCTTGTTAATGGCCATATCATAGGAATAGTATAAATAGGGGTTATAGGTAGTGGATGATCATTATGTTGAGTATTTGAGTCTTATTATATGTTTTGGAGGTTGCCCCCTCGAAGTGGACAAGCTATTCTACTTTCATATTGAGAGAACTTATCTACAATATTGTGTTATTTGGTGTTCTATTTCTGGTGATAATCATAATTAATCAAGTAATTTCATTACAAGTGGTATCAGAGCTTGATCTCGGCCAAGATGACATCAAACCCTAATTTTGAAGGTTCGGCTATATCTCAAGATTGGTAGAAAATTTTTCATAAATTTTTGTGGTGTGGAGAAATAAGTCAAGTAAGCTTCTCCCAAATTTCAATAAGTTTTAAATTGTTTTGCAAAATTTATTATGGTTCTATATTTATTCATAATTTGGCTCCCTAGGGCATAATTTTTGGAAAATTTTAAAATTTCATATATTTTCGGAAACCTTTCAAAAAAATAGCTAGGGTTTCTTTTTTATAAATTCCTATATTCGCCATTATGAATTTCTAGTGATGCCATTTGGTCTTACCAATGCTCCTCCCCATTCCAAAGCTTGATGAATTTAGTATTTAGACCATTACTAAGAAATTTTGTCTTAGTATTTTTAATGATATAATCATCTATACCAAATCGTGGGAGAAACACTTACATCACATCAATATTATCTTAGAAGTCTTAGAGCAACATCAACTTTATGCCAAGCCTTTGCAGTGTTCTTTTGGGGTACAGGAAGTGGAATACTTGGGCCATATTATTTCTCATGAAGGTGTTAAGGTGGACCCTCACAAGATCCAGGCCATGGTGGAATGGGAAACCCTAAGAACCCTCAAACAATTACGAGGTATCTTAGGTCTCACGTGGTATTATTGCAAATTTGTCAAAAAATATGGTAGTATAGCAACACCACTCACAAAATTATTGAAGAAGGACTCATTTCAGTGGAATGAGGAAGCATCTAGGGAATTTAAAAAATTGAAGGCAACTATGTGCACCACTCCAGTATTGGCAACCCAAGATTTCACCAAAATTTCATAGTTGAGTGTGATGCTTCAGAAATGAAATCGGAGTAGTATTAATGCATAAATTACAACCCATTGCTTTTGAGAGCCGACACTAAAAGGAAATAATTTGTTAAATCCCACCTATGAGAAGGAAATGATGGCAATAATACATGCAAACAAACAATGGAGACTATACGATGGAAAAGTAAACATGCAAGGATGGGAATCTACAAGTACCTCTTCCTCGTACCCAACCTCTCGACATCGTGTCGAGACAGTATAGTGAATGTTGAATGTGAATAGACAAGATAATTGGGTAGTCTTATATCCTCAATACACAATAATGGAATATGCAAATCTAAGGTGAAGAAGGCCCTCCTAACCTGAATTGGTGTAATGGTTCATTCGGATATAATGGCTTCTCGGAGGCTCCAATCAATGTCGAGCTCTGTTGAGATCCTATTTCTTAGTTGTTGGATATGTGGGAAGTGACTTGTGGGAGATTTGTATATATCTCCAGACAAGGTCATAAAATGGTGATGGGTGATTTAGTGGGTTTACAGTTAACTATGGGTGGTTTTCTGGTCTAGCCTAGAAAATATTAGATTGATTGGCTTCTATATTTAATACGGAGAATTGTACTATAATATCTGGCGGGAGTGGTGAGGATCTAAATACCAGCGTTCGTAAGCTGGTGTCAATACTTAACTGATTTGTAGGCCCGTTGGGTTGTGGGACTTGGGGATCACAACCGTGAGTTTTGGTTGTTGTGGACCTGTTATGGTCATGTGAAGAATCAATCCCTTCTCCCAAATGTCCAATAATTGTATGCCTTTTCAGCCTCTACGTTTAGAACTAGAAGTTGTATAATTTTCTCGAGTACCTAACAGGTGTTCAGCGGCAACTTGAATGTGTAGGCTAGTATCTATGTTGATGAGAATGTATCCCGCATCAGAGTTGTGGAACTAAAAGATCACAACCAAATGTTTGTTCGCTTTTGAACCCTTTTACGGGCATCCGGGTGATCTATATAAATCTATAATTTAAGGTGATTTGACTAGAATGTGTAAGCTTTTTGTCTTCGATGTTTAATCCTATTAGTTGCTCACTAATTGCTTAAATTTTTGTTGCTCGAAAGACTAGTATCCCGAGGTTCCGATCTATATCAGCTAATGTTGTGGGTAGATTTGGCTGAGGCACTACGGGTTCAAATATATACTCTCTAGGCTCTCTAGGTCCTGTGATTGTCATACGAAATGCTTCAATTTTTAACTAACATTTCATAAACTGATTATAGAAGAAGTATTTACACTATGCAAGCATTCTTCTATTTTTGTATTTTCAATGACGTATTTCAATGAAATTAAAGAATAACTACTCTAGTATATTTATAAAATGAACAACTAATCTAGTAATAGAATAAAAACAAGCAATGTAGCCTGGTATGGCTATTTTCCTGTGTAGTTGTAATCTTATCCTAAATATCTAAGCAGCTATATATTTTGAATTGAAAAGACTCTTGATCCTACCTCAGAAGTGAGGAGTGAATCAGAGTTTCTCATAAACTATCAATCCCCACATCTTCCCTGGTGATGTCGAGAGAAAAATTTTAAATGAAACAAAATAATTTACTACTCTATTTGATATTTCGTAACTAGAACTTTGATAGCTCAAATCTAGCATTTACAAAATAGTGGTAAATCCAGCTGTGTGTGATTTTGTCCCCTCAGTGTGATCTCGCTTGTTCCTTCATGTCCTCGTGAATCCAGAAAGTATGTATATGATCGTATCAATAGAGGATGATATTCTAACAATGGAATCTTTGGATATATACTAAATAAAATCCGAGTCGAAGAGAGATAGCGCAAGTGAACAGAGCTTGACTATGTAATTCCTAGTGGGATTTATTGCCGAAAGCAACGCAAGTGTCTTTGAGAGTTTTAGAAACCATCCTTGTGACAAAACAAAACCTATAACTTTAATGGATTCTAGTCTAGAAATGAAGCTTATTATATGCTAAACTAATTGTATGTAGCAACAATGGAACAAGACTGAAACAAGAAGATCATATGACCTCTAAAATACCAACAATGGAAGAAAAACATGAAACTAACATAATTCTAAGAAAGAAATTGAAAGACTGAATAAGAGAATTGAGAAGATGAGGGGCCATTTTCTTGAAAACAAGTTGGCTATTTATAACCAATGCATTTACCAGAGGGTAACTCCCATTTGATCTCTTTTACTATAAACAAAGGAAAAACACTATTACCAGGGGACCAAAAACATTAATGCAAGCCAAAGTTGTTGAAGAAAGTGTGTAAAATTGAATATTTACGTTTGACACGATCATTGGAGGAATCTAGAAAATGCAAACAAAACCACCACCTGTGCAGGGCGGCGGTTATGGGACCGCCACCCTGTCCTTGGCGGTGGCGGTTCGGTGTCATTGAGGACAAAAATGCAAGATGAAGGGGGAAAAGGTCAAAACAAGGCATGCGGAGGCTGAGTGGGGCATGCGGTATACAAGCGTATACATGGTGAGCCTTTCTGGATTCCGAACAGCTTACAAGGAGATTTGTATCATCATTGGGGCATGTGTAACATCGTTTTGGCAGAGTACCCTCTACAATTTTAGGTACATACATATTTCCCCCTTAGAGAAGCATCCTAGCCATGAAGAGGCATAAAATGGTGGATTCGAGTATGGCGGTCCCAAAATGGGGAGTTAAGAGTTATACGACACGACCGTGTGTTGGAAAATCGCCATCTAAGATCCCAAGACTTTGAAAATGAAAAAGGGAACTAGATAAAACAAATTGAGAAATAAGACTGAATTGACATGAAAAGAGGACTTACCATCTACGTGGGGTTTTAGAACTTACCTCCGTTGATTCTTTGACCCTAAGAAAAAGATTCAAAATCAATTTTAGAAAGCTATATATATGAAATGAAGTCATTTTACTATTCATTTACGTAGATTGATTTGATAGTTTTGAGATCTTAGACCCACGGTGATGGTTTCGATGAGATTATAGTCAAAATGTTTGTGGTGAGATAGTGATCATACCTCTGAGAGTGGAACATCGACCCACAAAGTCTCAGGTTAGTTCTTCTTGATTTACTGTTTTTAGACCTAAAATGTGGAAATGATGAAATATTTTCTTGGGGGGATCATTTTTGAAAATGTTAGTTTTAAACGTGTCTCTAGGGGGGGTGCCCATAGGGTAGGTTTTCATTTTAGCAAAAAGGTGTATTTGTTTGTTTTTAAGTATTTTTAGGGTATACGACCCGTTTAGGTTTGCGGGATAGGACCACCGCCCTGTGTAGGGTGGTAGTTACGGGACCACCGCCTTAGAAGGTGGCGGTTATGGGACTCGCCGCTCGCACAGGTGGCGGTCCATCCATGGAAGAGTGACAAAATGGCTCTTTACTTTACCTTATCTGTTTTTGCATTTTTTACACTTTCACATGTTTTTAGTAGTCTTTTTAATTGGGATTTGATACTAACTCACTTCTTTTTGTGTTTTTGGGTGTATGCGAAGAAGGAGGAGTACATTAGATGGAGCCAGGAGAGGGAGTTTGATTGGCTCCCAGTAGTGTTAGAGGAACTCTCCCAGGAAGAGTGGGATACTCTCCAGAGGGCTAGTATTTGGAGGATTTCCCAGGTCCCTCACGTTGCATCTGCCAGTCACATAATGTGTGACTTATTTTCATACTGGGATGCGGATCAGAACACCTTCCGATTGCCAGGAGTTAGGGGTGAGCGGTCCATCACCCTGGAGGATGTTTCGATATCTTTGGGGTTCGATCTTGGGCGGAAGTTGTCTATTAAGACAACAATATCTAGATCACAGGTGGTTTAGTGGGCCACCTACATGGGAGATGTAGTTATATCGATGGGATCGAAGAAGGGCGTGAGGATCCACTTTATTATTGAGTCAGACATTCCCTTGCTCCGCAAGGCCATCATGGGCATCCTTGCATCCAAATTGATCAGGGACAAGGGAGGGGATACCCTCTTATATTGTTGGGCCCCCATTATTACATAGATTGAGGGCCATGGACATGTCTATGCTTGGGGAGAAGATATCCTTGGGACTACCTACCATGACTTATACATGGTATTTTTATTACAGAGATAGTCACTGAGCCACCCAACTCTTATCATGAGTTGGGTGTATGAGCATATCACCCCATATGGGAGAGGTGTAGAGGTGGAGGATCCCGGGGCCATCAGGGCAATGAGGTGGATGGGGATGATAGTTCTTAGAGCACCCCACCGTCCATTTGCCTCTCTGACCACTGCAGACATGGAGGCCACTCCTTATCAAGCCATGGTAGGGGTATGGGGAGAGGAGACCATTACACCGATTACTGCCGGACTACCAAACGGCTAGTTGATAGACAGGCGGGGAAGTTGGAGATACAACACCTTTGACAAAGTTCCATAGCATTTTTCCCTCCCTATAGTGACATGCTTCCTCTGGTGGTGCCAGTGTATAGATCTATCTACGAGGCTCGGGGAGGTCCTAGAGGCTGGGGTTAGACTATTGTTACTCCTAGTACTCCTATTGCAGCTAGGAGGGTGGTACGTGCATGAGGGAGAGCTGGTGATACTCGGGCCCCCTTACTGGATTGCCGCGGTCCCACCCATAGCAGTGATGAGCCTATTGACATGGACTTTGAGTTTGAGGAGTTCATAGGCGGAGAGATGGAGGAGGAGACAGAGGAGATAGAAATCGGTGACATGGGTGGGGGGGATGAGAGTGATCCCAAGTGGCATGATACTTAGGACATCCTACGAGGCCGAGAGGGAAGAGTGGAGTGTAGAGAGGATGACTCTGGTTTCAGAGGAGTTTCTCTCTTAGGACTTAGGTGGAGATGGTGAGTCTGCTCCAAGCCATCACATTGCCCCAGATGTAGGAGAGGGGCACCGGTCGGTGGCGGTGTCTATGGCAAGTGTGGATCCTAGAGATCATTCTTGGAGGCCCGGAGATCCGAGTGAGTTGTCTCTCTTCTCTACATTTTTTAGTTAGAATTGTCTTAGCTTGTTATTTCCTTTTGTTTTGTTTACTCTTGGTTTTATTTTTGATCGTTTTTAACTTATTTTTCTTTTGTTTGCAGTGAATTGCTGATGAGTGGAGAGACTTGATTCGTTGAGTATGCATTGATACCTTGCTTCTCCCCTCCGAGAAGACCCCAGCTGAGCTTTCCATGGATGTGGGAGAGCCTTCAGCAGCCGGTAGGCATACTGATTTTTTCCTCGTCTAGTATGTAGTGAAGATCATGACTTCTCTCCACACCGAGGTAGCTGGATATAGGATGACCGAGCGCTTGATGAGGAGGAGTTATTATCATAGCGAGGCGACAGCCTACCGGGCGTTACCGCGATCCTCGGTGCATTTAGAGCACCGGTGTAGCGGAGTCCTACGCATGGCCGTGCACCCCGAGGGATCCCATAGGGATTAAGAGTATTTTTTTAGATGTCTATATGATTGTTTTTGTACTTTTGGGCTCATTGAGCGTTTTGACCATGCCTAGTGCATGATGGCATTATACATGAAACTTGATTTATATATATATATATCTTTTTGGATCTAGACTCTTGGCATCTATAATTTTGTGATTTTCTTCCACATGTGTACTTATATGTTTTTAGAATATTTTTTCATGTTTTCAAAATGTATGCAATGGATAACTAATGATAGTAAACAAAATTTTTTACTTTATATGTTTGTTGTAATGCTTGATATGAGATGATACTAACATATGGTAGTCTTGAAATATTGAACTATCATCACCAATCCGGCACTATGATAATTCTTCACGGGAACTCCTTGTGCTATGATTATTTACAAATGCACAGCCTTTAGTTTGGTGGATGCAATCTGGAAACAAAACAATAACATAACACAAGAATACCATCGACTATGATAAGACGGAATGATGACAAATCTGAAATATCAAAGTAAATTATAATATTAACATGAAATTGTTATAATCTCACCCATGAGGTACTTCAAGTGTTATTGACTTCACTTGCCTTTCACAAAGACTATGGGAGAAACTTTACAATTACACCTCTTAATGGCTTCTTCAACACACCTTTAAAATGATGGCTTCCTTCGTACACTTCCTACAATATTTCTCACTACTTCCTTGTATGCTAAATGAAGGGGGTGGCCTCTCTATTTATAGAACTTCCAGGCTTATCCATCTTATCTCTAAAATAGGATAAGAAATCACTCGACGAATCATATTCCATACCTTAACTCTTATCTCGTACATGTAAGCTTATCTTTTAAGATAAGATAAACCTTATCATTTTACATGGGTTCCACATTTTTAGACTTTTACAAATAAAATATACAAAATATTTATGACCTCACTCCTTGTCCATATTACCAATATAATATTTCTAATTCCTAATCACGTAGACCCTACTTCTCTAATTACCCAAACTTTGACATTTTAACATTACCGGACTACTTACGACAAATATTTACTTTTTACAACATTCCTATTATACTTTATTGTTACCGTACTCCACATTATTGGAGGCACTGATCTTGTGGCGCCATTATCTTCTATAAGACGCTACTACTAATTATACTTACAACATCATATTCCTAATACATACATTAATGAAATAGAAATTACGAGAGGAAAATTTTAGTGTTGACATCTTCCCCCTTCCTAGCTTCTACTCCGTCCTCGGAGTAGACTATTCTGGTGCTTGGAAAATCTTCAACTTGTCGTGGTTGATCCATTTCATAATGGGAGTGCCATCTAATTCCTCCAGTCAGTACGTACCATTTTCATGCACGCACTGCTATTTTGTAGGGCCCCATCCATTTTGGAAGAAATTTTCTCTGTCTTCTTTTTTTGTATATGGAATCATATACTAGAACCAAGTCATTCACATGAAATGGAGACCACGGATCTTTTGATCAAAATATTCTTTCTGCTTCATTTTCTTCTTATGGCTTGTATCCTTTGCTATTTCTCTCATTTCCTCCAGCAAATGAAGATGTACCAACCTTTCTTTTACTGAATCACTTTCATCCATCCTTTCATTTTTCATAACTCTCACAGTGGGAATATCAAACTCAATAGGAAGAACTGGATCAATGCCATAGGCCAACTGAAATGGAGAGTATCTTGTTGCTGACTTTGATGTTGCCCTATATGCCCACAATGCTACATGAATCCTTTTATCCCATTTATGTACCTGTAAGGCTGCATCTTTTGCTAGAATTTGACACAACACAAAATTTGTTCGTTCCACCTATCCATTTGTGCTTGGCTTGTATGTTGTTGCCTTCCTGTGCTTAATAGAAATTTTTTTGACTAGGGCTTCTACCACCTCATTAATGAAGTGGCTTCCTTGATCTATTACAATTTCTAATGGGCAACCAAATCTAGTGACAATGCGTTCATATATGAACCTTGCCACTTCATCCATGGAAGTTGTTTTCAATGGCCTAGCTTCAACCCACTTGGTTAAATAATCTGTGGCAACTACAATATACTTATTTTGGCATGATGTAGTTGGAAGTGGACCTACAATGTCTATTCCCCACTTTTCAAAGGGACCAAGTGGAAGAATAGGACATAATGGAGTTGATGAAGTCTTACGGTTACCATGTGTTTGACAAATATCACATGTCTTACAATAATTATAACAATCTTTAAAAAGAGTGGGCCAGTGATAACTTGCATCCAAGATCCTTCTTGCTATAAGTTTTCAGAGAAGTTCCCTCCACATGTCCCATTGTGGAATTCTTCTAGCAGTTCCTTCCCTTGATCACATCCAACGCCCTCTTGTACTGTCCATCAGGTCCTATTCGAAATAATACTCCATGCAGAATAGAATATGGACGATTGGCTTGAGTAATCTTTCTCTTAGTCTTTGCATTGGCACCATCAGGAAACTTGAATTCATTCAGATAATTCCAAATATCTATGTATTCACTAGGGATTGTGTCAAGGGATAACAATGCTGCATCGGGGAAATCATCATCATCACAAGATGATCCTAAACCATCATAGGCTCGAGAGAGTGCATCTGCATTGACATGCTTCTTTCCTGGCCTATCTATAATATCAAATTCAAATTCTTGTAGCAAAATTATCCATCTTGCTATCCTCCCTGATGGGTTAGGCTTATTTACAATATATTTTAGAGCACGATGATCATTCTACAACTAGAAATTTTTGCCCTAGCAAGTAATTTCTAAACTTCTTTACAAAAAATTATAGCGAGCCTTTTTCGATTAAAGATAATTTACCTCAACCTTTGCTCATTTTATCGCTCCCAAAGTAAATTGGATGTTCATTCCCATTTTCATCATTTTGGCTCAAAGTACTTCCTAGTGCTGCATCTGAGGCATCAGTGTACACAATGAATGGCTTGCTCTAATTTGGATTCTTCAAAACAGGTGAAGACACTAGGGCTTCCTTCAGTTGTCCAAAAGATTCATGCACCTTATTTCCTGGTTCATAAGTAACATCCTTCTTCAAGAACTGGGTTAGTGGCTATGCAATCTTTGAGAAATTCTTGATGAACCTTCTATAGTAACCCACATGGCCTAAAAATGATCTCAACTTACTTCTATTAATAGGAAATGGTAAATCTTTGATTTTTGAAACTTTATCAGGATCAGTACCAATACCATCTCTGGATACAACATGCCCTAACAAAACACCTTTAGAACATCCAAAGACACACTTTGTAGGGTTTAGTGAGGCTTGTGCTTCATCTAACCTTTGAAATGTCTGTCTCCATTTGGTGCAGGTGGTCCAACTTGCTCCCATAGATGCAAAAATCATCTAGAAATACTCTGATGAAGGTCCCAATGTAGGGTTTGAACACCCTATTCATCAAACGCTGGAATGTTGCTGGAGCATTACACAACCCAAAAGGCATAACTCTATAAGCAAACGTTCCCCAAGGAGTGGTGAACGTGGTCTTCAGCTGATCTTTCTCTGCTATACGAACTTGGTTGTAGCCGCTATATCCATCAGCAAAACTATAGCACTCCTGGCTAGCTACTTCATCCAAGATCTGATCTGAAAATGGAAGAGGGTAATGATCCTTCTTTGTTGCCTTATTGAGCTTCCTGTAATCAACACAAATGCGTAGCTTCCCATTATTTTTTATTGAGATCACAATGGGAGAAACCCATTCTGAATTCTCCACAGCAAATATGAATCTTGCATCAAGCAACTTATCTATTTCTTCTTTTACAGTCTTGGAAAAATTAGGATTCATTCTATATGGCATTTGTTTTATGGGCTTAGCACCATCTACCAGCTCAATACAATGTTCTACCCAACTTACTTGACGGAGTTCCTTGTAATCAAAAGTGAATAGGTGTATGTACCTTCGAAAGAGCTGGAGGTAGGATTCCTTCTCACTCTCCATCACAGCATCACCAATCTTTATTTGTTGGAGATGATCATCAACTTCTTCTTCAGATAATTTTATGGGGTCATGAGTTGGTGTGACTGGAAGGATATCCATGACTGAAACATCAACCTCACTTTCTTCATCTTCAGTGTCCACTTCACTGGTACTAGAGTAATCAGAGGATGTCCAATCATCAGTTTCATCACTTGAATCCACAGGTTCTGCCTTATGATGTCGAGGGATCACATTTATCTTCACCCTCTCTCTACCACGTCCAAGTGTCATGAAGCCTTCATTCCAGTAGTTTCTTGCATGAACTCTCCTTAGCCATGGTCTTCCCAGCAACATTGGGTACACAACAGTACCATTTTTCATCACCTAAAAGTCTACCACACATACAACACCCAACTTTCTTCTCCTATGTTTCTTACTAGTTTTTTCTTTCATCTTCTTAGGATCATTTCCATCTTGATTATCTTTTTTTTTCTTTCTTTCTTTTTGTTACCAACACATCTACTTCATTATTTCTGCTCTTATCTACTACATCAAAAGAATTCACAGGTGTGCTTTTCCTTTATCATTATCTCCTTTACCAGATGTAGAAGCTCTATCTCGGACAATTATACTTATAATGACCCTTTTATAACAACCATAACATACAACTTCTTAAATATTTCTTTTGGACCTCTATCTCCTCCCCGAGAACTAAATTTATTTCCTTGAAGAAGATTAATAGTTAACTAACCCATCTTTTTGAGAAAATCTTCATACTCGGTAGATGTACTAGGAGATATATTTTTGCTCACTCGGGAGTGGTTGTGGATTCTGGACCAAAGGTGCTGGTGTAGGCTCTACTTTAGCAACAATTTCTTTGGGCTCCTCTTCCATGCTTTCTTCTTGCCTTCTTGCAATCTCCTTTGCTTGTTCAATGGTAGCTGGGTGGTCATAATTCACTCGTTGTCTGATCTCTGGCTTCATCCCAAGAATGAAGTGCTTACATAGGAGATTATCCACGCCATTCATCAACCCATCCGCTAATCCTTCCTTCCGGATCTAGGCATCGAGCTTCCTCCTTAGCTCTAGGACACGAGTATGATAATCCCTTATCTTATCCTTTTCTGCTTGGGATAGCTTTGTGATATCGATCATGAGATCTAAATATTTCTGTTGTTCACCAAATTCTTCAAGAAAACTTTCAGTTAATAAATCCCATGAATTTTTCACATTATCACCTAGTGTTTCAAACCACCTAAGTGTTGAACCATCCAAAAAGGTAGGAAAAAATTCAGTCCATTGTTCCCTTCTTATGAGGCCATTACAAATACAAGATCGTTTAAACTCTTGAATGAAAGAAGAAGCATCTTCATTAGATTGAGCTGAAAAAATAGGAATCTTTCCCATTTTCAAAAGTAACCACCATGAAATACCAACCCACAAGTACAATCAACAAGACTTATGTGCACAAATAATTGGAATCACTATACTAGAAAGTGACTTTACACCTTTCTATAGTAAAATAGAAATGACCACGGTAAACTATGGTAAAACTTGACTTACTGCGGTAAAAACTGACTTTATTGTGGTAAACACTATTCACAGTAAAAAGTGAAGTTATTGTGGTAAATACTATTCACGGTAAAAAGTGACTTTACTGTGATAAATACTATTCACAGCAAAAATGACTTTATCATGGTAACTACTATTCATGGTAAAAATGACTTTACCATGGTAACTACTATGCACAGTAAAAATAAGGTTACCCTCCAATTGATTTTGACTAAGTGGGAATATCTCTCCAGAAAATCCACCAACGAGGAATGGTCCCAAGCAACGGAACCAAAATATCATCACTAATCCGACACTATGATAATTCTTCACCTGGGAACTCCTTGTGCTATGATTATTTACTAATGAACAGCCTTTAGTTTGGTGGATGCAACTGGAAACAAAACAACAACATAACACAAGAATACCATCGACTATGATAAGACGGAATGATGACAAATCTGAAATATCAAAGTAAATTATAATATTAACATGAAATTGTTACAATCTCACCCATGAGGTACTTCAAGTGTTATTGACTTCACTTGCCTTTCACAAAGACTATGGGAGAAACTTTACAATTACACCTCTTAATGGATTCTTTAACACACCTTTAAACTGATGGCTTCCTTCGCACACTTCCTACAATATTTCTCACTACTTCCTTGTATGCTAAATGAGGGGGGTGGCCTCTCTATTTATAGAACTTCCAAGCTTATCCATCTTATCTCTAAGATAGGATAAGAAATCCACTCTGACGAATCATATTCCATACCTTAACTCTTATCTGTACATGTAAGCTTATCTTTTAAGATAAGATAAACCTTATCATTTTACAAGGGTTCCACATTTTTAGACTTTTTACAAATAAAATATACAAAATATTTATGACCTCACTCCTTGTCCTTATTACCAATATAATATTTCTAATTCCTAATCACGTAGACCCTACTTCTCTAATTACCCAAACTTTGACATTTTAACATTACCGGACTACTTACGACAAATATTTACTTTTTACAACATTCCTATTGTACTTTGACTATTACCGTACTCCACATTATTGGCGGCACCATACTGATGGCACCGTTATCTTCTATCAGATGCTACTACTAATTAGACTTAACAACATCATATTCCTAATACATATATTAATGAAATAGAAATTACGGAGGAAAATTTTAGTGTCGACAAAACTCTTTAGGAACTGTTTTTAATTTCTTCTTATGTTGGAAAAATGTGATGAATGCATAGTGATAAGGAGATTAACTTGCCCCTAATCCCAAATCCACACAACTAGTAAGATGGGAGGGCTTAACACCAAGTGTTAGGAAGGGCACAAGTTGTATGAGCTTGATTAAATGGAATGATGAGAGATAGACAAACCAGTAACAGAAACCAAATTTAGACCTACACACCTACCCTACTCAGAACTACCACCAAGCTTAGAAGGCCACTCACTTTCCAGTTTATCTAGACTTAGATTCATAAATGGCAACCTAGTTGACAAAATCTGGTTTTGAGGATTTGATCTCTTTGGAATTTGGATATTTGGATATTTTCTTTCTCTTAATAGAGGTGGATTTGTGTTTTTAGCATACCAAGATTTGTTAATTTGTGTGACTAGACCCCCACACCCTACCCCATGCCACTAGTAAGAAGCACGGGTTCATCACCAAAGGCAGGATATAGGTGAGTAAGGGAACTTCTTTCCTTTCCCAACCTCACACTACCAGTAAGAGGTGTGGGCTTATCACCGAAGGTTGATGGGGCAAAGAAGTGTGTAAAATAAAATATTTTGTTTCCTTGGTGCTTTCGATTCCATTTGATTTTGACACTTCTGATCTATGACTTTGGGATATCCTTTCATTCAAAGAGATTTAAGAGGGATATATGTGACACCAAGAAGCTTCTAGAACAGACCGTAGGTAAGGACAACTTCACCTAGTAGGAAGAAAGAGCAAAGAGAAGTATGTAAGCCTTGGTATGGTTTTCGTCAATGTTTGTCTGTTGAACTTGATGAGAATATTTTAAAATATTTGATGATGTTTGAAGAGATGTGATATGAATGCTTTTGCCAATATTTTCAGAAATTTGCAACAAATTGTTTTAAGAGTAAGCTCCGGGACTACCATTTTTATGAAATGGACAAAATGAAGTAGCTAAAAGACTAATGCAATGTAGGTAGCTATAATGTACAAGTAATGGCATTGATTTTTATGTGTAAACTGCTCAAGATGCAAGGAATTAATCAGCTTTTATCGAATTCCTCACCTTCTAGTGTGCATGAAGATATGCACCATTTCGTAGTCTTTCATGACTTGGTATGGGCCCAACTATTTGGACTAGAAATTTCTTCCTTCACCGGTTTTCTTATTGATTTGGATATCTATTCTTAGAACTAGATATCCCTCACATATTTCTTGCTCATAGACCCTTTTATTGTACTACCGGCACATATGGTCAACATAGGCTTTGTGGCTTTGTTCGGCATTTAACCTGGCCTTGTCAAGGCTTTCTAGTTGAGAGAGGTGTGCCTCCTGTAAGCTTATTCATCCAAAATCCCCTGTAATGAAATGTGGAGACTGGGTATTTCAACCTCAAGCCGGATAATTGCTTCTTCCCTAAATACTAGTGAGAAAAGAGTTTCTCTTGTTGGTGTTCTTCTTGATGTTCGATGGGCCCACAAGGCCGGATATAGCTTTAAATCCCAATCTCGCTTGTTCTCCTTGACATTTTGGTTGTCACTTCGGCCTTCCCATTGTCTTGAGGGTGGTAAAGAGAGGCATGTGTGATGGTTTATCTTGAATTTGATACATAATTCATGGACTTCGTCATTTTTAAAGGACGTGCCATTATACGAGATAATGACTTCGGGACACCATACTTACAAATGATTTGATTCAAAATGTATTTGGCTATTATCGAACTCTCTGGTATGGTGGTGAGAGTCATGTCCTCCACCCATTTGGTAAAATACTCCATGGCTGTAATTATAAAATTATGGCCATCGGTTGATGAGGGAGATAACTTCGCTATCAAGTCCATCCCCCATGTGGAGAAGGGCCACGGGGTCGTTATTGGTTACAAGGATTGTCTTTGGCATGTGAATCTCATGAGAGAATTCTTAGCATTTGTGGCACTTACATAAAAATTCCATTGAGTCATGCTTGAGAGTGGGCAAAAATAGCCCATCCGATGAATTTTTTTGAGTGGTGGCGTGACCACCAAAGTGGCCTCCACATATCCCACTGTGGGATTCATGAAGAATCTTCTTGGATTCTTCTATGTCGACGCATCTTAGAAGCATGTCATTGAAGGCTTTACGATAGAGTACTTGGTCTAAAACAACATATTTAGTGGTAATAATGTGTAACCACCTTCTTTGTTGTGATGTGGCACCTTCCGGGTATGTATGGTCCATGATAAAATTGATGATATCAGTATACCAAGGACATGTAGAAATGGGGGGCCTGGTTTCAACGAAGTATACACACTCATCGGGAAAGTCTAGATTTACTAGCTCACCTCCATCTAGTGGATTGTTAGCTAACTAGTCTGCAATGATTTGTCCCTTAATGATTTCTGGTTTATGAATGTTAACTCAAATTCTCCCATTAAGGTTATGAAACGCCCAACCTTTTTAGATAAAGATCCTTGTGTGAGAAATGTTCAGTAAATGGTCTATCTTTACAATGACCCTTGTTTCCTAGTTTAACATGTAATGTCTTAAACATTTTGTTGCAAAAATTATGGTGAGGCATTCTATTTCTACTGTGTGTAGCGTGTTTCATAATCGAGCAATGTTTGGCTAATGAAATAGACCGCACGTTCTCGTTTATCATTATCTTCTTAAGCTAGTATGCAGGCTAACGAGACATGAGTGGCTCGTGAGTACAGGATCAAAGGGTAGTCTAGCTTGGGAGGCATTAGTGTGGGTGGAGACAATAAGAAGCATTTAACTACTTCGAAGGACTCATTGCATTATTCAGATCCAATCAATGTTATAATCTTTCTTTAATAGATTGTTGATTGGATGAATGGCAAAACTTAGATCTGGGATGAACCTGCGGATTACACCAAGTTTCCCAAGGAATGACCTAATTACAGACTCATCCAATGGTGGGATCATTTTGAGAATGGCTCGTATTTTGGCTGGATCAACATCAATCCCTTGTGAAGATATAATGTAGCCCGGAGAAGTTTTCCTCTGTTACGCCAAACACGCACTTCTTTGGATTTAATGTGATGCCATATTTGATTAGTCATGAGTGGATGATACGAAGCACTTACGGATGATGATAGTGTTTCTTGGCTTTGGCCAACAAGTCATCCACATACGATTCCACAATTTTATGGATAAGATCATGGAATATATAAGTCATTGCTGCTGATATGTAGCACCGACATTCTTAAGACCAAATGGCATGACAACAGAATGTGAAGTTCCCAGGAGTTATGAATGTGGTTTTAGCTTGATCTTATTCAGATATTTTAATTTCATTATACCCCGAGAACCCATCCATGAGGGACAATAGTTTAAATCTAGTTGTTGCGTCAATGATAACGTCAATGGATGGTAATGGGAAGTCATCCTTTGGACAAGCTTTGTTAATATCCTGAAAATCTATGCAAATGTGTATCTTCCCATTCTTTTTTAGGATAGGGACGATATTAGATACCCATTGTGAATATTCAATGGGTTTGATGAATCCTACTTGGATAAGTTTTATTACTTCCTCTTTTACCATGAGAGCCACTTTTGGCTTCATTAGTCTTGACTTCTGTTTAATTAGCTTCACATCTGGTTTAGTGACAAGATTATGTACTGCAACTTATGGTGCAATTCCCGGCATTTCTTTATAATTAAATGAAAAATCCTTTTGTTGTTATTTGAGGATTTGGGTGTGTATTTCTATCTCTTCTGGAGTTAACGAGGATCCCAACTTCAAAATTCTTGGTTCTTCCTCTGTTCTAATGTTTATGTCAATGGTTTCTTCTATCAAAGAAGTGTTTCCTTCTTCAAATTCAGGTGGGACTGGAGGTAGTTCCAAGCTTTCTCCATTTTCTATCTCATAGATATCGAGATCCTTCTATGGAGGAGACTCTACCGTGGGATTTCCAAAATAGGAAGAGGAATGTGGTATTATGGAAAGATCAACTATACGGTGAGCAAGGTGTAGCTCCGCATAGGCATTTATATATTTGAGAGTGATTCTATCATCATTAAAGTGATCCATGATAGAAAAATCATCCTCAGCTTCTCCATGAGTTAGAAGTGAGTTTGTTGGTATTTTACATACTAATGGTTTGGTACGAAGTGACAATGTGAAATGTGTATCTTCCAACTCGCTGTTTGGAGTGAAGTGGGAAGCTGAGGTTGCTATTGAGTCTGTGAGAAGCTTCTTCTCTTGTGGGATTGCTTTAATCGATATGAAGTTAAACCCCTTGTTTAAATCTAATACTGTTGTTTTATAGAGTTGTAAGTGCTTAGCCCTAGTTTCATATACCTCAGAGACTTGGTTTGCAACTAGTTACGAGTCTCCTAGCACTCTAATGTCATTGACACCCATTATTTTAGCTAGAGTGAGGCCAAAGAGGAGAGCTTCGTACTCAGCCCCATTGTTTGTACATTCAAAGTTTAATTTAAAGGCGTAAGGTAGGAACTTTCCCTCATGTGAAGTAAATATCACTCCCACCCCACTCCAAAATGACATCTAGCTCCATCAAAGTGAAGAGTCCAATATTTTTGGAAAAATAGATGTTAGGATATTTGTCATATCTATTTCTTTCGCTTCGGTTACCTCTACCATAAAAAATTTGTCCGATGGAAGAGAAGAAATTCCCGTGGTGTGTCCCATACCCATGGAATAAAATGGTAGGAGAATAGGTAAATATTTCTCTATCAACTCAAAATTTTTGTGGTAGTCCCTAGCGACACCGTTTTATAACATTGGTCACACTTTTGAGTACTGGAACGTCCTCGGTTGGATTTGTAATTTCCAACTTTGTGGCGGGTATCAACTTTGTTTTTGGTTGTGAATTAGTTGGTTTAACAAGATGATTTGTTGGGATTTAAAACTCAGAATGAACACTTGGCCTTTTCTTTAAATCAGCTAGGTTTATATCGAAGGGTTTTGGGTCACCTTGTGCCATGAATATTTTCCCTAAGTGTAGAAATATTATTTCTTGGAATAGCGTGGAAGGTATTGCCTTCATGCGGTGTATCCATGGCCGACCAAGGATCATATTATAATTGGTTTCCTGATCTATAATATAAAAATCAGTGAGGACCATCTTGGGTCCTAAAGTGACTGGTAAAACTATGGTTCCAATCGAAGTGTCTTTGAGGCTATCATAACCTCTTAGTGTATTTCGCGTCGTGGAACAATTTGTCTCTCCATATCCTAACTTTTGAAGAAAAGTGAAGGGGACTATATTAATCCCCATTGTCAACCATTACACATTTAACATAATTCAAACTTGTAAATGTAAAGTTGGGTCACCTCTTCGGCCAATCTCAATGTTTGTTGGCATTTTGCATATATCGAATATAAACTCAGTATCCCTATTTGGTTGCCCGGAGGATAAACGTCAAAATCCACATGGTTTACTTGCATTTATGGAGGAGGAGTAATGTTGATTAAATGGCTGAGTCCTAATTCTTCTAAGAGGGCAGCTCTATGGGCGGGAGAGTTCTTTAACAAATCTAAAAAGGAGATGTGAGAGAAGGTTTTAGTTAAGTCATTAATTAAATCATAGGTGCCTATGGGTTTCATCAACGTTTGTTGAATGTTGTCCGGTTCTAATGAATAACTTCGAGTAGGTTGGGACAAATAATCCCATGTTCTTGTTATGGTTTCTATGGGTAGTTTGGTGTCTAACTCTACCAAACCAACTATCTTAGTTTGAGGTCGAGTTCCTAATTGGGGTGCGACTGGTGGATTTAATGAAGTTGAAGCTTCATGATCATTATTTCCTATCATGACACCCTTGTTTGTTCCGTTAGGATCTAACCTGTTATTGTTAGAATGGTTTGGGAGCAGATCATTAAAGATTTTGAGGGGTGCATTTTGGGGGGAAACTACCTCTGCATAAGTGTTTGGTGTGGGTACTACAGAATTTGCTAAAAACATATCTATAAAGAGCTGATTTTGATCTTCTGGCAAGCGCTACATGAATTTATTGTATTCATGACAAGTCCTAGTATCATGGACTTGAATCATGTGGAAGCTGCAATATAAATTGGGATTATATTTTTAAGGTTGTTGATTTATAATCTGTTGTGGCCCGAAATTTTGATAAGCTTGTTGGTTGTTAGAGTTAAAATTTTGAGGCTGTTGCCTTTGATTTTGACTCTGATATCCAGTTGGATTTCGATTTGGACTTTGTGTTTGGATTTTTCATTGTTGTTGTTATTGTTGGTGTGGTGTATGATTAAAATCCACGCGTTGATTGTTGGAGGAAAGTTGTTATTTCACCGATTATTAATAGGTGGTGAAATGTTTACAACGTTTTCCTTTTAACTTGATCGATTAATCCATCTGTTGTAATCCCACGGTTCTTTTTAAGGATCTTAGGTCCTTGATTAACATTCCCAGCATTAGGATAGGTCGTAACGCGTTTTGATTGGGAGTAGTTAATTTTCCATTTTTCCCATATGTCTTATTACCAATATCTATCCTTTGCTTGGTCAATTAGGAGAGCACTCTTGAGTACTTCATCATAAGTTCTTAGTGGGAACTTCGGACTTCTTCCTTTATCTCTCTATTGAGATAATTAAGGAATAAATTTCATAGTTCCATTTGATCCGTGTTTGAAGCACTCACTGATGAGTAGAGAACCGTATGCCATCTTTGGATAAAATGAGCAGCAGATTCATTATGTTCTTGTTTAATATGCAAGAACTCCCTGATTCCCATTCTTAACAATTTGTTCATGTCGAAAGATTTGATGAATTCGACACGAGTTGTCTAAATGAGTGTCTCGAGGCTCTAGGTATTCGTAATACCAATCAAGGGAAATACCTTCTAAGGTTATAGGGAATATTTTAGTGACAACCCCATCCCAAGGAGTAACTCCGTATGGTTGTGGCATAGGCCTTAATGTGTGTGTTTGAGTCCCCTTCCACTTTGTATTTGGGAAAATTGGGAAGAGGTCTTGGAAGCATAATGCTTCGTATGGTGAATTCTAAGGGCTCTTTTAAATATTCGGAATAAGACCCTACTGCATAGGCCTCAACCATCGATGGAGCTTGCTAAGGGGTTGGGGTGGAATGGGTTGTTGATATGGCATAAAATATGCGTTTATAGGAACATAATGGAATCCCCGTGGTTGAATGAACATCTCAAGAGAATATAACATGTCTCCTTGTGGTGACTTTAAATAAATGTTTAAGTAAGGAGGAGCATTGTTCGGTATGGGTTGTTCGGTCTTTGAGTGGGAGGTGTCATGCTTTCAACTGGAACAACATTTGAAAATGCGGTCCTAGTTGGTGTTTGTTATGGGTAACTATAAGGATTTTGAGAATGCACGCCTAACGTGCCTTTTCCTATTAGGAGGTCGACTTGATTGGGATGATGCAGAGGGTTGGGGATTCTTGCTTGCCCAAAATATGAATTTTGGTTTGCTTGAGCGAGTTCCAGCCCTCTAACTTTTTCAGCTAAGGCTGAAATGACCTCCATTGGTGAAGACGCAGTGGTTTGCCTTAGGGGTGTTTGTTGTATAGCTTGAGGTTGTAAAGGGGTATGATACCCTGCTATGAATTGGTCATTACCCTACCAAGATTCACCAAGGGTATTTCCCATAGTTGGAGGAATGGGGGTGTTTTCCTGGAATAGGGTATCAGAATGTATTTGCAAACTTCCTATTGGTGGATACATGTTTTGGAAACATTGTTCAATTTTAGTGAACCATGCTAAGTATTCCTCATCCAAAAAGGGGAGTGGATCTGACTATCTACTGATCTGTGGTCTGAATAAGACCTAAGGAGATGAAATGGACTCTCTAGTAAACGTCATATTGTTAGAGCCTGACGACTCTGGCTTTTGTGCGAGTTGATCGAACTCCTTGATTCAGAATGAAGAACTAGAACTAGTCCTTTGAGGGGGAGTTTGAGATGATATGTAGTTACTTGAATAGTTATCCACCCATGCAAAAAGTGAGGGCGATGGTTGCCTATTTGTTTGTCTATATTTTTCTTCGAGATATGAGAGAGGTCTGCCATATGCATCATATCCCAACATTTTTGAGGGGCATATGAATACTCACAAAATAATGGGAAAGAGTGAAGGTGGATGAAAGAAATGAAAAATAATAAAATGAAGAACTTTTTTATTCATGTTGGGCTCACCAATTTTTTATGATCGAAAATTAACATGTGAGCATGGGAATCTACAAGTACCTCTTCCTCATACCCAACCTCTCGAGGTCATGTTGAGGTATCCGGTGAATGTTGAATGTGAATAGACAAGCTAATCGGGTAGTCTTATATCCCGAATACGCAATAACGGAATCTATGAATCTAAGGCAAATAAGGCCCTCCTAATGGTTGCTCGGAGGGTCCAATCAATATCGAGCTCTACCGAGATCCTGTTTCTTAGATGTTGGATATGTGGGAAGTGACCTGTGGGAGATTCGTATATATCTCCAAACAAGTTCATAAAATGGTGATGGGTGATTTAGTGAGTTTACTGTTAACTATGGGTGGTTTTCTAGTCTAGCCCAAAAAATATTAGATTGATTGGCTTCTATATTTAATATGGAGAATTGTACTATAATATATGGTGGGAGTGGTGAGGATCTAAACACTAGTGTTCGTAAGCCGATGTCAATGCTTAAATGATTTGTAGGCCCGTTAGATTTTGGGACTTGGGGATCACAACCATGAGTTCATGGTTGTTGTAGACCTATTATGGTCATGTGAAGAATCAATCCCTTCTCCCAACTATCCAATAATCGTATGCCTTTTCAGCCTCTATATTTAGAACTAGAAGTTGTATGATTTTCTCAGAGCACCTAACAGGTGTTCTGGAAACTTGAATGTGTAGGCTAGTATATATGTCGAGGAGGAGGTCTCCTACGTCAGGCTATGGAACTAAAGGATCACAACCAAATTTATGTTCTCTTTCAAACCCTTGTATAGTCATCTAGGTGTTCTATCAAGGAAGTCTATAATTAGGGTGATTTGACCAGAATGTGTAAGCTTTTTCGTCTTCGATGTTTAATCCTCTTAGTTGCTCACTAATTGCTTGTAAATTTTTTGTTTCTCAAAAGACCTGTATCCTGAGGTCCTGATCTATATCAGCTAATGTTGTGGGTAGATTTGGCTGAGGCACTATGGGTTCAAATATATACTCTCTAGGCTCTCTAGGTCCTGTGATTGTCATACGAAATGATTCAACTTTTAACTAACATTTAATAAACTGATTACAAAAGAAGTATTTACACTATGCAAGCATTCTTCTATTTTTGTATTTTCAATGACGTATTTCAATGAAATTAAAGAACAGCTACTCTAGTATATTTATAAAATGAACAACTAATCTAGTAACAAAATAAAAACAAGAAACGTAGCCTGGTATGGCTATTTTCCTGTGCAGTTGTGATCTTATCCTAAATATCTAAGCAGCTATATATTTTGAATTGAAAATACTCTCGATCCTACCTCAGAAGTGAGGAATGAATCACAGTTTCTCAGAAACTATCAATCCCCACATCTTCCCTGGTGATGTCGAGAGAAAATTTTTAAGCAAACGAAATAATTCACTACTCTATTTGATATGTCGTAATTAGAACTTTGATAGATCAAACTGGCATTTACGGAAAAATGATAAATCTAGTTGTGTGTGATTTTTTCCCCTCAATGTGATCTCCTCGTTCCTTTGTGTCCTCGTGAATCCAGAAAGTATGTATATGATCATATCAATAGAGGATGGTATTTGAATAATGGTAGCTTTGGATATAGATCGAATACAATGCGAGTAGAAGAGAGATAGCGCAAGAGAACATAGCTTGAATTTGTAATTCCTAGTGGTATTTATTGCGAGAATACAATGCAAGTGTAAAGAGAGTTTCAGAAACTATCCTTGTGACAAAGCAAAACCTGCAACTTTAATAGATTCTATTTTAGAAATGAAGCTTATTCTATTCTAAACTAATTGTATACAAAGTGGCAATGGAACAAGACTAAAACAAGAAGATCATATGACCTCCAAAATACCAACAATGGAAGCAAAACATGAAACTAACATAATTCTAAGAAAGAAATTAAAATATTGAATAAGAGAATTGAGAAGATGAGGGGCCATTTGCTTGAAAACAAGCTGGCTATTTATAACCAATGCATTTACCAGAGGGTAACCCCATCGATCTCTTTTACTATAAACAAAGGAAAAAAACTATTACCGGGGACCAAAAACATTAATGCAATCCAAATTTGTTGAAGAAAACATGTAAAATTGAAGATTTACATTTGACGCGAACATCGAAGGAATCTAGAAAATGTAAACAAAACTACCACCTGTCCTGGGCGGTGGTCATGGGACCACCACCTAGGCAAGGCGGCGGTTCTATCACTAAAGACAAAAATGCAAGAAAGAGGGGGAAAAGGGAAAAACAAGGCATGCAGAGGCTGGGCAAGGCATGTAGGATACAAGCGTATACATGTTGAGCCTTTCTCGGATTCAAACACCTGCGAGGAGATTTGTATCATCATTGGGGCATGTATAACATCGTTTTAGCGGTGCGGCAACCCCTACAATTTTAGGTACATATAGAGACCATGTTTGATGGGTAGACATTTTAAGATAAAACTGATCTTGATAGTTTGAAATATTTCTTAGAGAAATGTCTATTGTTAGAAGAACAACAAAAATGGGTCACTAAGATGTTGGGATATGAATTTGAGATTGTTTATAAGAAAGGAAAGGAAAATTTGGTCGCTGATGCTTTGTCTAGGAGGGATGAGTCTGCCAAAGCATTGTTATGTGCCATATTTATACTAAATGTAGATTGGGTAGATAGGCATGTGAAGAATGAAAGAATGATGCAACCAAACATACTCTCATACAAAATCTTAGGTAGATCCATCCATATCAGCTCAATTTATATGGAAGGGGGATACATTGTGGTACAAAGATCGGTTATATCTATGTAAGAACTCTACACTTAAACACCATGTTCTTTCAAAGCTACATTCTTCTCCAATAGGTGGCCATGTTGGGGTCTTGAAAACATATCATAGAGTTAAGAAGGATTTCTTTTGGGAGGGGTTGGAAGGAGATGTTTAAAAATTTGTGGCAGAATGTTTGGTTTGCCAAAAAATAAGGGTGAGACCATTAAGACACCTATTCTTCTCCAACCTCTGTCTATTCCTAGTGAGAGATGGGAAGAGGTATCAATGGATTTCATCACAGGATTACCTAAATCAGAAGGGAAAAGTGTCATCATGGTCATGGTAGACAGACTTACCAAATATGCTCATTTTTGTGCCATGGCTCATCCTTTCACAACTAGTATAGTTGCCATCTCTTTTATGGATACAATTCAAAAGCTCCATGGCACGCCAAAAATTATAGTAAGTGATCATGATCCAATATTTACAAGTAACTTTTGGACTGATTTGTTCTCTTGTCTAGGTACCCATCTAGCCTGAGTTCCTCGTATCATCCCCAAACAGATGGGCAACCGAGGTGGTAAATAAATGTTTAGAGGGATATCTTCGAGTGTTTTACTTCAAATAAATAAGAACTTTGGGTTCAATGGTTGCTTTGGCGAATGGTGGTACAATACTTCATTTCATACCTTTTCCAAAATGTCTCCATTTATGGCACTTTATGGGTACCATCCTCCATCACTCATATCTAGCTTGAAGGTGAAACCAAAGGTGAGAGAATTCAAAGATCACATTCAGCATCAGCATGAGGTACTCTTTAGTCTTAGAGAAAATTTGGCATGGGCACAAAACCGTATGAAGAAAAAAGTTGATCAACATAGAAGTGAGTGACACTTTGAAGAGGGAGACTTTGTTTTTATAAGGTTACATCCATATAAGCAGTTATCCTTAAAATAAAAAAAAGGATAATAATATTTCTCCTAAATACTATGGTCCTTACCGAGTTTTGCAAAAATTGGTAGTGTGGCATATAAGCTAGAGCTCCCTCTAGGAAGTAGAATACATCCAGTCTTCCATGTTTCTTGCTTAAAGAAAGTTATTGGGCAGCACATTTCCACCCAATTAGTGCTTCCAGAACTAGACAAGGAAGGAAGGATCATATTGGAACCTGAAGGCATTCTTCAAACACACACCAAAAGACTGAGGACCAGAGTCATTACGAGTACCTGATCAAGTGGAAGAATATGAATATTGAGGATGCATCATGGGAAGATGAAGCATTCATGCAGCAACATCCAAGGCTTCCCAACATTGGGGACGATGTTTTTGAAGGGGAGGGGAAAGTTACACCCTTAATTATATATCTTACATGGGATGGATATAGCCAACTTGTGGCTATCATAACTTCTTATCATGATGTATCTCTTTCATATATGATCTATTATCATTGGTTGGTCGGCCTTGTTGATGGCCATATCATAGGAATAGTATAAATAGGGGTTATAGGTAGTGGATGATCATTATGTTGAGTATTTGAGTTATAATATATGTTTTGGAGGTTTCCCCCTTGAAGTGGCCAAGCTATTCTACTTTCATATTGAGAGAACTTATCTACAATATTGTGTTATTTGGTGTTCTATTACTAGTGATAATCATAATTAATCAAGTAATTTCATTACATGGTGTGTGCAACGAGATCACCGAGGAGGTCAAGAGTGAGACCATGACCTATAAGAGAACTAGTGCCCCCATATGCGAGATGAGGTAGATGTGACCATAGAGATGATACATATGGATGCCACAAGATGTAATGAAGTCTATAGTGCATGGTGGGCGGGACAACGATGGGTGATATTAATTCTAGTTGTTGTAGATGTTGCTGATGCACCACTAGTTAAAGGAGTAGAAGGATGGGAACCTACCCATGATGGTGATGGTATAAAAACAACAATAGTGTAGAATCAATATTGTTTATAGGTATTTTTATTGTAACTCAATTTATTGATTGTGGTCATCATGTGTAGTAACTAATATGTTCATATATGGTCATAGGTGATATTTTTTATGATTGATCGTAGACACATCTATTTGTACATTGAGGAAAAATGTGCTTATGGGAGGTGGAATGTTACAACAATTAGATTCCATTGTAGGAAAGCATGCCCACATACTCGATTCAATGGCGATAGAAGTGGCCACATATATTGTATTATTGACTAATTCTTATGAGGGTGGAGACTCAAGCTAGCTAAGGAGGTTGTAGGTGGAAGATCCCTAACACAAGATGTATTCACAAATTATATAGAGTTACAGGGCTGGTTTCTAGAGTAGCCAATGAGTTAGCATTATTACATTGAGATATGGAGAGGTCTTGGGGCCACAAACAATTACGTGCATTCAATAAGTGGTGAAGGAGATAATTCTAGATCTACCTGCATTTGTATATAGTGAAAGTGATGATGAAGTGTGACATAAATGGATGTAGTGATGTATGGGGTTTCCCTAGTGGTTGTAATTTTGTAACTATGATTTTTGACGATATATGTAGATGGATGATTGGTATATTATGTTGTGTTGATGTGTTCTTGATATGTGATGTGATGATTATTATTTTTGTGTGAAATTTTGATTTTTATTGAATAAAAGATTGTATGTATGATGATGTGAATGAGGACATAGAGAGATCGGTAATGATGTGATAAATTGAAATAGATGTATCTATGCAATGAAATGTGTGAGATAACAATGTGATTAAAATGATTGTAAGAATGTATGTAATCTAGTGTAAATATGATGTATAGGGGAAGAAAATTTATTCCCCCATCCTATGTGTGATGAGGTTAATTTATATAAGATACCTTGATAATCAAGAATGAGCCAAAGAACAAGATTCCATCATTAGGAAAGGATTTGATAGTGTACGTTAGATACATAGATCAAAGAAGTGTGTAGCATAAATATCAAGTGGGGTTCTTATCATTATAGATCCATCAAAATTCATGCAATAACCATAGGAACACAAACACATCATCAAGAAGTGAGGTGAGAAACATCATATACTAAATATGTAGAGGGAAATGCGGAGTGGTGGTAACAACATGAGTGTATGACTTAAAATAAATATCAAATGAGATGGTTCCAACAATGGGAGATGTAGAGATAGGAAAAAAAGATGTTGATAGCTTTAGAAGCCAATGTGAAGAAGGATCATTGTGCAATAGATGAGATGATGCAGTAGTGGATGAGTGAGTCGAGGTCATGTATGAATGAGGACCCTAGATGGTGGAATAATAATGACCTTAGAATTAGGTGGAGGAGAAAAATGAACTAGATTAACAACATGCTTTCATGGAATTGGAGAAGCAGACTGCTCATGAGAGTGAGAGCCAAAGGAAATGAAACCCTTGTATTCTAATTGTTGCAATTTATCATAAAGTGCACAATAGTCATTATCACTATGGCCATTGATGTAGTGATAATTGAAAGAAGAATGATCATGGTGATAATGTGTTGTATTTTGAATGTTTTTGATTTTTGTTTTCCAAGTTAAATTAGAAATTTTGAGCTCTTGTTGTCCTAAATTATTTAATCCGAGGTTGAAAGTTCGATGAAGTTAGAAAATCCGTGCCTTAGTGCCATTTAAACCTCTATTTTGCTCGTTTTGAGAAATTCTTCATCTGTCATTATGTGCATGTAATATCCTCTTTACGATCTCCTTTTTTGATTGAAATTGTTCACTTGTTCTATGGCCTAGGTCATCAATTCATTATTTTTCCTCCATGCCTCTGGCTTGCAAAGGAAATTCAAAAATTAGACTCAAAATGATGAAGTTCTCTTCCTCTATGTATTTTTCCCATAGTCGAGAATGATGGGTTTTTTTCTTCCCATAAAATTTTGGCCCCCGTCATCCATTGAGTACGTGGACATACCTAATTGGAAGTGGGTCGGTAGAGAAATTTGTGTTTTTGAGTCTCTTTGTAAAAAAGGCAAAAAGTTAAAAAGTGACCCGCAGCCCCGATCAGGCTATAAAGGAAAAATTCAAAGTTGAAGCCCATAGGGAAAAGTCAAGGTGAAGCTCACCATTGAAAAGTCAAAAGACATAGCGGGCCATTGGGGCACTTTTGGAAATTTATTCAAATTCCAAAAAGTGAAGTAAAAGTTCTAGAATGCTCCGTGGCTCCACCAAGGTCTCAGGGCCGTCGTTTAAAAGTCAAACTAAGAGAGCGGGTTGGCGGAGGAATTTGAGTTTTGAGACTTTTTTGAAAAAATATTAAAATGTTGAGAAAAGGGCCATGACCCCATTTCCAATCAGAGGATGCCATGTGTCAATATTTCAATCAGAGCAACAGGTCAACGGAGGAATTTGAGTTTTTGAACCTTTTTCCAAAAAAGGTTTAAATGTTGAGAAAAGGGTCGCGACCCCATTTCCAATTAGAGGATGCCATGTGTTAAGAGTTTAATCAGAGTAGCGAGGTCAACGGAGGAATTGGTATTTTTTTTTAGCCTTTTTCCAAAAAGGTTAAAATGTTATGAAAAGGGTCGCGACCCCATTTCCAATCGAGAGGGTGCCATGTGTCAAGAGTCAAAGTGGGAGAACGGAATGATAGAGAACTTTGATTTCATAGATCCTTATTCCAAAAAAGGTTAAAATGTTGAGAAAAGAGCCGCCACCCCATTTCAAATGGAAATGTGCCATGCACCTAAGTTGAAGATTCAAAGCGGGGTGTTGGCCAATTTGTTCCAAATTACCAAATCTCTAAAAAAATCAAAACACAAAGGGATTTCTCCCATACTCGCTCTAATATCTTCCTACCACGTGTACAACCTGATTTCAAAGTTATAAGAGAAAATCAAACGGTCTATTTTCAAACTGGAAAATCAAATGTAACGTTCGCATTGCAAGATCTAGTTTTTAACCCACCATGAGTGTTTTCTTCGCAATGGAGGAATTTGAGGAGGCATAAATGATTTATAAAGTTGTAACCCCTTTGGCAAAGGATATAATGGATCCTCAGAGCCATTCCAAATGGTTGGCGATTGATTTAAAAAAAGACCAGAGTTCTCTCTACCTAGAAAAGACAAAAAATGCCATTCTATTTTACCTTCTCCTTAGAATTTCCTCTATTCTCAAATCTCTTTACAAACTCTTCTTTACCTTCAATAATAAAAGAATGAATTTTTGGATTTTTGATTGAGGGATCAATTGGTACCTTGCAACCAATGAATTTTATTCGGTCTTGTAGCTTCTCCCACGGATTTTTTTTTCTTCTAAGCGTAAATGCATGTAAATGAAATTTCTAATTAATGTTTGTGGGCATCTCGATATTGTAATAAAAAAATTAGTTTTCTCATACCTCCATTTCCACTCCCCTTCCCCTTTCCAAGACAAATTTTCTTCTCTAGTGAGACATTGTTAGCTTTTTCACGGGGTCGGTGGAGTGCGCGTATTGGATCTCGGTCGAAAGGTGACCATTTAAATCCACCTTTTATGCATGCACCTACGGAATTTGCACCATTCAAGTAGAGGGACTTAGATTCCCATAGCGTTGGATTGAAACCCACCAATTTTTCCACAAGACAAATTTTCTGCCTATGAGGTTAGCGATCACCTAAACCGCCAATAGTTTTGGCGCCCATCGTGGGGCTCAAACCCATAACCACAAGGTCATAAAATACAAAAAAATCTAGAAGAAAATTTTATGGAGATTGAATAATCACACAAACTACATGCATGTAAATCATGGCTATTCTAGGAAATCTTTCTATTGAGAGACCCGATTTACTCTTGCGCAAATCCAAGAAGACATTACTTCTAATCGAGAGAAGTTATTGGGCATAATATACAAAGTGTCAATCAATACTTCATTTCCATAAGGATTCTAGACCTGGAAGAGGAACATGTTGTCTAATTGGAAAGGTAGAGACAAATTTTAGTACCCTAGAGAAGAGCATAAACTTTCAAGCTCATTGATAGAAGATACACCCAACAACTAAGGAAAGGAGGAAAAATTGATCCCACATTTGAAGAGCTTGAAAGAGAGGCAAGAGATGAAGAGGAGATAAGGGATCAACTTGAAGAAATCAAGAGACTTCAACTTGAGGCGAGCGAAATAGTAGTAGTAGAAACCGCAGAACCTCAGCCTTAGCAAGGCTAGAAGATAGAAACAAACATAGAATGGGGGATTGGGATCATGAACGTGAATGGGATTGTGAAGCTCGTAGGCCTAATGTAACATGGGGAGGAAACACCAGTCCACTGACTCTTACTCAACCACTCCATGAAGTACCTAGAGGCTTGAGAAAAAACTTACCAAAATTCAGAGTGGATGGTTCTCAACTCCTCGAAGAACATGTAGCAGCATTCATCATAGCTTGTGGAGTGTTGGGAGTTGAAAATGAAGATTTTTTAGTTAGGCTCTTTGTGGAGTCACTCCAAGAAAAAGCTACTGAATGATTCTACATGTTTCCCCCCAGATCTTTCACGTGCTGGGAAGATATAAGAAGTGTATTTGAACATAGGTTCAAGAGTGCGAGAGAAGATTTTTAGGATCTCGTTGGTCCAATTGGTTCGAGATGAAGAAGGAGACCTCCAAATCAATGAGATATTTTATAGCAAGGTATGATAGGTTAACAAAAAGGATCCCAGAAGATGTGGTACCCCCTGAAAACAACTTGAAAAGGTTATTCATAAGTCCTTTGCCATTAGAAGTTTGTTTCTTCCTCAAAATATCCCAACCAAGAACATTGAGGGAAGTTCAAGACTTTGGAATCGAGACCGATGATGATCTAATTATTTTTGGCAAAGTGAAAAGACCAAATGGGAAGAAAAAAAGGTCGAGTTCAAATTCATTCACCACCGATCCAATGTTCCTTAAAATGGAAAATGACCTAGTTGCTTTGAAGAAGCGGTGCCACAAATCACAATGAGGAATGCTCAAGGAGACCAAATCCTCTTGATAGACCAGTAATTTTTCCAAATCCTCGTAGGCTTTCCTTGAAGCACCACTAGTCAATGCCATGTGTGACAATAGGGAATCCAGAAGAAGAAGGAGCAGACATTGAGAAAGCAAGAAGAAAGCATGAATGACTATAAAAACTATCTTGAAATTAAAGAGGTATGCATGCATAATGTCCCGATTGAATTGTTATGTTTGTGGAGCCTATTTGCATGTTAGAATGTGGTACACTCGGGTATTTTTATGCCGGTGAGCAGAGTCGGGGGGTTCGGGGGGTGAAACCCCGATGGAAAGGCTCTGGGCGAAGCCCCAAGAAATTTTTTATGGGTGGTTTATTAACCCATGGGTAATGGGTAACCGTTATGGGTTGTTTTTGGGCCCATGGTTTTTTTGGTTTTTTTCCCATTGTTTTGATACCCACGCTTTTTTTCCCCTTGGTTTTGATACCACGGTTTTGTATCAAACTTCTTAATCAATTATCTATTTATATGGTCTTATGCATATGATAGATGTACATGTAATGTATTTCAGATGTGTTTTGAATTCGGGTGTGAATTCTGTAAAGTTTGTTGAGCATAGCTCCAAACGGATCTGGGTATTGTATTGAGAGAGTGGAGGCTTGTAATAAAATATGAGCAAGTGATTCTTGGTGGACGTAGCCCAAATTGGGTGAACCACGTTAAATCTTGTCTCTCTGTGTTGTGTTATTTATTCTACACTTTTATTTGAGATCTGTAATATTTTCTACATATTAGTTTCTACTATTGCTATTCTGTAAGGGATTATTCTGCATATTTTATCTGTTATTTCCTAACATGAATATGTTGATGATGATGAGGAAGGTGATGAAGAATCTCTAATTTTTGCATGTGATTTTTTCACTCATGCACAATCTAATAATGGTGTTTCAGCGTTAGCAAGAAGCGGCTGCAATCGAGAATAAGAAAAAAAAAGAAGATATCTCTTTATATCCACCACTAAACAAGATCAGCAAGCATGAGATCACCATTACCACCTTCCACGGTATCAGCTATAGAGAAATATTATTCACCGGTTTTCAAGGATCACATTGTTGTGCCAAGTAAGTTGTATGATTCTTCTCCCAAATCAAAATTTGTTAAGATCAATTCTCTTCTAAATGTTGGTTCTAGAAGAATGTATAAATTTCAATCAAAGGCTACACCCCCATCTCCTTCCAAGCCAATTTCTACATTTTAAAAGGAGAACCCAACACCAAAATTAACGACACATCTGCCATTTAAGTCCTCAACCACTGCTGGAACCTCTTCCTCATCTACCATAACTTTATTTGACATTGTAGAGCATACTAGCAAAACCAAATTCCAACTCTCTAAAATTGAATACCTACCTACAAACACATCCTACCCAATTTGACAACTTCATCAAGGCAAATGAGGTGGTAATGCTACATCCCCAATCTCTAATTCTAATGGTTTACTTCCCACACCATCTTCTCAAAACATGCTATCCCTCAGTGCCTCAACCACCAACATAGTTGATCCTTTTTACCTATCACTTCTCATCAAAGGTTTCTAGTTGAACAATTGCATTATAGATTCTTGAGCCTCAAAGAATGTGATGCAAGTAAAATTTACATATGCTCTACACCTCACTTTGATCTAGGTAAATGGAACATGCTACTCAATGGAATCCAAACAAGTTCCATTAGTAGGAAGGATTAAGGATGCTCAGGTTGCACTAGTTGATTACCCTGACAAGAAGATACTCCTGACCATTTTGGTGGCAGACATCCCAACATCTTTTGGTATACTATTGAGTAGAATTTTTTGAGAGATATAGGTGGAGAAATAAAAATGGATTGGTCATCTGCAACTATCCCAGTGAAAGGAGAAATGAAGAAGTTGTTAGTTAGAAAAATGAAGTTCACAGTAAGGAAGTATGATGATCCAAGAGCTGATATCCTTTTTCAAGATTGTGGGCTTGGAAATTACCTCCTTACATCACAAAAGGAAGAGGAATTGCCACTTCTCATGGAGGAAGAAGAAGACCGAATCTGGACAATGGAGTTTGATGGCAGTCATTCCAGAGCAAGTTAAGGAGCTGGTGTAGTATTATACACTCCCTCCAATGAGGTATATCCTTTTTCCTATAATTTGTAATTTGATAATACAAATAATACAGAAGAGTTCAAAGCATTAATCTTAGGCATGAATACAGCAGAGGACATGGGAATCAAGAAAATGAGATGCACGAGTTGTGGTAAAGTAGGTCCACCAACAATATCAAGTGAGAAACCCCACACTCAGGCACTATAGAAACAGAGTGTGGGACTGCATTGAATCCTTTGATGTATTCTCCATTGAATCTATCCCTAGGGAGAAGAATGAAAAGGTTGATTCTCTAGTAGTTTCATCTTCCTTAGTGACACCTCATCCTTCTTTTGGAAAGGATAAAGTGACCATTGAGATGGTGTTCAGACCCAGTGTACCAGACAATGTAAATCACTGGCAGGTCTTCAATGATGAAAATAAGATCCTAGCCTTCTTAGAACAAAGGGATAACTTCAATAATATTTTCTTTGAAGGAAGTGAAAACCCACACTGTGAATCAGTCCCCAAAGAAGAGAAGGAAGGAATTGAGGGAATTGATGAAGAGGGAGTAATCAAACTGAAAGGAAACAAAATCCCCAAAGGCCTAGTTTCTTTGGAAGACCTCTTTGACAAGCATGACAGGTTCATCCAAGAGAAAGAAAAATAGTCTTCTCGGTGTCCATCTGATTTTGATCAAGAAAACATTGGAACTTTAGAGAATCCAAGGATGGTTAACATTGGTAAATGCTGCTCACTAGAAGAGAAGAGAAAGTTTTTTTCTCTGCTAAAAAAGTACTCAGATGTCCTAGCCTATTCCTATGATGAACTCAAATCTTTTCAGCCAAAGGAAATGCATCACTCCATTCCTTTGAAGCAAGGAGCTAAGCCCTTCAGGAAAAAACAAAGGCCCTACAATCAAAATATTTCCGATGTTTTCAAAGAAGAGGTGAAAAATATTCTCAATGCTAGAATCATCTTCCCCATCCACCATTCAACATGGGTGGCTAACATTGTGCCAGTAAGGAAGAAGAATGGGGAAATAAGGATTTGTGTAGACTTCTAAAATCTGAATCAGACATCTCTCAAAGACAACTACCCTCTTCCAATCATGGGTAATATTTTCGAAGCAGTAACTAGATCTGAAATGCTCTCTTTGCTTGATAGATTCTCAGGGTACAACCAAATCAAGGTGGCAAAAGAGGATTGCAACAAAACAACCTTCCAAACACCTTGGGGCACTTTTTCCTACAGTATAATGCCTTTTGGCTTGATCAATGCTGGAGCCACTATCTAGAGAGCAATGGACTTGGCCTTCAAATATTTGAAACATTGCATTGTCATTTACCTTGATGAACTCATAGTTTTTCAAAGAGGATTGGACATCATATCTGTCATTTGGAGCAAGTCCTTGCAAGGTGTAGGAAACATGGAATTTCTCTAAATCCAAAGAAGTGCATTTTTGGAGTCATAGAAGGTAAGTTTTGGGACACATTGTGAACAAACATGGAGCACACATTGATCCTAAGAGGATCATAGCTATCCAAGCACTAGCCTTACCAACCAACAAGAAGGGATTTCATTCATTCTTTGGAAAGGTAAACTTCCTTCGTCATTTTATGCCTGAGTTTTCTAAACTGACTAAGCATATAACTTCCATGATGAATCCTCAAGAAAGTTTCAAGTGGAATAAGAAAGGAAAAACAACATTTGAGGAGATCAAGAAATCCATTACCAAAGCTCCAACTCTTGTATCTCCAGATTTCAACAATGATTTCATCATGTATTGCTATGCATCAGAACATACACTCTCTATTATCCTTATTCAGAAAAATGATGAAGGTTTAGAAGCACCCATTGCTTTCATGAGTTGTCCTTTGAAAATCATGAGCTAAAGTCAATCTAATTGGAGAAACATTCCTATGTAGTGGTAAAAGTTGTTAAAAGTTTTATATTCTACATTTGTAATTCCCATACAATGGTGATGGTCCGTGGAAGTGTAATCAAGTCCATTTTGACTCAACAAGATCATGGGGTTAAGAGAGGATGTTGGATTGCAAATACCCAAGAGTATGACTTGGAGATTAGACCCTATAATCTAGTAAAAGGAAATGGTTTTGCCAGCTGATTGCTGAAGATGAAGCTCTCAAGGCTTAGAAGGGAGAAAAAGACGGTGTTTGCTAAACCTATCCAGGAGACAGTCCACAGCACTCTTTGTCACCACCACTAATGAGTGGTATGTTGACATTGGTTATTACCTCACTTATGGAGAATTCCCTCCTTATCTTGATTACAAACAAAGAAGTAAACTCAAGCTAAAGGCATCCAATTTTGTGATCTTTAAACATGCACTTTACAAGAGAAGCCTAGATGATTGTTTCCTTGGGTGTGTAGATAAGGAGAAACAAGAAAAGTTGCTCAAGAAATATCATGATCAATCTTGTGGTGGAGATTTCTCAATAATGGTCCACACATAAGATCCTTGGAGGGAGATATTATTATCCCTCCATCTTTGCATACACTCAGGATTGGGTTTCCAAATATAAGGCATGTCAACAATCGTTGGAAAGCCAAAACTAGTTGCATTGCCACTCGTGCCTGTGGTGATTGAAGAACCATTTCAACAATGGAAGGTAGATTTTATTGGTGTTTTGAATCATCATTCTAGTCTAGGGAATAATTATGTACTCACTACAACTAATTACTTCACTAAAAGGGTGGAAGCCATCCCAAGCAAGCAAGTCACCAAATAGTCCGCAACTTCATCAAGGAGAATATTATTGTTCGATTACGGAATACCATAGAAAATTGTTGTAGAAAATTCCACCTATTTCTCTTCCAAGGAGATCACATATTTTTGTTATGGATTTAGAATCTCTCTATCTCACTCTTTTGACTACTACCCATAGGGAAATGGGCAAGCTAAGTCAATAAACAAGAACATTGTGACCATTGTTTGCAAGATGGTACATGAGAATCAAAGGAACTCGGCACAAGAAGTTATATGATGTAACTTGTGGGACGATAGGATCACTCCTAATAAGGAAATAGGTATGTCACCTTTCCAAATATTTTATGGAATTGAGGCAAAGATTCCTCCTACAATTGAGAACCAGCTCTCAAGTTGTCTGCAAGAAATAGAAGATGGTCAATACAAAGACTCCATTAACTAGAGGATCCTCTTCCTAGAGAAGATGGAGGAAATAATATGCCAATTGGTGGATAGAATCAAAGAACACCAATTGAAAGTGAAGAAATTTTTTGACAATAAGACCAAAGAAATGAATTTCAAAGTTGTAGATTTTTTCCTGCTATGTGACAAGAGAAGAGAACCAAAGGGCAGCAATAGAAACTTTAATTCATTATGGCTGGGCCCATTCCAAATTCATGTAGCTTGTGGTGAGATGGTTTTTCTACTCTCATACTTGGATGGAATTCCATTGGAATTTCCTAAAAGTGGGCAATACTTGAAACTCGTACCATCGGTGAAAGTGGGATGTCCCCGCCTTGTACCATAGGTGATTTCATAGGTGTGTTTTCCCTTTTCATCGTTGTGTGTTTTTGATTTAGTTTTGTTTGTTTTTTGTTGTGTATGGTTTGGCTTGTGTGTTTCCTCCTTTTTATCTTTATTTAACAGAATTGTATATGAATTTGCAAGGCCTAATTGATAACGCATTGGTCAACATTGTACAGTTTAAAAATTGAGATTCTGGATCCTCATACTATGTCCCTAAGCTAGAGCTAGTTGTTGTCTCCGAAAACCACTTTTCATTTTCCAAGTTGAATTCAAAATTTTGAGCTCTCACCCTCCTAAAGTATTTAAGACAAGTTGAAATTTCAATGAAGTTAGCAGAATTTGCGCCCTAGTTCTGTTTAAACCTCTATTTTTCTCTTTTTGAGAAATTCTCCATCTCCCTATCTCGTGCATGTAATATCCTCTTTACAATCTCATTTTTTGATCAAAATTTTTCACTTGTTTTATGGATTGGGTTCAAAATCATTTTTGGCTCCATGCCTCCAGCTTGAGAAAGGAAATTCAAAATTGGACTCAAAATGATGAAGTTCTCTTCCTCTGTGTATTTTTACCACAAGCGAGAACGCGGGCATTTTCTTCCCCACAAATTTTGGCCCCATCATCCATGGTTACGTGGACATACCTAATTCAAAGAGGGTCTCGTGAGAGAAATTTTTGGTTTTTAGCCTCTTTGTAAAAAAGGTGAAAAGTTAAAAAGTGACCCGCAGCCCCGATCAGGCTATAAAGGAAAAACTTAAAGTTGAAGCCCGCAAGAAAAAGTCAAAGGTGAAGCTCACCATTGAAAAGTCAAAACATACGAGTGGGCCATCGGGAACTTTCAAAAATTTAACCAAATTCCCAAAAGTGAAGTAAAAGTACTAGAATGCTCCATGGCTCCACCAAGGTCTCGGGCCCACCATTGAAAAGTCAAATTGGGAGAGCGGGTCAGTAGAAAAATTTGAGTTTTTGAGCTGTTATCCCATAAAACCGACAAGGAAATGTAACGGGTAACCCAATGGAAATTTTGTTCTAGTCCCTCGTTAAGGACCCCTTGAGTTTGGAATGTTGCAAATTCCTTTCCCGAGAAATCTAGTTTTCCAAACTTAGCCATTTTTGGTCTTTTTTGGTTGGGGGCACCTCTTGTCTATGTAACACAGAGTAACTTTGCGCCCCCTTCATTTCCTTTGGCGCACCCTTCAAAGTGTCAACACACATTTTGGTGCACCTCCCTGTGATGAACTTTTCTTGCATGCACTAGAGCACATACGCCTTCGTGTCAACAACATTTTTTCTGCACACGTTTTGGTGTGCCAAAGGCACACGTATTTCCGTGTTGATAGTATTTTTGTTGCGCCAAAGGCACACATAATCACATGTTAACATGCATTTTGGTGCACCAAAGGGCACAAAGTTTGAAGTGTCGATAGGTGTTTTGATGCGCCTCTTCAAAAAGTGGTTGGCGCATTTATTGCACCTTTGCCTATATATAGGTGCATCCACCCTGTCACTTTCACAATTAAAAAAACACGTGATAGATTTTTTTCCTCTGCTGCTGTCAGCACGCCTGTCGTCCTCGTATCACATTCATGGACCCCGCTTCGTCTCTCACGTTATATATATCCGGGTAGGTGGTCCTTTTCCTCTTGTGTTTTTGCTGTTGGTTGTTTGTTTGTGTAGTAGGAGGCATGGATTTGTAAAACCCTTCTTTTGTTGTTCTTGTTGTCCTTCTCCCATGCTCTTCCTCCTCTTTCCAGATCTGCTGGTAAGGAGGAATTTACCTCAGAAAAAATCACTTGGGCCTCCTTAGTATGCCCTCTTCACCATCCAAAAACCCGCAGAAGAGGCTTAGAACACATGCAACCCCTCCAGAGAAAGAAACAAGACTTAAAAGTTCATGCATCGCATTTTCCTCTTGGCACATTCGCCATGCTTGCTGCATAAAAAATAGTTGCACCCTCAAGGCACACTTTCCTTGCTTGCAACACCCAAAATCCCTGCGCCCTCTTGGCGCACCGAACTCCTATGTAACATTGCAAAAACCTGCACCATTGGCGCACCCTACACCCATGCAACACCAACCTTACTGCGCCAAGTATAAAACTATGTTAAACGGCGCAGGCGCATCCCCTCCATGCTACAGTAACACATTATCATGTAAACCTTTCATGTGTGCATGCCTAAGTTCCCCTGTTGCACACGAAAAGATGATGTTACAATGCTAAACCTCGCACCCTTTGGCACATCCCGTCCCCATGCAAGATGAAAGTTATCCGCGCCAAAGTATAAAATGAATATAAATGGCACAGTGCACTTCCCCATGCAACAACAAAAATGTCATGTGCGGTAGCCATGCACTTTGTGCCCTTTTCGCACTGATTTGTCCTCAGAACACCCTTTTTCCATGCGCCATACTATTTAACCCCGCACTGTAGTGTTCATGTGCCCCGATGCCTTAAAATTACTAAATCTTCCTTACACAATGCTTTAATGGGAGATCAAACAAACAGCTTACATGACTCTTCCGCATTGGGTTTCACTTCTTCTTCTTTGCAGATCGGTGACTCGAGTTCGAGAACTACATATGTCTACATCAAGCAAGTGATCAACCAAGTCTAAGGGTAAAGCCAAGCTTACAGAGGAAGAGATGAAGTATAAATATCAGAGGGTCAGTATGCCTGAAATCTAGGTAGAATGTAACCTGGATATAAGAGACTCGAGCTCGGTCACATTGATATGGAAGATTTCGTGCTAGAACCAAGAGGGTCACGGGAGTACTCGGATGGACAAACCTGGTAGCAAAGTGGCCTGAATTTTCTGGCGGAATCCCGCCGGGCATCGGTAAAGTGAACAACGAATTCATGATGGTAGTGGCCCGTTGCTATAACAAAGACACGAGGTGTGTCCAGAATGAGAAGGGTGAGGTCGTGATCAACCTCACTACCCGACACTTTGAAATTATGCTCGGCATTCCTCATCATCAACACTTTGTGGTCAGTAAGCCAAGAAGACTACACTCAGGCTTGGGAGGACAACGAAGACTAGTGTATGCAATTGATGAATGAGGTATACCTGAAAAACAAGAAGGTGGTAACCAGATGGCCACAAGTCATTCATTGCAGTGATTTCTTTGAGGAACTAAGTGATACCATCATGTTCCTAAGCAGAGTATTTGGGCTTTTGATGCCCACTACTTTCATAAATGGATGCTCAGGTACCTGGAGACAATGAACAAGAATGTGCCTGATCAACGCTTTGAGTGGGCAGAGATCATAAGAAGCACTATATCCGAGCATCTCCAACAACTCACCACAATGGGGAGGTTCTACATGAACTCCTACGTAGTTTATGTTGTAGCCTCGGAGAGGGATTATCCAGCATTGATGTGATGCGGGGTTTGGCCCCAAGTGAAAATATATGAATACTACCCAGAGCTAAAGCTAGAAAACAATATTTCACAGTTTACAAAGATCAACGATGCTTTCTTCTACGGCATCGTCTACCTTTTGAGGCCAAACATGACTCACGGTCGTATGACCAAGAGCATTGTTGCAGCAACAGAGAAGTGGGGGGCCTTATTCACACAATTTCCCACCTTCACCTATCTAAGGGCAGCTAACTTCTTGGGGGAACCCACCAAATTTCCAAGATATGCCAGCCCCAAGTTGTTCTGGTGGAGCTATCCGCATGCATCATAACCTACCACGAAAAGTTTTTGAAGAGAAAGAATGGTGGAAATCCTTTCCACCTCATAGCAAGGTGTACACTTGTCTTTCCCACCACAAAGCCCAGGATATGTTGTGAGCTAGAACTGCTCAATATAAAGCACAACTTCCCAGAAAGGCCCACTTTTGACCCAAGGAAATTCCTTCCTAGGGCCAAACTCGATCCAATCCACATTCCGCAGATCGAGGATATTTATATCAACCTGTATCATGAGGTCAAGCTCAGAAGAAAAGATCACTCCCGCTTGGCTTTGGTGAGATCATTTAGTACGACGTAGCAGCTTGTCTCAAAAGGTTTTCAAACTACTGATCAAGAAGTTGATCAGGTATATCTTGACACGAGATGGGGACAACTAGCCCTGTTTGTTGTAATTGACTGAACTAAAGCACCCCAAACCATTGAAGAAAGGGTCAAAGAAACTCTGTGGAGAACAGAGCACTGGTGCAGGATGAATGGCCTCATCTACCTCGGGGTTGATTTCACCACATCTCCATTGGGAAATGCACCTTCTAGGCCAAAACATCTACCAAAGGGTAGAGGCAAAGACAAAGAGGGTGAGTCAAGCTCTGCCCAAGAAGAGGCTCCTAAGAGTCCCCCTTCCGCCGCACGAGAACAAGTTGTAACTCTGGCTTCCCCAGAGAAAGAAGCGGTGAAGATGTTCCGATGGGCACATCCACTCAAGATGTTGCCACTACTACAACTATTGAGGTCCCTTCTATCCCTTCTCCCTCTCCTCCTTCCCCTCCTCGCGTGACCCAAGCGACCATTCCTTTGGTCGTATCCTCTCCCCCATCTTCTACTATTCCCCCTTCCTCGTCATCCATCTTCTCTTCTCTCATGGAGCTATCCCCCACCATTTCTTCCCTCATCTCTCAGCTCCCTTCCATTCCCATGTCTACCTCCCCTGTAGTATCTCTTCCTCCCGTGAGCACTTTCTCGGCCTCCCTCTCAATGCCGCCTCCAAGTGTCTCAACGCACTTTCCTTCTACTACTGCAGCTGCTCCCTTTTCTACTTCTGGTCCCTCTCCCATAAGTCCAGCATGGATCTCTCAGCACCTGAGCCAACAAAAGAGGAAAGTTCCCATCGCACCGATGGACTTCTCTGTTATCCCATCAAAGGGGAACAAGAAGCAAAAACTTATAACCCGCTTCTCTCAGAGTGCGTCAGGAGAGAGAGTAATGGAGATAGTGTATCCCAATCCTTTGAAGGATAAAAAGGATCTATCTTCGACAGATTATACAATGACCCAAGTCACAATGGGGATGTCTTCAGAAAGCCTTCAGGGAGAGGCCCTATCTGTAGTTGACGCCCTTTACAAGAAGCTCCAGGAAGCAAAGGAAGAAAAGAGGCTATTAAAGGAGTAAAATAAACATCTTCTCCACACCTTACAGAAAATGGGCAGTGCACCTCCTACAACTACCGCCGAAACTCCTGAGCCTCTGAGCCAGGATAAGATAAATGAATACGCCAAAATCGGTGAGCAGGGTATGGTAGTTTCCGCCTGGAGAAGCCAAATCCTCAAAGAAAGTGAGGGAGTAATCGCCAAGTTCACCAAATTATATCGAATATCGCTTAGGAAAACAAAGAGCTCTAGGCGATAGTAGGACCTATCTCTGAAGAGCTGGACCATGCCAAGATGTAGGATGAGACCTTCCAGAAAATGCTTGACTGTTCAGTCGAAGATCTAGTCAAGTTCGGCGTCTTTGGTCACCCCAGGGCCCTCAACAAAATCCTTTCTACTTTGGACTACCGGGTCGATCAGTTGGAGTTTTTCCTGGAAAAGATTGACAAAATCAAGGAGGAAGCCCTAGATGAAATGCATCAAATGGAGAAGATTGTCTTGAGAATGTCTCCGGGCTTGCTCACTCCTTCTTTCGCCTTGATAAGGGTTAATGAAACTATTCGGATCTTCAAGGAGATCGTTTCGCAAGGGCTGGGACCAGAAGTCACTTTTGACGCCAAATCCATCAACAACCTGTTGGCCTGTCGTGACTTCATAGGGTACCTAATAGAGGTAGAAAACAAATATTCCAAGCTCCTAGAAAAGCTCACAGATGAGCGGGAGACTTGCGAGGCTATCAGTGATCGTCACAAGGATCCTTCCAAGGATCAACTTCAGCCCATGATCAGCAAGTTCATGGAATATCGTGCCCAGTTCCACATCACGTCTCCTGAGCAACAGCAGAAGCAGGATACCCCCTTTCAGCCACAGGATGACAATGAATAGTCTCATTCTTCTCGACCTTCTCTTTGTAAACATCTAAAGTATGTTGACACAAATGATGACATCATCCATGTTGCACCATGGGATGATGTCATCCACCAAGTTGTCAAAAGTCAACAAATGACTTTAAGATATTTTGTAAGATATTTTGTAATTAAGTGGTTGGTTTGTTTTTGCCTTCTTTTCTTCACTTCTTCTATAAATATTGGCATACTTGTTGTATTTAGTGGTGGATATTTTTTCGATCAAAAGCAAGTAAGAAGAAAAGACTTTGAACTTTTTGTAACAGAAACAAATATTAATACAATATTTAGACTTTGTGTTGAATACCTGTGTTTTACATCAGACCTTTCTTATGTTAGATCTGTATGATTGTTCTGTTGAATCTACTTCTACTTTGTTGTCATTTATTCATTAGTATTGCTTTATTCATCTATGCAAGTAGGTTTGGCTCTGTTTACTACCAACCCAAATCATAGACCTTCTGACCTTTCTGCTTTGGAATTCATTTCTTTTCTCCCTTCAGATCTTTCCCATCTCCCCACCTTGTTCCTTTCCCTTCTTTTACAGTTGGAAATACCTCTACTAGGATGAGATCCCAACCTCTAAAGGTATAATATTGTGAGACTTGCAAGATTCCTATTGGTAGAATAGCAATAAACCGGGCCTTTCTTGCTTTGACTCAAAGATGGGCTATGCCTGCACACCTGGTAACTCGCCATCCATAAGTCACCCACCCGGATGATTTTTGAACCAACAGTTTTTGGCGACTCCACTGGGGATCGAACAGACCTAACGGATCTATGGTAGTGGTGTGTTTGAAAATCAAGAAAAATTCCAAAATCACTACTTGTTTGCAAATTTTAACTTTTTGTCTGAAATCCAAAATTTTTGCAAAAAATGCCCCAAACTGATTTTTTTTTCGAGAGGTCCATATATCTCGGGCCTGGATAGAGATCTTTAGTTCGTTGAGTTTTTTACAAAATTCTGTATTTTTAAGTAGATCTGAGTTTCTGACAGTTTACCAAAATTTTCAAACTCTTTGAAAAGTCAACTCTAGATCTGAAAATCAGCTTACTAAGTTTTACCATCATTTTATCCTTGTTAATCAGACAATAAACCGCAATCATTTTTCAAGAGAAGGATAAAATTTAAATATTTAGAAAAGTACATGTTGCTGGTTTTTGTCAGAAAAATCAGAAAATCAGCGAGTACAATCAAAAATAATTCTTAAATCTGCTCCAAAAAACTACAAACCTGGAAGGTGCACTGGTGGGTGATCCATTTACTCGTAGTAGGAGAGCTCATGGAGAAATTTATCCCATTTTCAATCTGCTTCAAAGGCACAACTTTAGTATAACACAGGCATGCTTCTCATTGCTAAGTTCAGCTAACCGGTCATCCAAGAGTGTCTCACCTCCGCAAAGGAAGCATCTCTCACAAGGTACATCCACATCACTTTGCAGTGCTTTGTTGCTCAGTGGGACCATCCTCCCAGCACGCGTTCTCTTTCTAGTTGTTCAAATGGCAGTGCCATGGGGAAATGCTATGGGCCCTTTGGCTTTGCCACATCCTGTTCACGCGCTCCCACATGGAAACCGAAAGAATTTTCCCAAATTTGATGGGAGTGGAAACCAAAGCACCGATTCACATATATCTACATTCATCATGTCATGCAGTATCCTCGATGTGACCCATGAAGATGTGTCAGTTCACCTTTTTCTGGAAACTTTGCAAGGACCCGCCGCAGAATGGTTTCAGCATTTGCTAGCTGGATCTATTACTAGTTGGGCCACCTTACGGGCTGCATTTGAAGACAGGTATAAGCCTTCGAAGATGCATTCGCGTTGCTGTCAAAGATCACTCACCTAAAGAAGGAGGTCAATGAAACTATGCATGACTTCATCACTGTTTCAATTCACTGATCAACCATGTTCCGCCTACCATGCTTCCAACACCGGAAAATCAGAAGTGTTTCTTCGTAAATGCCATGAGCTCAAAAGTAAGTTTCTTACTCCTACAAGAACAAGTAGCTACTTTGATTCTCGCCCAGGCTGCTGCCATCCGGATCGAAGATAACTTGCTAATATCTAGCGAATTAAAAAGAGAATCATCCAAGCTTAAAGCTTCGATCCCTTCTCCCACCACTTCATCTGATCCGGCATTTCAAAAGATGGTGAATGACTTGCTCGCATTAAAGAAGCAGTTAGCCTCAACTTCCCCCAGTTCCTCGTACCGGGATATTCCACAAAGAACTTTCACTTCCAATCAGCATCCCGTATAGGCCGCGTTTTCCTACAACTTCTCCACAATTGGCGCTTGAGGCTCCTCCAGTTAACGCTTTAGCGAAATTGAAGAAGATGACCAAAATTATGAAGAACCTTCGTCTCAAGGAAAAGATGATCAAGATGTCGGTGAACCGACTAGCGACTCTACTATTGGGTATATGGAATTTGACGAGGGGGAATCTGATGAAGAGGAGGGTACCCAAGGATATGCAAGCGGATAGTCATATGCTATTTTCACCCACTCACAAGGAAAGGAAGCAGAGGTTGCTACCAAGATACAGAAAGAAAAGGCCGTGCCAAACACGCCTCCAACCATCGCTAAATGAGGTAGTCCCCTTCCGGCTCAACCTGTTATTAGATCTTTTTCAAAAAAATCTTTTTCCCCTGTCTCCCCTCCAAATCAGTCCTCTCATGTTCCTATCAAGGCCAAGTAATCCTACCCTACCGTCATGAAATGAGGGACTCATTCCTCCATCAACACAACCCTTGGCCATGTTTGACATAATTGACCATGCTAAAAAGACCAAGATCCAAATGTTTGAAGCCGAGTATCTTCAGTCAAATCCCGAGTAGCTTGTAAGGTTGACCAAATACATCCAAAGTCAGGCTGTCGTAACTACTCAGGTTTCCCCAAAAGGAATCCTCTCTACCCCTCCTTCATCCCACATAAACGTTGCCGTGACTTTCGCATCGAAAAATATAACCTTTCTACCTCTCCCTCCTAATCAATGGCCACAAACTAAGCAACTGCATAATTGATTCTGGAGCTTCTGATAATGTCATGCTAGTAAAAGTCACCCATACTCTGGGCCTCACCCTTACCAAGCCTTTTGGTCGATGTTATTCCTTGGAAACCAAGAAAGTTCCGCTGATCGGTCAAATCAAAGATGCGCAATTTGCGTTTGCAGCATTCTTGAAAAAAAGGGTAAAAATGACCGTCCTTATTGCCGATATTCCAGCAGCCTATGGAATTCTGCTAGGAAGGAGTTTTTGTAGTGAAGTTGGTGGGGAGATTCATATGGACTGGTCTAAGGCTAGAATCCCCATCAAAGGTGTAATGCAAACATTAGAGCCTGAACCGCAAAAGAAGTACCTGGTTACTAACTCCGATGACCCCAAAGCCCAAATTCTCTTTGAATCATCAGGGATGGGAAATTTTTTATTGTCAATTGAGTCTGACCAAATGGATGTCCTCATCCAAGCAGAGGATCTTAACAAGATTTGGACTTTGTAGTTTGATGGTAGCTACGCGACTAGTGGGTGCGGCGCTGGCGCCGTACTAATATCTCCCGAAGAAGAGATTATTCCTCTCTCTTTCAAGTTACAATTTTTCAACACAAATAATACTGCTGAGTATGAATCTTTGCTACTTGGCATGCAAGCCGTAAAGGAAAGAGGAATAAAGAATTTGAAAGTACAAGGTGATGCAGAGCTGGTCATAAATCAAGTTAAAAGGATATACCAAGTGAAGAATGAAAGGCTCAGACATTACCGCAACGCGGTGTGGGATAACATCGAGGAGTTTGACACTTTTTCAATAAAAGCCATCCCAAGAGCTCGAATGACATGGCCGATTCATTATGTCATTTTAGCATCCCTCATGCTCCCTCACCCAAGTTTGAAAACATACAAATATACCATTGAGATGGTTTTCCGCCAAGCGTTAGGACAATTCTCAAAGACTGCAAGTATTCAACGATGATAATCAACTCATTGCCTTTCTCGAAAAGGTGGAAAATTTTAGTGAACTTCATTTTGAAGGATCCACTTCTATATGTCGTGAATCAGTTACCAATCAAAACGAAGAATCAAAAGGAAGTGATGGCATATGTCAACTCAAAGGAAATAAAATTCTGAAAGGTTTGGTTTCTCTAGAGCATTTGTTCGACAGGCATGATCATTGTCAAAAAAGAAAAGGTGAGATGATCCTGGCTCCTCCCCAGAAACTGAACCGGTCAATTTAGGTACTATGGAACATCCGCAGTTTGTAAACATCGGAAAGTGTTGCACACCCGAGGAAAAGCGAAGTTCGTCAAATTGTTGAAGAAATACATGGATGTATTGGCATGGTCCTATGCCGATCTAAAGTATTTTAAGCCAAAGGACGTCCAGCATGACATCCCGTTGAAAGAGGAGGTCAAACCCTTTCGCCAAAAGTAGAGACACTATAATCCTAAGATCTCAGGTACTATCCAGCTAAAATTTAGAAAATGCTGGACACGTGGATTATTTTTCCTATCCATCATAGTACTTGGGTCACAAACATTGTGCCAGTGCACAAGAAGAATGGCGAGATACGCATATGCATAAATTTCCATAACTTGAATCAGGCATCCTTGAAGGAAAACTACCCGCTTCCCATAATGGATCAGGTTTTGCAAGCAGTAACTGGATCAGAAATGTTGTCCATGCTTAATGGTTTTTCAGGCTACAATCAGATAGAAGTCTCACCCAAAGACCAATTCAAAACAGCATTCACTACCCCTTGGGGTACGTTTTCTTATAGCAGGATGCCTTTTGGCCTGACCAATGCTGGTGCCACTTTTCAGCTGGCCATGGACTTTGCGTTCAAAGGTATGATTGGGAAGGTCATCATAGTCTACTTGGATGACTTAACTGTGTTCTCCAAATAGCGAAATGATCATTGTGATCATTTGGAGCAAGCATTGATTAGATGCCAAGAGCACAGAATCTCCCTGAATTTGAAAAATTCTATTTTCGAAGTCACAGAAGGAAAGTTGTTGGGACATGTTGTTAGCAAAGAAGGGAAAAAGATAGATACTGAAAGGGTTAAGGCTATTCAGAGCCTTACTTTACCTACAAGAAAGACCGGCGTTCACTCCTTCGGAAAAGTGAATTTTCTAGGTGCTTTGTTCGACTTTTTGAAAAGACTCGCCACATATTAGACATGATGAAAGGGTCACCAAATTTCCGGTGGAGTGAAGAAGGGAAGAAGTCATTCGAGGAGATAAAATCCTCCGTCGCTCACGCGCTAGTCCTAGTATGTCCCGATTTCTCCAAGGATTTTATTATGTATAGCTATGCATCTGAGCACACTGTGTCGGCCATCCTAATGCAAAGGAATTCTCAAGATGTTGAATCCCCGATTGCATTTATGAGCTCTCCTCTCAAGCCTCACGAATTAAAAATGACCCAGTTGGAAAAACATGCCTTCGCCGTTGTCAAAGCTAGTTAAGAACTTCAGGTATTACATTCTAAACTCTCATACGGTGGTTCTAGTTCCTGACACGGCAAGTAAAGTCCATCTTAACTCAACAGGAGTTAGGGAGTTTGTGAGGAAATTGGATTGCAAAAGTCCAAGAGTATGATCTGGATATAAAACCAACCAAGTTAGTAAGAGGCAAGGGCCTATGTCAACTTATGGCTGAAAACCAAGATTCAGAAGTTTCCGAGGGAAAAGATGATTGCGCCAATGGAGCACAAAGCCAGCTAGAGAAAGTCGATTCACTGCCTATGGTTCTTTTTGTTGCAACCAGCGATGAGTGGTATTCCGATATTGCTTTCTTTCTCACCTATGGTGAATGCCCAGCTCGTCTAACTACAAAGGAGAAGCGCTATAAAGCTCAGAGCAGCCAGATATATCATCTGGGATGACGGTCTATACAAACGCGGAATAGATGGCATCTTCTTGCGATGTGTTGACAAGCCACAGCAGGTGAAGTTACTTGAGAGTTTTCATGATTCGGCCTGTGGTGGCCATTTCTCCTCTTCCATGATGGTGCACAAGATCATCCGGGCCAGGTACTATTGGCCAACACTTTTCCAAGATACAACCACCTGGGTAGCAAAGTGTGAGCCTTGCCAGCAATTTGTCGGCAAGCCCAAAATGGCTGCTTTTCCCCTCAGGCCGGTCATCATTGATGAACCATTCAGATAGTGGGGAATCAATTTTATTGGTGCACTCAATCCCCAATTGAGTGCTGGACATAGTTATGTCCTGACAGCAATAGATTACTTCACGAAATGGGTGGAAGCCATACCTGTCAAACATGCCACTTCCGAGGTTGTTTGCAGTTTCATCAAAGAAAATATCATTGTCAGGTTTGGTGTTCCAAACAAGATTGTTGCTGATAATGCTTCCAACTTCTCCTCATGAGAAGTTTTTGGTTTTTGCTATGAATACGAGAATAACTTTGGCTCATGCCTTAGATTATTACCCTCAGGGAAATGGTCAGGCAGAATCCAGTAATAAAAACTTAGTAACCATCATACGAAAGCTAGTGGATGAGAATCAACGAATGTGGCACAAGTCATTATACGACACTTTGTGGGTGGACCGCATTACTCCCAAGAGGTCTCTTGGCATGTCACCTTTTCAAGTGTTATATGGAACCGACACCGAGCTTCCCATTTCTGCAGAACTCCCTCCCGTGCTTGGCACGAGCAATTAAAGATGAGACTTTCCAAAATTCCCTTGAAAAGAGGATCATGTATCTAGCAGAGCTTGAAGAAAAGAGAGTAAGAGTGGTTGACAGGATCACCGAACATCAGAATCAGGTCAAGAGATTGTTCGATAAAAAATCTAAGCAAAGAGAGTACCAGGTGGGAGACCTCATCCTTTTATGGGACAAACAAAGAGAGCCAAAGGGCATGCACGGAAAATTTGATTCCCTATGGAGAGGACCTTTCAAGATCAAGCAGCTCAATGGAGAGAATAGCTTCTATCTCTCGTATCTGGATGGAACTGAGCTCTCACTTCCCTATAGTGGGTAGCATCTGAAAATCTTCAGGAAGTAGAGCTTGCTCTCTTCTTTGTACAGTTTGCTTCAGTTGTGTGTTTGTTTTTGTCATGTGTTTGCTTTTGTTGGTTGTGTGTTTCCCCTTTTTGGTTGCCCTTGTTTTTGACTCTGTAGCCCAATGGATAGGCACATGTAGATCTGGGATTCTCTACCCCTGAGTTCCGCTCAGAGATAGTCCCCAGAAAGAGCCAGTTGTTATCCCGTAAAATTGACAAGGGCAATTTCACGGGTAACCCAATGGAAATTTTGTTCTGGTCCCTCATCAGGGACCCCTTGCGTTTGGAACGTTGCAAAGTCCTTTCCCGGGAAATCTAGTTTTCTAAACTTAGCCATTTTTGGTCTTTTTTGGTTGGGCGCACCTTTTGTCTGTGCAACATAGAGTAACTTTGTGCCCCCTTCATTTCCTTTGGCGCACCCTTCAAAGTGTTGACACACATTTTGGTGCACCTCCTGTGATGCACCTTTCTTGCATGCGCCAAGGCGCATGCGCCTTCATGTCAACAACATTTTTGTTGCGCCGCATTTTGGTGTGCCAAAGGCGCACGTATTTCCATGTTGACAGTATTTTTGTTGTGCCAAAGGCACACATAATCACATGTTAACATGCGTTTTGGTGTGCCAAAGGGCACAAAGTTTGAAGTGTCGATAGGTGTTTTGATGCGCCTCTTCAAAAAGTGGTTGGCGCATTTATTGCACCTTTGCCTATATATAGGCACATCCGCCCTGTCACTTTCACAATAAAAAACACACGTGATAGATTTTTTTCCCTCTACACCAATCAAAGCACACTTGTCATCGTTGTATTGCATTCGTGGACCCCGCTTTATCTCTCACGTTATATATATCTAGGTAGGTGGTCCTTTTCCTCTTGTGTTTTTGCTATTGGTTGTTTGTTTGTGTAGTAGGAGGCATGGATTTGTAAAACCCTTTTTTTCTGTCTTCTTTGTCCTTCTCCCATGCTCTTCCTCCTCTTTCCAGATCTGCTGGTAAGGAGGACTTTGCCTCAGAAAAAATCACTTGGACCTCCTTAGTATGCCCTCTTCACCATCCAAAAACCCTACAAAAGAGGCTTAGAACACATGCAACCCCTCCAGAGAAAGAAACAAGACTTAAAAGTTCATGCGACTGCATTTTCCTCTTGGCGCATTCACCATACTTGCTGCATAAAAATAGTTGCACCCTCAAGGTACACTTTCCTTTCTTACAACACCCAAAACCCTGCGCCCTCTTAGCGCACTGAACTCCTATGTAACATTGCAAAAACCTGTGCCATTGGCACACCCTACACCCATGCAACACCAACCTTACTTGCACCAAGTATAAAACTATGTTAAACAAAGTGCAGGCACATCCCCTATTACAGTAACACATTGTCATGCAAACCTTTCATGTGCCGTGCCAAGTTCCCCTGTTGCACATGAAAAGATGATGTTACACACACTAAACCTGCGCCCTTTGGCACATCCTGTCCCCGTGCAACATGAAAATTATCCACTTTGGTATAAAATGAATATAAATGGTGCGGAGTGCACTTCCCTGTGCAAAAAAAATGTCATGTGCAGTATCCATGCGCCTTGCACCCTTTGGCACTGATTTGTCCCTTGTAACACCCTTTTTCTGTGTGCCATACTATTTAACCCTGCAGCCTGCAGTGTTCATGCGCCCTGCGCCCTGATGCCTTAAAATTGCTAACTCTTCCTTCTGTCAATGCTTTAATGGGAGATCAAACAGCTAACATGACTCTTCTGCATTGGGTTTCGCTTCTTCTTCTTGCAGATCAGCAACTGAGTTCAGAACTACATATGTCTACATCAAGCAAGAGACCAACCAAGTCTAAGGGTAAAGCCAAGCTTACAGAGGAAGAGATGAAGTATAAATATCAGAGGGTCAGGATGCCCGAATCCCAGGCAGAATGTGACCTGGATATAAGAGACTCTGAGCTCGGTCACATTGATATGGAAGATTTGGGCCAGATACAGGGGAGGGCCTGAGGAGTCCCCTGGATGGACAAACTAGTAGGTAGTGGCTCGCATTTTTCTTTGGCGGAATCCCGATCAAGTGTAGTGAACAACGAATTCATGATGGTAGTGGCCCGTTGCTACAACAAAGACACGAGGTGTGTCCAAAATGAGAAGGGAGAGGTCGTGATCAACCTCACTGCTCGGCACTTTGAAATTATGCTCGGAATTCCTCATCATCGACACTTTTTGGCCGTAAGCCAAGAATAATGAACTAAGGCTTGGGAGGACAACGAAGACCAGTGTATGCAATTGATGAATGAGGTATACCTGAAAAACAAGAAGGTGGTAACTAGATGGCCACAAGTCATTCATCGCAGTGATTTCTCCGAGGAACTAAGTGATACCATCACATTCTCGAAATCGACACTAAAATTTTCCTCCATAATTTCTATTTCATTAATGTATGTATTAGGAATATGATGTTGTTAAGTATAATTAGTAGTAGCGTCTGATAGAAGATAACGGTGCCATCAGTACGGTGCCGCCAATAATGTGGAGTATGGTAACAGTCAAAGTACAATAGGAATGTTGTAAAAAGTAAATATTTATCGTAAGTGGTCCGGTAATGTTAAAATGTCAAAGTTTGGGTAATTAGAGAAGTAGGGTCTACATGATTAGGAATTAGAAATATTATATTGGTAATAAGGACAAGGAGTGAGGTCATAAATATTTTGTATATTTTATTTGTAAAAAGTCTAAAAATGTGGAACCCATGTAAAATGATAAGGTTTATCTTATCTTAAAAGATAAGCTTACATGTACAGATAAGAGTTAAGGTATGGAATATGATTCGTCAGAGTGGATTTCTTATCCTATCTTAGAGATAAGATGGATAAGCCTGGAAGTTCTATAAATAGAGAGGCCACCCCCCTCATTTAGCATAGAAGGAAGTAGTGAGAAATATTGTAGGAAGTGTGCGAAGGAAGCCATCAGTTTAAAGGTGTGTTGAAGAAGCCATTAAGAGGTGTAATTGTAAAGTTTCTCCCATAGTCTTGGTGAAAGGCAAGTGAATTCAATAACACTTGAAGTACCTCATGGGTGAGATTGTAACAATTTCATGTTAATATTATAATTTACTTTGATATTTCAGATTTTTCATCATTTCGTCTTATCATAGTTGATGGTATTCTTGTGTTATGTTGTTGTTTTGTTTCCAGATTGCATCCACCAAACTAAAGGTGTGCATTAGTAAATAATCATAACACGAAGAGTTCCCAGGTGAAGAATTATCATAGTTCCGGATTGGTGATGACATTTTGGTTCCGTTGTTGGGACCATTCCTCGTTGGTGGATTTTCTGGAGAGATGTTCCCACTTAGTCAAAATCAATTGGAGGGTAACCTTATTTTTACTCTGCATAGTAGTTACCATGGTAAAGTCATTTTTACCATAAATAGTAGTTACCATGATAAAGTCATTTTTCTTTGTGAATAGTATTTATCACAAGTAAAGTCACTTTTACCGTGAATAGTATTTACCACGGTAACTTCACTTTTCTTTTGTGAATAGTGTTTACCACAATAAAGTTAGTTTTTACAGCAGTAAGTCAAGTTTTACCATAGTTTACCGTGGTCATTTCTATTTTACTGTAGAAAGGTGTAAATTCACTTTCTAGTATAGTGATTCCAATTATTTGTGCACATAAGTCTTGTTGATTGTACTTGTGGGTTGGTATTTCACGGTGGTTACTTTTGAAAATGGGAAAGATTCCTGTTTTTTTAGCTCAATCTAATGAAGATGCTTCTTCTTTCATTCAAGAGTTTAAACGATCTTGTATTTGTAATGGCCTCATAAGAAGGGAACAATGGACTGAATTTTTTCCTACCTTTTTGGATGGTTCAGCACTTAGGTGGTTTGAAACACTAGGTGATAATGTGAAAAATTCATGGGATTTATTAACTAAAAGTTTTCTTGAAGAATTTGGTGAACAACAAAAATATGCAGGTCTCAGGATCGATATCACAAAGCTATCCCAAGGAGAGAAGGAGAAGATAAGGGATTATCATGCTCATGTCCTAGAGCTAAGGAGGAAGCTCGATGCCCGATTCGAAAGGAAGGATTAGTAGATGGGTTGATGAATGGCGTGGATAATCTCCTATGTAAGCACTTCATTCTTTGGATGAAGCTAGAGATCGGACAACGAGTGAAGTATGACCGCCGTACCTACCATTGAATAAGCAAAGGAGATTGCAAGAAGGCAAGAAGAAAGCATGGAAGAGGAGCCCAAAGAAATTGTTGCTAAAGTAGAGCCTACACCAGCACCTTTGGTCTAGAATACACAACCACTCCCGGTGAGCACAAATATTTCTCTTAGTACATCTACTAAGTATGAAGATTTGCTCAAAAGATGGGTCGATTAACTATTAATTTTCTTCAAGGAAGGAATTTAGTTCTCGGGGAGGAGATAGAGGTCCAATAAGAAATATTTCTGAAGTTGTATGTTATGGTTGTTATAAAAGGGTCATTATAAGTATAATTGTCTAGATAGAGCTTCTACATCGGTAAAGGAGATAATGATAAAGGAAAAGCACCTGTGAATTCTTTTGATGTAGTAGCTAAGAGCAGAAATAATGAAGTAGATGTGTTTGTAACAAAAAGAAAGAAAGAAAAAGATAATCAAGATGGAAATGATCCTAAGAAGATGAAAGAAAAAACTAGTAAGAAACATAGGAGAAGAAAGTTGGGTGTGCAGGATTTTCTGATTTCACAGGGGCAAGGACCATACTCCATCTTGGAAGATCTGTCCAAAAGGCCTGCAAATATTACATATGGTCAACTCTTGGCTATGTCTTCTGAGAAGAGGCGGGAGTTGCGAAGTGGACTCAATGCTCGATGAAGGAAGGAGGTTGAGGTCCCTATTTTGGAGGCAGAGGCGGATCCCTATGCTCCACAAGCTGAGGTATTATGTAATGGTATTTCAATTCATGATGTCTTAGTTGATGGAGGTGCTGTAGTTAATGTAATGACCGAGTCTGTAATGAATATGTTGGGTTTAAAAATTGATCGCCCTTCAACACTTATGTTAAGGTCATTAAATAAGGGAAAAACTAAACCAGAAGGTGTAGTTTCAAATGTGGCAATATCTGTTATGGGTGTTGTATGTGTGGTAGACTTTCAGGTGATGAAAAATGGTACTGTTGCGTACCCAATGTTGTTAGGAAGACCATGGCTAAGGAGAGTTCATGCAAGAAACTACTGGAATGAAGGCTTCATGACACTTGGACGTGGTAGAGAGAGGGTGAAGATAAATGTGATCCCTCGACATCATAAGGCAGAACCTGTGGATTCAAGTGATGAAACTAATGATTAGACATCCTCTGATTACTCTAGTACAAGTGAAGTGGACACTGAAGATGAAGAAAGCGAGGTTGATGTTTGATCATGGATATCCTTCCAGTCCACACCAACTCATGACCCCATAAAATTATCTCGAAGAAGAAGTTGATGATCGTCTCCAACAAATAAAGATTGGTGATCTTTGTGATGGAGAGTGAGAAGGAATCCTACCTCCGGCTCTTTTGAAGGTACATACACCTATTCACTTTTGATTATAAGGAACTCTGTCAAGTAAGTTGCGTAGAACATTGTATTGAGTGGTAGATGGTGCTAAGCCCATAAAGCAAATGCCATATAGAATGAATCCTGATTTTTCTAAGACTCGTAAAAGAAGAAATAGATAAGTTGCTTGATGCGGGATTCATATTTCTTTGTGGAGAATTCGAATGGGTTTCTCCCATTGTGATCTCAATAAAAAGAATGGGAAGCTAGGCATTTGTGTTGATTACAGGGAAGCTCAATAAGGCAACAAAGAAGGATCATTACCCTCTTCCATTTTTAGATCAGATCTTGGATGAAGTAGCTGGCCAGGAGTGTTATAGTTTTGCTAATGGATATAGCAGCTACAAGCAAGTTTGTATAGCGAGAGAAAGATCAGCCAAGACCACGTTCACCACTCCTTGGGGAACGTTTGATTATAGAGTTATGCCTTTTGGGTTGTGTAAATCTCCAGCAACATTCCAACATTTGATGAATAGGGTGTTCGAACCCTACATTGGGACCTTTATTAGAGTATTTCTGGATGATTTTTGCATCTATGGGAGCAAGTTGGACCACCTGCACCAAATGGAGATATCATTTCAAAGGTTAGATGAAGCACAAGCCTCACTAAACCCTACAAAGTGTGTCTTTGGATGTTCTAAAGGCGTTTTGTTAGGGCATGTTGTATCCAGAGATGGTATTGGTACTGATCCTGATAAAGTTTCAAAAATCAAAGATTTACCATTTCCTATTAATAGAAGTAAGTTGAGATCATTTTTAGGCCATGTGGGTTACTATAGAAGGTTCATCAAGAATTTCTCAAAGATTGCCAGTTCTTGAAGAAGGATGTTACTTATGAACTAGGAAATAAGGTGCATAAAGCTTTTGGACAACTGAAGGAAGCCCTAGTGTCTTCAACTGTTTTGAAGAATCCAGATTGGAGAAAGCCATTCATTGTGTACACTGATGCCTCAGATGCAGCACTAGGAAGTACTTTGAGCCAAAAGGATGAAAATGGGAATGAACATTCAATTTACTTTGGGAGAAGACAAAAATGCAAAGCTTGATCTTGAGGTAAATTATACTATAAGCTGAAAAAGAGGCTCGATTATCATTTTCTTTGTAAAGAAGTTTAGAAATTACTTGCCAAGGCAAACATTTCTAGTTGTATTAGATCATCAGGCTCTAAAATATATTGTAAATAAGCCTAACCCATCAGGGAGGATAGCAAGATGGATAATTTTGCTACAAGAATTTGAATTTGATATTATAAATAGGCCAGGAAAGAAGCATGTCAATGCAGATGCACTCTCTCGAGCCTATGATGGTTTAGGATCATCTTGTGATGATGATGATTTCCCCGATGCAGCATTGTAATCCCTTGACACAATCCCTAGTGAATACATAGATATTTGGAATTATCTGAATGAATTCAAGTTTCGATGGTGCCAATGCAAAGAATAAGAGAAAGATTACTCAAGTCGAGTCGTCCATATTCTATTCTGCATGGAGTATTATTTTGAATAGGGCCTGATGGACAATACAAGAGGGCAGTTGGACGTGATCAAGGGAAGGAACTGCTAGAAGAATTCCACAATGGTACATGTGGAGGGCACTTCTCTGGACAACTTACAGCAAGAAGGATCTTGGATGCAGGTTATCACTGGCCCACTCTTTTTAAAGATTGTTATAATTATTGTAAGACATGTGATATTTGTCAAACACATGGTAACTATAAGACTTCATCAGCTCCATTATGTCCTATTCTTCCACTTGGTCCCTTTGAAAAGTGGGGAATAGACATTGTAGGTCCACTTCCAACTACATCACGCCAAAATAAGTATATTGTAGTTGCCACAGATTATTTAACCAAGTGGGTTGAAGCTAGGCCATTGAAAACAACTTCCATGGATGAAGTGGCAAGGTTCATATATGAACGCATTGTCACCAGATTTGGTTGTCCATTAGAAATTGTAACAGATCAAGGAAGCCACTTCATTAATGAGGTGGTAGAATCCCTAGTCAATAATTTTTCTATTAAGCACAAGAAGGCAACAACATACAAGCCAAGCACAAATGGACAGGTGGAACGAACAAATTTTGTGTTGTGTCAAATTCTAGCAAAAGATGCAGCCTTACAGGTACATAAATGGGATAAAAGGATTCATGTAGCATTGTGGGCATATAGGGCAACATCAAAGTCAGCAATAGGATACTCCCATTTCAGTTGGCCTATGGCATTGATCCAGTTCTTCCTATTGAGTTTGATATTCCCACTGTGAGAGTTATGAAAAATGAAAGGATGGATGAAAGTGATTCAGTAAAAGAAAGGTTGGTACATCTTCATTTGCTGGAGGAAATGAGAGAAATAGCAAAGGATACAAGCCATAAGAAGAAAATGAAGCAGAAGGAATACTTTGATCAAAAGATCCGGTGGTCTCCATTTCATGTGAATGACTTGGTTCTAGTATATGATTCTAGATACAAAAAAAGAAGACAGAGAAAATTTCTTCCAAAATGGATGGGGCCCTACAAAATAGTAGCTGTGCATGAAAATGGTACGTACCGACTGGAGGAATTGGATGGCACTCCCATTACGAAATGGGTCAACCACAACAAGTTGAAGATTTTCCAAGCACCATAATAGTCTACTCGAGGACGGAGTAGAAGCTAGGAAGGGGGAAGATGTCGACACTAAAATTTTCCTCCGTAATTTCTATTTCATTAATGTATGTATTAGGAATATGATGTTGTTAAGTATAATTAGTAGTAGTGTATCGATAGAAGATAAGCAGCCTTTGTCACAATACGGTGTCGCCAATAATGTGGAGTATGGTAACAATCAAAGTACAATAGGAATGTTGTAAAAAGTAAATATTTGTCGTAAGTAGTCCGGTAATGTTAAAATGTCAAAGTTTGGGTAATTAGAGAAGTAGGGTCTACGTGATTAGGAATTAGAAATATTATATTGGTAATAAGGACAAGGAGTGAGGTCATAAATATTTTGTATATTTTATTTGTAAAAAGTCAAAAAATGTGGAACCCATGTAAAATGATAAGGTTTATCTTATCTTAAAAGATAAGCTTACATGTACGAGATAAGAGTTAAGGTATGGAATATGATTCATCAGAGTGGATTTCTTATCCTATTTTAGAGATAAGATGGATAAGCCTGGAAGTTCTATAAATAGAGAGGCCACCCCCTCATTTAGCATAGAAGGAAGTAGTGAGAAATATTGTAGGAAGTGTGCGAAGGAAGCCTTCGGTTTAAAGGTGTTTTGAAGAAGCCATTGGAGAGGTGTAATTGTAAAGTTTCTCCCATAGTGTTGGTGAAAGGCAAGTGAAGTCAATAACACTTGAAGTACCTCATGGGTGAGATTGTAATAATTTCATGTTAATATTATAATTTACTTTGATATTTCAGATTTGTCATCATTCCGTCTTATCATAGTCGATGGTATTCTTGTGTTATGTTGTTATTTTGTTTCAGTTGCATCCACCAAACTAAAGGTTGTGCATTAGTAAATAATCATAGCACGAGGAGTTCCCGGTGAAGAATTATCATAGTGTTGGATTGGTGATGACAGTTCTAAGCAGAGTGTTTGGACTTTCTTATGCCCACTACTTTCATAAATGGATGCTTAGGTACCTAGAGACAATGAACAAGAATGTGCCAGATCAGCGTTTCGAGTGGGTGGAGATCATAAACAACACTATATCCGAGTAGCTCCAACAACTCACCACAACGGGAGGTTCTACATGAACTCCTATGTAGTTTATGTTGCAGCCTCGGAGAGGGATTATCCAGCATTGATGCGATGTGGGGTTTGGCCCCAAGTGAAAATATATGAATACTACCCAGAGCTAAAGCTGGAAAACAATATTTCATAGTTTACAAAGATCAACGACACTTTCTTCTATGGCATCGTCTACCTTTTGAGGCCAAACATGACTCACGGTCGTACGACCAAGAGCATTGTTGCAGCAACGGAGAAGTGGGGGGCCTTATTCATGCAATTTCCCACCTTCACCTATCTAAGGGCAGCCAACTTCTTGGGGGAACCCACCAAATTGCCAAGATATGCCGGCCCCAAGCTGATCCTGTTGGAGCTATCCAGACAGCTCATAACCTACCATGAAAAGTGTTTGAAGAGAAAGAAGGGTGGAACTCCTTTCCCCCTCACAGTGGGCAGGTACACTTGTCTTTCCCACCACAAAGCCGGGAGATGTTTGCAGAGCTAGAACTGCTCAATCTAAAGCACAACTTCCTAGTAAGGCCCACTTTCGACCCAAGGAATTACCTTCCTAGGGCCAAACTCAATCCAATCCACATTCCGTAAATCGAGGATATTTATATCGACCTATATCATGAGGTCGAGCTCAGAAGAAAAGATCACTCCCGCTTGGCTTTGGCCGAGATCATTCAGTACAACATAGCCATTGTCCCAAAAGGTTATCAAACTACTGATCAAGAAGTTGATCAGGTATATCTTGACACGGATGGGGACAACTAGCCGTTTGCTGTAATTGACAGAACTAAAGCACCCCAAACCATTGAAGAAAGGGTCAAAGAAACTCTGCGGAACGAGCACATTGGTGTAGGATGAATGGCCTCATCTACCTCAGGGTTGATTTCACCACATCTCCATTGGGAAATGCACCTTCCAGGCCAAAACATCTGCCAAAGGGTAGAGGCAAAGACAAAGAGGGCGAGTCAAGCTCTGCCCAAGAAGAGGCTCCTGAGAGTCCCCTTCTGCAACACGAGAACAAGTTATAACTCTAGCTTCCCCAGAGAAAGAAGCGGCTGAAGATGTTTTGATGGGCACATCCACTCAGGATGTTTCCACTACTACAACTATTGAGGTCCCTTCTATCCCTTCTCCCTCTCCTCCTTCCCCTCCTCGTGTGACCCAAGCGACCATTCCTTTGGTCGTATCCTCTCCCCCATCTTCTACTATTCCCCCTTCCTCATCATCCATCTTCTCTTCTCTCGTGGAGCTGTCCCCCACCATTTCTTCCCTCATCTCTCAGCTCCCTTCCATTCCCATGTCTACCTCCCCTATAGTATCTCTTCCTCCTGTGAGCACTTTCTTGGCCTCCCTCTCAATGCCGCCTCCAAGTGTCTCAGCGCACTTTCCTTCTACTGCAGCTACTCCCTTTTCCACTTGGTTCCCCTCCCATAAGTCCAGCATGGATCTCTAGCACCTGAGGCAAAAAAAGAGGAAAGTTCCCATTGCACCGATGGACTTCTCCATCATCCCATCAAAGTGGGCCAAGAAGCAAAACCTATAACCCACTTCTCTCAGAGTGCGTCAGGAGAGAGAGTAATGGAGATAGCGTATCCCAATTCTTTCAAGGATAAAAAGGATCTGTCTTCGAAAAATTATATAGTGACCCAAGGCACAATGGGGATGTCTTCGAGAAATCCTTCGGGGAGAGGCCCTATCTACGGTTGACACCCTTTACAAGAAGCTCCAGGAAGCAAAGGAAGAAAAGAGGCTATTAAAGGAGAAAAATAAACATCTTCTCCACACCTTACAGAAAATGGGTAGTGCACCTCCTACAACTGACTGGCAGACGAAACTCCTGAGCCTCTGAGCCAGGATAAGACAAATGAATACACCAAAATCAGCGAGAAGGGTATGGCAGTTTCCACCTGGAGAAGTCAAATCCTCAAAGAAAGTGAGGGAGTAATAACCAAGTTCACCAGATTATATATCGAATATCAGTTGGGTGAACAAAGAGCTCCAAGCGATAGCAGGACCTATCTCGAAGAGCTGGACCATGCCAGGATGCAGCATGAGACCTTCCAGAAAATGCTCGACTATTCAGTCAAAGATCTGGTCAAGTTCGGCGTCTTCGGTCACCCCAGGCCCTCAACAAAATCCTTTCTACTCTGGACTACCGGGTCGATCAGTTGGAGTTTGTCCTGGAAAAGATTGACAAAATCAAGGAGGAAGCCCTAGATGCAATGCATCAAATGGAGCAGATTGTCCTGAGAATGTCTCGGGCTTGCTCACTCCTTCTTTCACCTTGAGAAAGGTTGATGAAACTATTCGGATCTTCAAGGAGATCATTTCGCAAGGGCTAGGACCAGAAGTCACTTTCGACGCCAAATCCATTAACAATCTACCAGCCTATCGTGACTTCATAGGGTACCTGATAGAGGTAGAAAATGAATATTCCAAGCTCCCGGAAAAGCTCACAGATGAGCAAGAGACTTGCGAGGCTATCAGTGATCGTCACAAGGATCCTTCCCAGGATCAACTTCAGCCCATGATTAGCAAGTTCATGGAATATCGTGCCCAGTTCCACATCACGTCTCCTGAGCAGCAGCAGAAGCAGGATACCCCCTTTCAGCCATGGGATGACGATGAATAGTCTCATTCTTCTTGACCTTCTCTTTGTAAACATCTAAAGTATGTTGACACAAATGATGACATCATCCATGTTGCACCATGGGATGATGTCATCCACCAAGTTGTCAAAAGTCAACAAATGACTTTAAGATATTTTGTAAGATATTTTGTAATTAAGTGGTTGGTTTGTTTTTGCCTTCTTTTCTTCTCTTCTTCTATAAATACTAGAATACTTGTTGTATTCATGGTGGATATTTTTCATATGAAAAATAGAAGTAAGAAGAAAAGACTTTGAACTTTTTTATGTGAAACAAATATTAATACAATATTTAGACTTTGTCTTTGAATACCTATGTTTTACATCATACTTTTCTTATGTTACATATGTATGATTGTTCTGTTGAATCTACTTCTATTTTGTTGTCATTTATTCATCAGTATTTCTTTATTCGTCTATGCAAGTAGGTTCGGATCTGTTTACTACCAACCCAAATCATAAACCTTATGACCTTTCTACTTTGGAATTCATTTCTTTTCTCCCTTCAGGTCTTTCCCATCTCCCCACCTTGTTCCTTTCCCTTATTTTATAGTTGGAAATACATCTATTGGGATGAGATCCCAACCTCTGAAGGCACAATATTTTGAGACTTGCATAGATGCCTACCGATAGAATAACAATAAACTAGTTTCACTTTCTTTGACTCAAAGAGGGGCTATGCTCTACACACTATTGGCTCGTCTGTTGATAAGTCTTCCCACCCGACAAATTTTCTAACCAACATGAGCCTTTTTCCAAAAGAGGTTAAAATCTTGAGAAAAGGGCCATGGCCCCATTTCCAATCAAAGGATGCCACCCGTCAAGAGTTCAATCAGAGTAGTGGGTCGTGCAAAGGAATTTTATTTTTCGAGCCTTTTTCCAAAAAGGTTAAAATTTTAAGAAAAGGGTTGTGATCCCATTTCTTACCGGAGGATTCCACATGTCAAGAGTTCAATCAGTAGCAAAGGAATTTGAGTTTTTGAGCCTTTTTCCAAAAAACGTTAAAATGTTGAGAAAAGGGTTGTGACCCCATTTCCAATCAGAGGGTGCCATGTGTCAAGAGTCAAAGTGGGAGAGTGTAATGATGGAGAACTTTGAGTTTTTGAGCCTTTTTCAAAAAAAGGTTAAAATGTTGAGAAAAGGGCCACAACCCCATTTCCAATGAAAACATGCCACATGCCTAAGTTGAAAAGTCAAAGTGGGGGTGCGGGTCAATTTTTTCCAAATTTCCAAATCTCTAAAAAATCACAAAACGCAAAGGACTTTCCCCCGTACTTACTCCAATCTCTTCCCACCACATGGATGGCCCAATTTCAAAGTTATAACAAAAAATCAAACGTTCTGTATTCAAATTGGCAAATAAAATGTAACATTCGCGTTGCAAGATTTGGTTTTTAACCCACCATGAGTGTTTTATTCACAATGGAGGAATTTGAAGAAGCATAAATGATTTATAAAGTTTAAAACGCTTTGGAAAAGGATATAATGGCTCCTTAGAGCCATTCTAAAGGGCTGGTGATTGATTTCAAAAATACCACAATGCTCTGTACCTAGAAAAGATAAAAAACACTATACTTCTATTTTCTTTTCTCCTTAGAGTTTCCTCTATTCTCAGATATCTGTAGAAACTCTTCTTTAGCTTCAATACTAAAAGAAGGAATTTTTGCATCTTTGATTGAGGGATTGATTGGTACCTTACGACCAATGAATTTTATTGATCGTGTAGCTTCTCGTATGTATTTTTTTTCTTCTAACTATAAATTCATGTAAATGAAATTTATAATTAATGTTTATGGGAATCGATATTCTACTCACAACATTAGTTTTCTCCTACCTCCATTTCCACTCCCCTTCTCCTTTCCAAGACAAATTTTCTTCTCTAGTGAGACATTGTTAGATTTGCCACAGGATCGGTGCGGTGCACTGTTGGATTTCTGGTCGAAAGGCCACCATTGACATCAACCTTTTATGAATGCACCTATGGAAGTTTCACTTTGTTCAAGTAGAGGGAATTATAATCCCATAGCATTGGCTTGACACCCACCTATTTTTCCACAAGACAATTTTTCTTGCCAACATGATGCAAGTGATTTTGAGGATGATGTTGATTAGAATTCAATCAAATTAAGTGATTTTAAAGCAAAGCACATAGAACCTCACAAGTCCTAATAGAATGAGATAGCTGCAATGGATCCCATGTAGGAGATTGAAAATACTTAGGTGGAGAGTGACGTAGTGGTGGATATGGAGGACACTTATGCAATGGAGGACTTATAACATGCTTACAAGGTAGAGGATATGGGGACCTCAGATGATGTTTGACAGATGGAAGTGGAGAATAACTAGAAGACAATGCAACAATAGAAGTAGGATCTATAACATGTGGAGAAACTAGATCTTGTTCTAGATGGATAACCTTATAGAATAAGAGTGTAAATAATTCACATGTATCATGTTACAATTGGTGTTTAAGAGAAATAATCATGCCACGACAAAATACTCAATGCTTTACTAAATCAATAGGATGAAATACTAGCTAATGCATGAAAGCATTTAAGCATAAGAGGTAGTCCTAAATACATTATGTTTTACCTTGATACAAGCTAGGTAAATGATCATGTGTGACTCAATGAACATTGTAAAGCATAAAATGTTAAAGAAAAGCATATTTATTTCACAAAATGTACTAATAAATCAAAAAGGTAAATGAGTGCACCATTGAAGACCTTTGTCACGAAGATTATAATGGAAGGATTTTAGCAATAATCAATCATTTGAGTAAGAAACCATGGCTATACGGTAATTCTTAACATGTAGATATGGATTTCAGTCTTTATTAAAACATGAAAATGTAAGCATGATGAAATCCTTTGGAAATGTTGAATTGTGAATTTTTTTGGAATAGGATTGTCATGAAGAGAATTTTTATCGATAGAAGCATAATATGATTTATTTTCAAGAGTGAGATATTTAAATTTAGATTTCAACTTACCCACAACATGCATGCATGATAAAATGTCATGTGGAGGAGCGATAGAAGATGTGAGAGACACATTGCGAGGTTGAAGCTTGTCATTATGAGTGATAATAGGAATGTTAGAAGAATAATCATTACATGAATATGTTATGGGCATATTATATGTATATGTAGAATAAATAATAGGAGGTATGTTAGAAGGAATAGAAAAATCACTAGGAGTGTGATTGAGAGATGACGAAGAAGAAAGAGGTGCAAATGAACATGAAATTCTAGAAGAAATCATAATAGGTGAGCTAAAAGGAATGGAAGAAGGATCATGAATGCCATCAGAAGTAACCTTAGAAGTAGATGAAAGAAGAATGGAAAATTAATATTAAATAGTCTATAGTGAAGTAGAATAGTTACTAACTTGTTCATGCTCGAAATATCATCAAGTATAACACAAAGTTTCACATACGAGTAGATAAATAAGCATATCACTATCATGAGATGTATCTTTAGAATCATTAGAATAATTTTTAGAAATGGAATAATTATGGTATAGAACTTTACTATCATCATGACTAATATGAAAATTAACATCATGCATACTTACAATTTCATCATGAATATTTTCTAGAGTAGCACAATAAAGATCAAGCATATAATTGATAATATCATCATCAAGAGTTTCAGAGGAGATAGAATAAGGTGGAGTAGTCTTAGGTCCTATACAATAAAAAAGAGTACAACCATGAAAAATTTGTTCTTTGGAAACAATTTTGCAAGAAGAATGAGCGAAACTAGTAGGAATTTCATATTCATTAGCCATAAGTATTCATCGAGAATTATCATCAACATGAGGATTTAAATAGAGAGTGATAAGTTAAGCATCAATAACCTGATCATATATAGGGTTTTCACTCTCATGATGCATAGCTTGCCTAGGAGAATAAAATCTACTTTTCACCATTAGGGTTTTGTGGATCCTATAGAAAAGAGTTCTATTATATGGGTTAACCAAAATGATTCAATAAATCTGAATATTTTATTAAAATCTACGTTTATAAAAATCTATAATGATTTACAATAGGATAAAAATGCTAAGAAATTTTAATAGATAAAACTATGAAATCAAATGAGAGAGATAGGGAACTTGTCTTATTTTCACTTATCCTAAAATATATTTGGACTAGACAAACTGATAAAATAGTAGCTGGAAGTGTCCAAACCTCACCAAAAAAATATAGAATTGTCAAATATGTCGAGACTGGGGCGCTAGAGACCTTTTTTGGGTGCTAGAGTCTACATAAGAACTCAAAAATCTGATTTCTTCATCATCACTAGGGTTTCACACATGTTCTTCGATGATTGCCTATATGTCACACTTGGATCGATGAGGTACTTGGAAATCAACAAAAAATTAATCTCCTAAAAAACCATCAAACTACATCAAATCCTTAAAAAAATACATTCTAATTGAGGGGTCGGACTTTCCTCGACTATTAACAAAGTGAACTTCTAATAGAGTATTGCACTATATCTTAGAACCGATGTAGTTATATCAGCTTGTGTGTGCAATATTGATCTTAGGTGTTGATTTGGTAAGCTAAATTACTTGAGTTTAGCATGTAATATACAACTTGAAGGAAAACACAATAACTGACATCGATTAAGGAGGGACCAATATCAGTCACCTATGATAGGTATCGAGTCCAAGAAAAAGGAACTCGACATGAGTTAGGGCTAATCGACATTGGTTACCTATGTAGACACCTAAAATCTGATTACACTTGTCATTTCCTCTAATTCAACCAATTAAAGACACTTTGTTAATTATTTATTCTTCAATCCATTCTTGGATGCCCATTCACAACCCTATTTCAGTTGTATTCTTCCTATATTCAACTCATTTGGATAATAAAACCCATTTTATTAGCTAAACCATCTTTCTCTTCCCCTCGGAGCACTTCTATTGGATTCATAGGCAATCTATCAGTCAAAATTGATTAATCATACTCCTCCCAACTCTCAATGAGCCTTTAATCACTCGTTAATCATGCTTAACCAGCCAAAACCCTAGTGAACTAGCCTAACCCAAGGTTAACTAACCTAATCCTTTTTATACTTTAGTCCCACATGCAGCCAAATTCCAATTTATAAATACATTGCTAATACTTCCCATTCAATCACACAACTTGTTTACATAACAAAATCTCTCAAGCACTTTGGAAAGGCATTAGAAATCATTTGTGATAGCTTTAAGCTATAAAGAATTTTGATCTTGGCCATACTCCATTGTTAAGAGATCCTCCATCTTGCATCCATCCATTCAAAATATAATTAGTAAGGAAGCTATAAAACTTGGTCATGTAGCCAACTTGGAGAGATCTCTTCACTATTTTTAGGAGCAAACAACACACCAAAACTGATTGCTAGGATCTTCTAGGTTCATTTAAATTAGCATTCCACGAGTAGAGAGTAATATAAAAGTTAGTTTTTATGTTTTTGTCAAAGTTATAATGATTTCTTGTTATTTCCCCTTGTTTATCTCTTATCTTATGATTCATATATGAGTTAGCAAATCTTTGATGTTCTTTAGCCTCATTTTATAGCTTTTACAACTTTTCCTTGTTCACATTTTTCATGCTGGTAGGAATCTTATTCCATCCTCCATTAATGGAGGTATTTTTACTTTTACATGTCCATTTCTAATAATTTTTATGCTTTCTAGGTATTAAAATGCTTGTTTTTAAATAAATTTAACATTTTAGAGAGGGGCTTAATCATCCTTTTGCTAAGGAATTTCATGAGGTTGAAGCTAGAAATTTGATTTAGTGGCTAGCAACTAAATTTCTTAACTGTTAAATTTTTTCATTTTAATAATTTTTTCAAGTTATACTGAGAGGGTATGCGTAGGTATCCTTGAGGGAAGTGTCTCCTTTAAAACCCTCACGCATCCGTCAAACCAGGTGCATACACATCTTTTTGGGTGTAAAAACACCTACGCACACATGTATGCATCATTTTGGGGGTGTGCACATATTTCTAGGTGTAAAAAAACATACACGCATGCACAAGCATCATTCTAGGGTATATCCATTCAAATAGGAGTGTACACATATTTCTAGATGCAAAAACACTTGCACGCATGCACCGAGCGTCATTCTAGGGGCATATCTATTGAAACGGGAGCCTACACATATTTCTGGTGCAAAAATACCAGCGCACACGTGCGAGGCATCATTCTAGAGGCATATTCATTCAAACAAGTGTGCACAGGTATTTCTAGTGTAAAAATACTGCGTGCATGCACAAGTGTCATTTTGGGTGTGTATCTATTGAAGCAAATGATGTGTACATGTCATTAGGGGCATGTATGCGTCGAACGTTAATCATTACCAATTTTCTGGAGGCCATAACATTTGCTCTCGAACTTGAAATGACCCTCTTTTTTTTGCATTGGAAAGGTATTGAATTGAACTACGCAATAAAGACATAAAATTAGGATTTTATATAACAAAAAATTAATGGTTTACATTATTAGATAGCTATTCATTTTGTAATGTGTCTTAAAGTTTGAATAATTGTTTTTTTGTTATTCTAACACTTTGAAAGGTCTTTGTGGGACTAATAAGTGGTTTACAGGTTATTTTAAGCTTATTTTTGGATTAACTTAGTTAAGTGTTTTCAATTTATCATTGGGAAAGGTATTCAAATCACGTATTCTCTTCCCTCACACCTTATAGGTCATCTTGGGAACCAAAATGCTTCAAAACCTTCTTATTGTTTTCAAAAATCTTCAATTTAATGTTTAAAATGAATTATATTGTCAAATTTGGGTAAAACAAGTTTTTTTTTCACAAACTCACTTAAGGTGTTTTCCATTTCTTATCATAGTTGATTTTTCTTGTTGCGTATGCTCTTCCTTCATGCCTTTTGGTGATCTTAGACAAAATCAACACACAAACTCTATTTCATATACTTGATATTTTGTGGAAAATTACTAACTCTTTGCATGCATGACCTAACAATTTGTCAAAGAATAGAGAGTTGAAACACAAAACCTCTAGTACTAACGTGTGAAACAGGTTTCAAAAATTGTGCTACTTAAAACCATGTTAAGTCAAGAAAGATAAAAACACACCACATACATCAAATTTTATCATAGGTTTGGAAAAGGGTACGTCCTTATCTTCTCAATCGTAACATAAACCCTTTGGCATAATGCCTAAATATATAACAATGGGGGTGGTTCTAAGAACCCTAAAGTAATCCACCGTTGAGTATCCTCGATGAAATAAGAAGCACTCCGCTTACCCACTTGAATAGCTTTACATTGTGAATTAGATTTAAATTTATACGTATCACAACCCTAGCGATAATACTGTTGAATGCACTAGTTAATAATTTTATTAGAAGGGGTTGGTAAATTAAAGTTTGAGATACTCCCAAATTAGTCATTGAGACTCTTTTGGTATATCAATCTCACTCCTAGAAAAATTGTGACATCTAGTTGAGAGTTATTATTAGGAAGCCATTCTGTCTTGGAGCCCACTTTATTAGTCCATTATTACATCTTGGTCTTCACAAAGTGATAAATTTTTTGGATTCAAAGCCTTATTTTTTTTACCACGGTAACGAATCCTCATAAGTTTGATCTAAATGTCACTCATCATGAGATTTACGACGTATCACTTAGCTTAGTTTCTTTCTCACGTGAAGATGAGGCAAAAGACTTCCCAAGTGACACTTGGTTTATGTCCACCTCATTTGATCTATACCTTTGCATTCTTGTTTCCCATTTGGGACAAGAGAAGGCATATTTCAGGAATTTTGTCATAGATAGTGTCCACCACTTTTTTGTCTGTTTACACTCATCCATGTTTGTGGTGAGTTGTTAAACATCTAAAGTGTGTCGATGTGTCCTTATATCTTTGATGGCCACCTGATATTTACTTCAATATCATCATCATAGTTAGGAATGATTCATCATTTTATCTCCTTTTGATATGTTACCTTGTTCACATTGTCTTGACAAAAGTAAAATAATTAGGACATGTTTCTCATAAATGTGATCTATGTGTCCTTATTGTGTCATTATGCTGCCCACATTCTAGCACATCCTTAGTATACTTTAACTTATTTTTACTTCAAAAATTTTCCAAAATCTTGAAAGGTATAGCTTACTTTGTTTACGTCATTTTGATACCACTTTGACACAAATTTATTGCTTCTTTGAGAAGCTTGATAGATGTGTCTAATTGATGTGGTTATGTGGCTTACATTTGTAAACCTCACCCTTTAAAATTTATGCATTATTGGTTGTTGAACTCGTCATGGTATCCTTTGATTGGGAGTCACGCTTACGCTTTGTTAATACTTATGCCTTGTTCATTTTTTTGAACTGGACATAATTATTGACATAGAGTTGGCTATCTAGCATCAAAACTATTGTTGAAAGTGAAAGGTAAACACTTTGATCAATTTATTTGGTTATCTATACTTGCATGATTGTTCCTTGCGTGTTAACAAACTCATAAACTTATTCTAGGACAATCTTGTTGGATCATTGAAATGGTGTTATCACGATGTACATTTTCCTTAGGTTTCCTTTGGAAAATCACACAAGCATCTCTATACTTACAAAATGTCTAGTCATTTGCTGTTATGCTTGCAAAATTGACATGGAACTTCCTTCAATTTGAATTTTTTCCATCACACTATCTAGGTCTAGGAATTTTTACCTAAACGATGCCAACAATGACCGACTATCTCACGCTTTTCACACTTACAAAAATATGCTACCAAGGTTTAGGAATTCAAATCAAAAGATTCCCATTACAACTAAGCCTCTCTCTTTTTTATTTACAAGAGAGGCGCCGTTCCCCACCTTCACTCATAGTAGATGGTATGGTTTAAATGCTTCTAATAAAAATTATTATTCAGAGTTCCCCCTACTCTTCTTCCGATTTAGATCCAAACTATTGTTGAGATTCCCACTATTATTTTGAATATTTGGATCCCAACTATTTTTAGATACCCATAGGTAAAATCCTAAATCACGCTCCTCCCTTCCTTTGCAGTACCTTTATTCTAAATCACCTCAACAATTTATTCCTCCTTTGAATACTTATGGAACTCAAAGTTTTGTTGATTGAACATCTAATTTGGTTCTTGAGTCATGGTCTGTCGAAGAGTTCCATGACTCAAATTCACTCTATTCAATCATCTAATTTGAATCCTATGTCATAACTTAACAAATGGCTTTGTGATCCTACTTTTCAACCTCAATTATGTCGTCTTCTAAAAAAATGACCTATGTCCCAATCCAAAGCATCTATTCATGAAACGCATGCCTCCATGCCCACTTCCTCTCTTGAGTTGTCTTCTGCTATCAATACAACTTTAATCCCTATTTCCCTTGATCCCTTTCAACCATATCATACCATTTCCTCATCCATCTTCTAAAGCTCAATGTTTATGACCATGTCGAACAATTAGAAAGAACCCATGTGCTAAGACATATTTTCAAAGCACTATCAAAAATATTTTTGGGAGTGATAAGGTCAAGCCTTCCCCTCATCTACATCATCAAACATCTTCATCTTCTTCTATCAATCAATATTCCCCTCTTGTTGAACCTATTTCTTCTATTTAACCTCCTATGGTCAAAGAACAACAACCTCTACTGATTGATTTCTCTCAAAATGAAGGAACAATCGGACTACATGATGATATCCCTCTAGAGGATTACAAATAAAGATTATTTATAGAAATTGTTACACTCACATATGGGGAGGAAGAAGGTGATCCCTTTTGTTAGAACATATAAGAAGAGCCTAAAGTCATGGAACTTGATTCTTATTTTAATAATCCTATTAGTGCAAAATCACAACACCCCTAAATGTCTGCAACCTATTGGATTGAGACTCTCGATCGATAGGATAGCATGGATCATCTCTCAAAGTGTGGGACATTGAAATCGAGGGAACTCTCCCAATGAAGGATGGTTCCTATACATTTTTAAGGTGCACACAAATAAATTGTAGAGGATCTACTCTAAACCTACTTTATCTTACCAAGGGGACATGGTTGAGAAGATGCAAAAGAAATAAACCTAAGCTAACAAGGTGATGCACCAAAGGAATGTTAAACACCCATTTTGTAATTTAACATAGACCATAGAAATGCAATACAACCACCATGCACAGATAACCAAACTGCAATGAGAGATCAGAAGATAACAATGAACACATGAGAGGGTTGAGAATCATCCACATACATATATTATTGCTCTAGAGTTGATACAGTACATTACAGTAGCCAAGAGGTAGAACTTTTTATTACAACTTGAATGGGAGGTTTGGACTCCATGAGCTCATCTACATAATAGAGGAGAAGTGAGGGTGTAAAACAAAATGTCGAACACTTTACAATGAGTGAGTTCCTTCTTTTATAGATGCAAAAAGGGAGAAGAATAAAAGAGGAGGGAATTTTGATTTTGGAGCTCAACCACCAACCATCAATGCCCCTACAAATCTTCCCACAATACGCCGAGTCTGCGCTCTATGTTTGTTCGAGTGTGTTAAAGAAGGAACAATGGTGGATCGTATCAAATCTGATCTAGTTATTGGAGCAATCAGATCACATATTAATGGTGTGAATACATTTTCCCAATTATCACCCACCTAACCTCATCAAAAATAAAGTTTCATGCTTCCATGGTGTAAACGAGGTCGAGACCTTTCCAATGGTGCCAAATTTGTTGGATTTTGGGCACTGGATCGAAAGATATGTTCATTTGAATCTTTGAGTTGGGTCCATACAAAAATGGAAAAAAATAGTTAGCAGGATAGCTCCACGGGCCCAAAATTCACTTTTCACCTTTTTGCATCAAAAATACTAAATGTAAAAAATGTCATGCAGCCCCACAATATATTTTTGTCAAAAAAACAACTTCGGGCCTACTGCACCACATTTTCCATTTGGGTAAAAAGTCCTCCCTATGCCCACATGTAATTTAGGCTCGACACATGGATCGTTGGGCATTAGCAGAGGTTTGGTTCATTTTTATACTTTACGCCTTTTGAGCCAAAAGTATGAATTACCTCTAACGACCTGCCTTCCTGCCTTGACTTTTCAACATGGCCATGTGGCGAGTCTATGCGTGTTTAGGGACCACCTTTGGATTCTAATTTTCAAGTTACACCAAGAAGACACGTGGCTCCTTCCACGGCTTTGCTCTATTTCCTTATGTTTTGGCTAAGTCCTTTTTCTTGGTAGGGCCATATGTCTAACCCGGGATATGTGGAGACTTGGCACTTGTCTAAGTCTTTCCCTTGGGCTGCCCCTCTTGAATTTACTCGGTTAAGGCACGTGGCACCCTTCGCTAACTCTACCCATCATGACTTTTCAATTACCAACTTTGTCCCTTTTCAAACCCGGGACATGTGGAAGGTCAACGCTTGTTTGGGGAACCCTCTTTGGGTCTCGTGTTTGAATGTGCGTCGTTGAGACACTTGGCACCCTCAAGTGACAATCTTTTACTTAGCCATTTTGGGCCAACTTCTCTTTGAATTCTGTTAGAACTCGACGAAGTGGAGAGTTGGCACTATTTTCGGTCTCCTCCTTGGGTTCCTACTTTTGAAATTGTGCCAAGAAGACACAAGGTTCTTTCTACTCATTTGGACTTTTCAACAGCTGAATCTATCCCTTTTCGGGCATGGGACACGTGGAGACTTCTCGCTCATTTGATTCTGACTTTTGGATTTAACCCTTGGAGATGCACATGGAATCTTCTACCATCTCCTCCATAATAAACCAATTTAATCCCACTCTTAATCATTTGTGAAGCCCAAATCCTTTGAGTGCTTCCTCGTTTTCCTCCTTTGAGCCTCGGCTTCTTTTGCACTTATTTCCCTCCTTAATCGACCATGATCCTCCATTTTTATCCCATTTGTAACTTGATCATTATAATTTAAACGTGGGCTCTGGAGCGGAAGTGGGCCTTAGATTTATTCTGTGTAGGGTCGTGTTTTCTCAATTTTTCGGGGAAAAATTGAGATAACAATTCAATCTTCACCTTCCTTTGAGAATGATGAGATATCAAGCTCTAGCATTGATCCATGGCATATCTTCTCATTACCCACTCATTCTTTATCTATCATAATTCCTCACTACAAATCTCACCTTGGGTCACCACTTGAGTAGCCCATCGTCTTATTTTATCCTTGGCCCACCCTCGGGTAGCCCTCCATTATCATTCATATATGGGTCACCTTGGGGTAACCTATTACCTTCTCTTCTTGGGCCACATCCTAGTAGCCCTTCATCCTCTTCTATCTATGGGACACCTCTAAGTAGTCCCTCCTCATCTGTACTTAGATCACCCCTAGTATTCCCTCATTATCTTCTTCCATTCTCGGGCCACGTCCAAGTAGCTGTCCATTATCTTTCATATATGCATTACCTTTGGGTAACACATTACCTTTATTCTTAGGACACATCCTAATATCCCTTCATCCGCTTCTATCTATGGGAAACCTTCATATAGCCTATCATCTTCTATTCTTGGGCCATGTCCTCATAGCCCAACTTCTACCATCTTAGGTCCATACTCTAGCGACCCTTCATAATCATCTAATAATGGCTCACCTCCTAGTAGCCCATCATCTTTAATTCTTGGACCCTATCATATTTTTCCATCACATCACCCTTATACACATGACCGGGAAATCCCACTATCATCCCAACTTTTCCTATCATCAATCATAAAATTCCACTTACGTCCCCACTTCTTAGGATCGGAGACAGTCACATAGTCACTTATAAGAAACCCAAGCACGCTCAATAACAAGGTAAGATAAAAAAAATCAAAAGATATCTACAACTCCCAATGAGTCAAACAACCATAGGGTTCAAAATCAAACATGATTCAAGAATGCACACCAATGTAACCATCAAGTATGGTGCTAAATACTGAATACATATAGATAGGGAGTGAAGATCTTGCATATGAAATCCATGTTTGAAATAAATCACAGTCATTCATTGAGTATGAGCTCACCACGATTATCAAGATTGGTGATCATATTAATTTTTATAATCAAACACTCCTAGTCTCCCTTATCAAGGAAATTGAAAACATTGTCATTGGATCTTACCATGCAGAGTGACTTTATTAGTCCTACCTTTCCAAAACTATCAAAAACCTTAAAAACAAAAAAATAAACCAAAAATATAAAAAAATTTGAGAAAACATAAAATCTCAAAGGTACAAAGATCAAACATTACAATCAGATATTGCATACACATGGATGTTTATTTCTCCCCTTCCTTTTTATTCTTCTATAATTTTTCGTATCATTTTCATCCCTTCGGTGATATTATGGTTATCATCTTTACATGCATATTATGGAATTTATCTCTATGGTATCTTTTTGACCTTGGTCTTTTATCACATTGGTAAATTAAAAAATGATTGACCTCTTAGATATCCTATCACATTTAACATCTAATAAAAAATTGCGAAGAAACTTTGGACATATTTGTTGACACTAGCCAATGTCGTCATCACAATCACTTCAATATTCTTCCATTAATCCTTTAATGGTTTATAACACCTTATCAAAAAAAGAGATGAAATAAGTTTTCAGAAATTAAAAGAATAAAAATCAATCAAAAATAAAATCTAAAAGCTACAAAGCAAAATCAAATTGATATATAACTCTCTCTTAGGGTATTTACAATAATCTCTATCGGGGATATGGATGCTGGCCGTGAAGAGAGAAATGTTGCTATTAGACTCAAATGCATCTTTTCGGGCTATGGATGCTTGGATGGCAGAAGAGAAATGTACGACCCACCTTCCATAATCCATTCATAAAAATTAACTTTCAAAGATAAATCATTCCTACAAAATTGCTAGTGTCCCGACTCAATGTATATTAAATCTTTGCTTCAAGAGTTTGTTAAAATCCATGTGGACACACTAGATCTCTATGAGTGAATAGGATTAGTATGTTACCAAGTGTCTTTTTGTTACCTTGTTCAAAATATTTCTTTAGTGCATGTATTTTCTCATGATATGTGCCTTTCACTAATCAATTATTCATCATGAGGCTTCTAAGATACATTCATAACATTCATTGTTCTTATACTTCATTCATAACATCCATCTCGCATGGTATTTTATTTTTGGACATGTTTGTGGATACCTTTGTCCCCTTTCACAAAAATAATCTTCTTCTTCCTTTCTATCATGTGCTTTTAGGTCAACTTATGTTGGGGAATCCTTGCTTGTTCTCATCACTTGGTGGTTTACATTCATCATCACATTAAACCTATCCATAATTTCCTTAGGTACCACTTCTACGTGTGAAGATTTTGCCTTTGAATACTCGCATCTAATCACCTGGGGAATTTTTTCATCTTCATCTTTCTCATACACACGTGTCCTTTTTCCCTTGTACATCCCATCTATATCTAGGGGCATCCACATTTATTTTTTCTTCTTGTACACATCTTGAGAAAAATTTCAAAAAAAAAAATTCAAATGTGTTAGAAAAATCACAAAAACATAGTAATATGTTTCAAGAAACATAAAAAAACATCCTACACAACGTATCTCTTTTGTTCTCACATGTTCATGTGCGTAACTTGTAGATCATCTTGATCTACCTCTATCAACAAAAAGCTAGGCTTTTTACTTTGTTTGTACTCTAGGTCACAACAGGTTTCCTAGTATGGTTTCGTAGTGCACATTGTTTTTTCATCAGACCCAAGTGTCCTCCTTTATTCCCCTTGTATGTATCCTTTATTGCGGCACCATCATTAACCCTTGTTGTTAATTCAAAAACAGTCAAAACTGAAGCTCGATAATAAAATCATTACATTATTTTTCTCTATTAGGTTAGCTAGTTTGCTTTTTCGTATTATATTGCATTTTCTATGTTGCATGGAGTTAGTGTTTTTAGCAATGGATTTTCATGTCATACTACACTTTTGTCCATTCTTTTTCATAAGGATCGATGATGAAGATCACTAACAATATGATGAAAAATAAAGTTGTTTAAAAGGCGGTGGATGGATGTTGACACATTCCCACTTCCTCATTCTCATTTTCTTCTTCTTCACAATATTCTTTCTTTTATTCTCTTTCTATCAAATTTTCGATCATCAATTGAGTTCTTCCATCACCGATCAAAATCGAGGGGGCATCCTTCATTCTACTCATTCTTCTTTTACCTCTTCAGAATTTTACTTCTTTAAGCTTTTCTACTTTCTTTGAATTGACGTCACTTATGCCATCACAAATATGGGAAAATGTAGATACCTAAAATATGCGTACACTTATCATTTCCCCAATTCAAAAAAAAATGACACTTCATTAATTATCTATTCTTCGCTCGACTTTTGGATGCCCATTCACGACCCTCTTTTGGTTGTATTATTGTTATTTTTGACTCATTTCGCTAATAAACTCCATTTTATTAGCTAAACCATCTTCATATTCCCCTATGGATCACTTCTATTGGCTTCTTAGGCTATCTATCAGTCACAATTGATTAATAAGACTCCTCCACAATCTCAATGAGTCTCTAATCACTTGCTAATCACACTTAACTAGCTTAAACCCTAGTTTTATAGCCTAAACCAAGATTAACTAACCGAAGACCTCTTAGAATTTAGTCCCATATGCAGCCAAATTCCAATCTCTCCAAAACCAAAATCTATAAATATAAGGCTAAGCCTTCCCATTCAATCACACACCTTGTTTACATAATAAAATCTCGCAAGAACTCTAGATCTCTATGAGTGAATAAGATTAGTATATTACCAAGTGTCTTTTTTTCTTACCTTGTTTTGACCCTTGCCTTAGTCCTTATCTCATCTCATAATATGTGCATTTTACTAATCACTTCTTCATTTCAAGGCTTCTAAGCTACATTCATACCATTCGTATTGTTCCTCTACTTTGCTCATAACATTGAATGCATATAAGATTACCATTTTACCATCTCTACGGACACCTTTGTCCCTTTTAAAAAAATATTCTCCTTCCTTTATATCATGTGCTTTTAGGTGAACATACGTTGGGGGAATCCTTTATTCTTCGCAGCACTTCATTGGTTTACGTTCATCATTGTGTTGAACCTATACATATTTTGCATCTTCACCTTTATCAAATGCTTGTGGCCTTTTGCATTTGTACATTCCATCTATCATTTGGGGCATCTATATTTCCTTGTCTTCCGTATATAGCTTGAGAAAACTTTAAAAATCACAAAAAACATTCAAATATGTTAGAAAAATCGAAAACATTCAAATATGTTAGAAAAATCACAAAAAAATCAAATATGTTTGAAGAAAAATTAAAAAAATAAAAATCAACCTACAAAACATCTCTCTTTTGTTGTCACCTATTCATGTGCATGACTCACAGAGATAATAATGGTCTACCTCCATAAATAAAATCTAAGTTTCTTACTTCATCTCTACTGCAGGGCATAATGAGTTTCCTAGTATTGTTTCGTACTACACATTACTTTTTCATCAGACCCAAGTGTCCTCCATTTTTCCCCTTGCATGTATCCTTACTTGGGGCACCATCGTTAACTCTTGTAATTAATTGAAATAGGTTGGAACTGAAGGTTTTTTATTGATAAGGAAGGTTGAAGGGACCCGTGCCCTATTAGAAAACTAGGCCTGAAAACCCAAGAAGATAGACAAAAAATAACTAGGTAAAAATCCTAGAATACAAACCTACGACACTTAACTAAGAAAAATACCAAAAACCTGTTAGTTCCCCACTTGGGATACAAAGAAGTCTTCAATATTACCCATTCGAACTTTTTTATTTTTCATGTTCCTTACTTCTTGCCATTTTCTAGTGTCGGATGGAACAATTATCATCAAATCATTGGGGTTTCCTGGGACTTCCCTATTATCAGAAAAAGACTCCTGATCTGAATTTGATTTTTCAGATATGTGCCCTATTTTCAATCCTCTAACTATTTGCACATTCTCCTAATTTCTCATTTCTCAAACTTGTTGCTTATTTTCGATTGTTTTTGTAGTTCAATGATTAGTGCCCACTTTGAATATCGAAGTAGATACCAAATCTGGATTCATACAACCCAAACCACTAGAAGATGTCAAGCTCCACTTTTTAGCACCATTTTTATTTAAAGGACAAGAATCTTGTAGATGTCCTAGGTTTTTATAAAATCTGCATCTAAAGGCGGTGTTTTCATAATCCAAAATCTGTGAATGCTGAAATATTCCAAATTTTAATAATATATGATCTGGTAATCCTTTACTTAGATCAATTTCAACACAAATGCGAGCATAAGTGCATAGCCCGAGTGATTTCTATCCAAATCTTCCTTAATAAACTTTCCCAAACCATTACCAATATCATCCAGGGCATACCAAAGATGGAGTGGGAGGTTAGGAAGCCTTACCCAAATAGGCATTTTGGTAACTAAATGAGTGTTCAGATAAAATTATGGAAACCAAGGAGTCAAATACATGCCAACATTTCCCCAGAACCAAGGTCCTTCAAATAGGCAACACTGATAATCCTCATTTTCTCTGAAATGCACAATAAAGAAGCCCTGGAAAGAAGTGATATTTCACATTTGTTGGACCATTTTTCAAATACCCATTGGTATAATTTAGTAGAAGAAGTCCAATAGCCATTGAAGCTCCTAATAACAACATCTCAAGCAAGAGATTGATAATATTCCTTCACCTAAGGGTTTTTGATGTCTAGGGAAGAATTTCTTCAAAAATCGACGGAGGTAAGCTTTGTTTCCATGAGTATATCCACCTTGGGTGCCAAGGATATCCTTGAAGGAGGTTTTCCTATAAGCAAAAACATCTACCCTATCTTTTTGTGTGGCTCAAATATTTTCCTTCCTATCTCGACACATTCACATCCCTAGCTGATATGTATGGATTTTAGAAGGGCACCTCTCCTTGTCCTGTCATATCCTCCCTGGACCTACTTCTCGGCCCGAGTTTAGTGGGACCATTGGTGAATTTTCCAAGATTTTATGAAGATTTCCATACCATGGAAACATTTCCCCCCCGACCCAAAACCATTGTTTCCATTCTTCACTAGGTTCACATCTTTTCTACCATCATTGTCTTCCCCAAACTCACCTATTATAACTAGACAATGATTTATTGATTGAACCGATAGTTGATAACAAAAAAATATTACATTATGTTTCTCTGTTAAGTTAGCTTGTTTCATTTATTGTATTACATTGCATTATGTACGTTACATGGAGTTAGGAATATTTTACTTATTTATATTGCATTCCATTTTTCATGTTGCATGGAGTTGGTATTTTTAGCAATGGATATTTTTTTGTATATGGCTTTCCATGTTATACTACACTTTTGTTCATTCTTTTTAATAAGGATAGATGATAAAGATCACTAGCAATATCATGAATAATAAAGTTGTTTAAAAGGAAATGGATGGATGTTAGCTCATTCCCACTTCCTCATACTCATTTTATTGTATATTCCCTTTCTTCCCCATATTTTTCTATTTTCTTTGTCTTTTAGATCGTTGATGGACCTCTTTCATGACCACATTAATAATGAGTGGGAATCTTTCATTCTACTTATTTTTCTTATATCCCTTAAAAATTTCTACTTTTTTATGCTTGTTTTCTTTCTTTGAAGAGAATTCACTTACCCCACCCCAAAGAGGGAAAACTATAGACACCTAAAATATGCTTACACTTAGCATTTCCACCAATTCAATCTGATTAATGAATGTTTGTTAATTATCTATTCTTCGCTACACTTTTGGATTCCCATTCAAGACCCTCTTCCAGTTGTATTCTTCTTATATTCAACTCATTTGGCTAATAAACCCCCTTTTATTAGCTAAACCATCTTCCTATTCCCCTCTAGATCACTTTTATTGGCTTCCTAGGTTATTTATCGGTCCAAATTGATCAATCAAAATCCTCCCAACTCTCAATGAGTCTCGATCACTCGCCATCACACTTAACTAGCCTAAACCAAGGCTACCTAAACTAATCGTTCTTAAAATTTAGTCCCACATGCACCCAAATTCCAATTTCTCCCAAACCAAAATCTATAAACGAAGCCTAAGCCTTCTCATTCAATCACATAATGTGTTTACATGAAAAAAATATCTCAAGCACTTTGGAAAGGAATTAGAAATAATTTGTGATAGCTTTAAGCTAAAAAAATTGGATCTTGGCCATACTCCATTGTAAATAGTTCCCCCATCTTGCATCCATCCACTACAAATATAGTTAATAAGGGAAGATCTAAATTTTTTCCATGTAGCCAACCTGGAGAGATCTCTTCACTAATTTTAGGAGCAAACAACACACCAAAACTAATTGCTAGGATCTTCTAGGTTCATTTAAATTAGCATTCAAAGAGTAGAGAGTAATATACATGTTATTTTTGATGTTTTTGTCAAAGTTATAATGCTTGCATGTTAGTTTCCCTTGTTTATCTCTTATCTTATGGTCCATACATGAGTTAGAACATATTTGAGGTTCTTTAGCCTCATTCCATAGCTTTTAACTCTTCCTTATTCACAACATGTGTATGAGTGTTTTAATTAACTCACAGTAATTAGATCTAATTTTATTATAAAATAAGATCTATTGATTGTAATTGCATGGCTCAAAGTGCCCTAAGTTTGTATTCCTATAAAATCATGAAAGATAGGGTTTAGAAGAAAGGATTGTAGAATTGATGATTATTGTTAGAATAATTGTGAGAGAGAGAATTCTAAAAGAAGAAAGAAAATATTGAGAGAAATAAAGTACAATACAATGAGAGGTGTGGAAGATTGTAGATCTTCAATTGTATATCTTGTGAAATATTTGGATAAGAGATTGGCTTGTTCCTTAGTGGATGTAGCCCACATTGGGTGAACCACGTTAAATTCAATGTTGATTTATATCTCTTGTTTTGTATATTTCTTCTAGTAGAATATCCACTTTCATTGTATGTATGCTTAGATACCTGGAATTGATGATTATTGTGAGAATAATTGTTAGAGAGAGAATTCTTAGAGAAGAAATAAAATCTTGAGAGAAAGAAATTATTATACATTTAAGAGGTGTGAAATATTATAAATCTTCAATTTTATATCTTGTGAAATATTTGGACAATAGATTGGCTTATTTTTTGGTGGATGTAACCTACATTGGGTGAACCACATTAAATATGGTATTGATTTATATCTTTTGTTTTGTATATTTCTTTTGGTAGAATATCCACTTTTTTTTCATGTATTCTTAGATCTGATATATTATCTATACAACTAGTGTGTTAACCCCAACAACTTGTATCATAGCTTTGTTGGAGGGTTTTTGTGTTGAAAAATTTAATCACGAGAGGGTTTTATGATTGAGTGGTAGCTACAACACTAGTAGAATAAAACAAATACAAGGTAGAGAAGTTTGATGACTAAAATTATAAACTATAGAAGATCCAGATTGAGGATTATTTGTATAAAAGAGATTTGTACTTACTTGTTGGATGAAAATTCTAGACCTACAAAGATGACTAATGAAGAACTAAAGATTCTTGATATAAAGGCTTTGGGTTATATAATATTGATCCTCGAAACATCCATGGCTTCCAATATTAAAGAAGTGACTTCTACGGTAGATTTAATGAAATATCTTGATAATTTATATGAAAAACCTAGTGCTTTAAATAAATTTTATTTGATGAAGAAACTATTTAGTTCTAAGATGCATGAAGGTGTATCTCGCATCTACTCATTTGAATGAATTCGAGATCTATTCTAAATGAATTAAAATTAGTTGATATTTTGTTTGATGATGAAGTAAAAGAACTTTTGTTCTTATGTTGTTTTCATGATAGTTGGGATAACTTGGTAATGGATTTTAGTAATACAACACCTTTTAATAATATTTTTAAGTTTGATGATGTGGTTAGAATAACCTTGAATGAAGAAATTCGCACGAAAAGTAAAGAGGAATCATCTTCTGGGAATGATTTGAATATGGAGAGAAGAGGAAAGAAGAAGGAGAGATCCAAGAGTAATAATAATGGAATATCAAATTCAAGGGATGATAAATCTAAATCGAAAGGTAATGGAATTAGTTGTTGGAAATGTGGGAAGAAAAGACATGCAAATAAGGATTGTTGGTCAAAGGAAAACAGAACCAACATCTAGAAAAAGGTAAAGAGCCAAATAAGGAGGAAAATATTGCATCAGAGGTAATGTAAGATGTTGTTATACTTTATTTGGATAATATAATACAATCATGGGTTTTAGATTCGAGGCTTCTTTCCATGCAACCCATAATAAGGGTTATTTCATAAATTATGTCCAAAAAAATTTTGGGCATGTTAATTTGGGTGATGATGAACCTTGTAGTATTATTGGTAAAGGGTAAGTTATTCTAAAATTACATAATGGAAATACATGGGTATTGAAATATGTGAGGTATGTAGCAAGCCTCGAAGGAATCTTATTTCAGTAGAGAAACTAGGTGAGGTTGGTTGCATGGTTACCTTCATAGAAGACTCTTGGAAATACACCAATGGTGTTTTTGTTGTGGCAAGAGGTAAGAAGGTAGGAATTGTGTTACTGATTCCATTTTTGCATTGTCTACTTAAAATTCAGATGCATGTATCTCTCATAATCGGTTGGGCCGTATGACTAAAAAAGGAATGCATATCTTAAAGGTTATGGATAAGCTATCAGATTTAAAAGATTTTGATTTTGATTTCTGTGAGCATTGTATCTTTGAAAACCAAAAAAGAGTGATATTTCTTAAAGTTGGGGCAAATAAGAAAGAAAAAAAATTGGACCTTGTACACTCGAAGTGTGGGGACCAACCGGGTAGCTTCTCATGGAGAATCATAGTATTAAGTTAATTTCATTGATCATGCTACAATAAATGTATGGGTTTATTGTATTAAACATAAATATGATGTTTTTGACACTTTTAAAATATGGAAATCTCTTGTTGAGAATGAATCGAATTCAAAGTTAAAGTGCTTTATATCTAACAATGGTGGTGAATATTGTAGCAAGGTTTTCAATGATTATTGTTCGGTGAATGAAATACGTAGAAAAAGGATGGTTCCAAGAACACCGTAGGAGAATGGTGTTGCAGAAAGAATGAATAGGACAATCATGGAACATGATAGAGTTATGAAGATACAAGTGGATTTCCTTGCAGTTTTGGGTAGAAGAATTTGATACATCAGTTTATTGGATTAACAATGGGCCTTCAAGTTCACTATATGAAGGAATACCAAAGGAAGCTTGGACCGAGAAAAGAGGTAAATATTTCTTTTCTTAAATTTTTGGTTTATAAGCTTTTTCTCATATTGAGAATGAAAATAGAAAAAAATTGGATGCAAAATCTAAGAGATGCACTTCCAAAGTGGTTATGGATCTTGTGATTTCTAATTCTATGTTTGGGATTTAGAGAATTATAAAATTATTAGGGTGGTGACATTGAATGGAATGAAAATAAAATGTATAACCTGATCAAATTTTTATACCCAGGACGAACCGATTGAGAACTTTGTGAATGAAAATGAACTCTCAAATTTTAACAAATATTGATAGGGTTACACAAGTAACAATGATGATTGACCCTCGACCGACATCGGTCGGTTGAACCGATATCGATTACTGAAGAGCCAAACTTATATTTATTAGCAAAACCAAGTGTCAATTACGAGGTAATTGGCATTAGTCACTATCGATTTGGATACAAATGTCAAGAAAGTCCAAACCGAGCCTCTGGTACCCCAAACTCTTGTGAGAAGGTCTCAAACGGTAAGTAAACCTGTAGAAATATTTACACCTTCTATATTTTATTTATTATTGATTGGTAATGGTGAGCGATACATTTTTGAAGAATCAATGTAGGATAAGACCCACATGCGGTGGGAACATGTCGGGATGCGGAGATGAACTCCTTGGAAAAAACCAGACTTAGGATTTGATTAAGTTTTTAGCATTTAAGAGGAAATTTCAAAACAAGTGGGTTTATAGGATTAAGGAAGAAGAGGATGGACAGAAAAGGTACAAGGAAAGGCTTGTAGTGAATGGATTTGCACATAAATCAAGTAGTGAATTTGGTGAAATGTTTTCTCCTATTGTAAATATGACTTCCGTATGTCTTGTATTGAGTTTAGTTATAGTAGATGATTTTATTTTAGAGGATCTATGTGTGAAGATAGATTTCCTTCATGGTGATTTGGATGAAGATATTTATATGCATCGGTCGTTGGGGTATGAAGTAAAGGTAATGAGAAATTACTATGTAGGATAAAAATATCCTATATGGGCTCAAGCAAGCTCCAAGGTAATGGTACATGAGGTTTGATGGTTTTATGCATGAGCATAGTTATTTGAGATGTGGATGTGACCATTGTGTTTATTTCAAGAATTTTGAAAATGGGAGCTATATTATTTTGTTCTTGTATGTGGATGATATTCTTATTGCAAGATCTAGTATGTAGGACATTGGTGAGCTTATGAGAAAGCTAGCTCACACATAAATGCTATGAAGGATTTAGGAGCTGCAAAATAATCCTTGGCATGCAAATACATAGAGATAGGAAGAACAAGAAAGTATATTTGTCTCAAGAAGATTATATCAATAAGGCATTGGAAAGGTCTAACATGCAAGATTCAAAACCTATAAGTACAACTATATCTGGACACTTCAAATTGAGAAAAGATAAGTTTCCTTCATCACATGAGGAGGTAAAATACATGAAACAAGTTCCATATGCTTCAATAGTTGGGAGTCTCATCTATGTTTTGGTTTGTACCAGGACCAAACATTACACAAGTAGTGGGAGTAGTTAGTAGATTTATGGTCAATCCAATGTAAATATCATTAGAAAGTAATCCAATGGATAATCTAGTATTTGAGAGGGACATATAGCATGCGGTTTTGTTATGGAGGTTCAAATATTTCTTATGTGGCTATGTTGATTTGGATATGGATAGAGATCTGGATGGTCAGGAGTAGTGCAAGATATATATTCATAGTAGGTGGGATCTTAGCTAGTTACATTTCTAGATTGCATAAGGATGTGGCTTTGTCTACTATAGAGGCGAGAATATGTTGCAGCTACGAGAGGCTAGCAAAGAGATGGTATGGATGAGAAGGTTCATGGAAGATTTGGGAAAGGACCAAGATAATTACAAATTATTCAATGAAAATCGAGTGCATTTCATTTGGAAAATAACTCAAGCATTTCATTCAAGAACGAAACACATTTAGTTGAGGTATCACTTCATACATACATGATGAGTATTGGAGGATGTGCGGTTAAAAGTGGAGAAGATTTATATGAGTGAAAACCCTGTGGATATGCTAAAGAATCCATTAGAAAAAGATAATTTGGAGCTACACTCCACTTCTTTTGGTCTTCAGATTGATACTTGAAGAGTAAGAAACAAGGCTAAGGATCCAAGAATGATGTTGTATAGGTATATTGTAGTAATTTATCTCTATGAAGGAGATTTTTGAGTTGTGGAGCTCATTTACATCACTTTAGCATGTAGTATGAAACTTGAGAAAACCAAAGTAATTGACATTGATTAAGGAGGGACGGACATTGGTCATCTATGACTGGGATCGATTAGGTAAGGAGGAACCGACATTAGTTAGGGATAACCGACGTTGGCTACTTGGGTATGAGTGTTTTGATTAACTCTTGGGAATTAGATCTAATTTTAACATAAAAGAAGATCTATTGACTTTAATTACATGGATAAGCACCCTAAGTTTTTATATTCCTATATAAGCATGAAGGCTAAGGTTTAGAAGAAAGGATTGTAAGAATTGATGATTATTGTGAGAATAATTGTGAGAGAGATAATTCTTGGAGAAGAAATAAAATCTTGTGAAACAAATTACTATACATCCGAGAGGTGTGGAAGATTATATATCTTCAATTGTATATCTTGTGAAATATTTGGAAAATAGGTTGGCTTATTTTTTTGTGGATGTAGCCCACACTAGGCAAACCATGTCAAATCTAGTGTTGATTTATATCTCTTGTTTTTATATTTTTCTCGTAGAATATTCACTTTTATTTTCATGTATGCTTAGATCTTATATATTATATGTACAATTGGTTTGCTAACCCCAACACTAGTTTTCCCTCATGCCAATGATGCCAAGATAGTGGGTTCTAGATAGACAAAATGCAAATGTTTGGATGGAAATATGAACTTCCCCTTCCTATGTAGTGTGTATGTATAATAATAAGCCCAAGATGCAATCACTTTGATTATGTATATAGATAGCCCTTCATAAAAATTTCGACACTATAATGGTATATATGTTGTGTTTATATAGGCTCTTTCTTGAATTTTGACACTAGGGACATAAAATTATGAATAGGAAATTGTGATTGGAGGAAGAAAACCAAAAAGGATAACGAAAAATGTCAAAAATATGAATGAAAACAAAGAGGAAATGAGTGAATAGACTAGACATGAGTGCCTAGGCATTTATGTCCAATCACGGGTGCTATTGTCTTGATACAACTAACAAAAATGTGAGAATACTAAAATACAAGGATCCTATGACCTGACCAAGAATGGGTGAAGAAGTGTAAGAATGAGAGATAAAAACAATAGATACACTAGAACCAAGAAGAGCGAGTAAAGTGTGTCACCCATGAATAATTTTCTTGTGCAAGATCCACATATAAATCAACATACTTGGTGGTATAGTAGAATAGTAGTATGTGCATGATTTTGTGTCTACACACACAAACACCAATAAACACATGTGTGTGCACATGCATACACACACATATATCTTAATGAAACAAATTCATCCCTTAAACGGTTTCCTCCTATACAGTTTCACAAACAAGCTTGATAACAAGGTGCAAATTTCTATTAATTAAAAAGGGTATACACGACATCTACAAGATATCTCCCTCATATATCATAATACCTCACATTGGTTGTATAATTATTGGTGCCTCTTAAGGGATAAATCATACTTATTATACATTCATTTTGTTAGATGGCCATTTTATTAGATTTTCTCTCACTTCCTCTTCCTTCTTTAGGATTTAATTATAACTCATTTCTAAGCTTTAAATAATAATAAAATAACAATATACCTTTCCTTTTATAGTCATGCATGCCCAATATTTTGCATTTCATTTTCTTCTATGATAGTTCCTTCGAATTTCCCACATGTTGGGAAGAAAATTTGTTAGGTGGACAAAATGATGGAATTCTTGCCAACACTCTGGGTCCCTCTACTTGAAAGGTGAAAATTTGTGTTTACATGCGCATGTGAAATGTGGTTTTTGTTTTGTTCTTGTGGCTAGGGATCCAATAGGGGCACTCCACTGACCCTGTGGAAAAAGCTAGCAATAACTTGTTACATAAGACTTTGTTATAAAAGGGAAAGGGAGTGAGATTAATGTTATAGGTATAAAGTACTATGTCCATTAACCAAAATATTTCAGCACACATATATTAAGAATACAAAGATTTTACGATTGGCACAATACAAGTTAAGATTAAGAAGTCAAAGTTTATACAATCTCCTTATCAAACAAGGAAATAAACTCCTTGATTATTCATTTATACTTTGAAAAAATTGTACATATTGGGAGAAAATGGAAGAACATAGAGAAAAGAACTAGAAGAAATAGCTATCTCTTTCATATATCTCCAAGAAATAATCCCATTTTACAAAATTTGATCACACTTTGAGTATATAAAATTGACAACCTAACAAATCTAATGGGGAGTCATTAAAATATATACAAATAGAGGAGACTTTTCATTTACCCTATGTGACCTTTCATATACCTTATATATCTTGATACTTTTTGCATTCCTTAAACTAAATATTTTTGTTTTCTATGATGAAGAAGATGAAGATACCTTTAAAACTTCCAAATTTAGAAAATTTGGACAATCTACAAAAAAATAATGCCCATGTGGATTGAAGGGGTCAACGTGCAACATTAGTTCCCCTGTACATTATCACATTAAATAATTAAAATCACTTTCTCTTTGTTATTTGAGTATTTAGAGTATTCGTGGTATATAGAGAACTAGGGAACAAGGGTCATAAAGGTCTCCAACCTCTGCCTTATCTACATTATACTCTGCAAAAATTTACTGTATTCACCTCTTCAATTTTTTTGGGTCGTAAGCCTTCGAGGGGAACAACGTTAAGTGGGTAATGTGTTCCATGTGATCTTTTTCTCTCCACATTCCAAATCCCTGGAACACACTAAACAATTAGCCAATTTTATTGCCTTCATCTTGTGTGTTTTTTAGAGTTTCAGGTCCTTGGAGGAACTTAGTAATTATTCCATATGGGGGACTTGTTTTCGCACTTCAACATTCTTCTACATTGCTTTACCTCCATGCAACACTATCATTGACTTCAACTTCTTTGTGGGGATTATTCACTTCCATAGGGAACAAGTCATTCTCGATAATTGTTCCCCACCTGTAATATTCCTCTAAAATGCATTTTGTCCGCACAAAACTCCTTCGGTACCCATTCTTCATTCATTGCGGATTAACCATAGATGTGGGGAACAAGTTCCCCATCAAAACTAGTTATTTCGATCACCTTTGTTCCCACAAGACCTCGTTACTCGAGGAAATATACTCAAAACCCTCAACACCTTTGTATTGCACCAAACTTAGGGATGCGGGGCACATGTGACCCGTGACAACTTATTTTAGAGTGTTAGCATTGTATCCTAGTAGGTGTTTTCATTACTAAAAACAAAATTAATGACAAAATGAATTTTTTTATGAATTCATGATAATGTATGTGATTCTAACATTATGATTCATATGGCTATCAGCTGCTACTGTAGGATTCATAGATATATACTTTCTCTAGAAAGCCTATATAGGTTCCTATGAGGTGTAGCTTGGTAGTGTGAGATTCATTTGTTACTTGGAAATTATGTTTAATTGTTTTCTATGATGTTTTTAGGGTTCTTGAGCACTCACTGATAGTGGTATAGTACATGTACATCTGTTTAACTTGGTTATAGGTGCTCATTGCGAGTAGGTATGTTTTCTTGGAAGTGTGACAGAGTGGATTGGAGTTATTTGAGATCATGGGTATATGAAAAATGTATATCATGGCATATGAGGTATTTTGGGGTCATTTTTATATGTTTCTTGTTCATTTTTTTTTCGTTGTTTTAGTTAGCCCTAGTTATTCTTATGAGGATCTAACATTAAAGGAAGGCTAAGTCTTAGTGAGTAGAGAGATTTAGATATGGTATCAAAATTATGATGATTAGAGATTTTATGGAGATAAGTTATAGTGATATCAGTAAAATTTTAGTTTCCCATGTTGTGTATTTTACAAGATATGGTGATTTTGTGAGACATGGTAAAAAACAAATGAAAATGAAGCTCGAATTTGAACTTTTGATGCTCATTATGAATTGTGTGATTTTCATGGGACCTTGTGGATTTTTGGATGATTCTAAGTTGATTTTATAATTTTTTAAAAAGGTATCTGGTCATTTTATAGTCACATTTTTATAAAGCGAATGTTAAAAAGGTAAAGAGGTCTAAAACCCTAGTTAAATCCTAATTAGGAGAAGTTGAGAGAAAGTGAAGAGTTGTGACCTAGTTTTTATTAATTCATCAAAAGTGATGATTTTTGGATGTAGAGGAGTCCTCATTATTTTCATAAATGTATGGTTGATTTCATGATGATATGTGGGCCCCACCTAAAAATAGTAGTTTCTGAAGAAGAAGGTTTTAGGACAAGATGGTCGAGGAGTAGAATACAAAAGTGATGGTGCATAATGTATGGGAATTTTTTATTTTTTTCCATGGATGTTTGAAGAAATTTTCATGATGTTTTGATGACCAAGCAGTTGATTTGACAAAGGGTAGTTTTGGGATCTCAAATAGTAGGGTCCAGTAAAACTATAATAACTTGAGCTACATGTTGAGATTGAGATTATTAAATTTTTGTTTCAAATTATATTCAGATATAGTTCATGTAATATATCTATTGCTTCATGATGAGGTTATTTGACATGGTTTCTAGGGAATTCTTTCAGCAAGAAGGTTTTTGGTAGTTTAGGAGAGGATCTGTTTTGGTTCAAGATTAATGTTAACTGATGTAAGAAATGGATTGAATAATGATTCCTATCACCTATAATGTAAAGAGGGGTGAATTTTTCATCCAATGAATCCATTTAGAGGTCAAGAAAATTTTTATAAATTATTTTATAATCTAACCTTTAGAAATGTCCTTTTTGGCAAGTTGATATGGTGAACACAAAAGTAGTTATGGTTTGAAGAGAAGGATGTTTCATAACATCTAACTTGATTAGAAGTTACCTAAATATTTTGAAACTTATGTTAAGTGATCACACATAATGATTTTTTTAGTAAAAGTGATTTTTGATAAAATAAAGTTTCCAAGGTGTTGAAGGTTGATGAAAACACCTATTTTGAGATTTGTAAAAGGAGGCTGGACCCATTAAACGAAGTTATTTGATTGGTTAACAAATATTCCAACCATGATTAACATTTAAATTATTTATTTATAATTTTTATTAATATGGGATCTTTTTTAAGCATTTTTTTAAATGAGGAGAATTTTGGCATCACAATGTATGTGTTTTAGTGATTTTTGGATCATGAAATGAAGGTTTTTTGCTATGCTAACCTACTTGGGTAACTTGCAGCTATTGTGGAAAATTTATGGGATGTTTTTAGTGATTAATTGTTTGAAAAAATGGTCTATGACCTACCTTATTTGGGTTAGTAGAAATAAAATCATATAAAAGTGATGTTTTGGGTTCATTTTCAAACTAGTCATGCATGGGCCCGAAGTAGTGCGACATAGATAAGTTTTTTTTTTTTTAGGTATGAAGGCACGTGTTGAAAAAATATAAAGTGTGTTTCATACTGAATAAGGAATGGTATAATGAGAGAAATATGATAGAACAAAGAAAAGTGAAGATAGAGCAAGAATATGGAAGTTTGAAGACCTAATGTGTGAGTTAGGGTTTGTGAGTTGAATTGGTGATCTCAATATTTTGTGGTAGAAGAAAAATCAGAGACCATACTTATTTATGTGGATGATTTTGTACTTGGTCATGCTTAGGGTGTTCTAGATTCCTTGTGGAGTGGGTGCTTCAAAAAATTATGGGTTGGTGCTCCTTGTAGGGTTGGTTCTCTACTAAACCGGGAGTTTGTGCTCGTTATGGGATTGATGCCTACCTAAATCATGGTTTAGTGATCCTTGTTAAGTTGTTGCTTAACTAAACATCTTTTATTTGTATAGTATAAGTATGTTTTTTGTGATTTTTCTTCCCTATGACGGTTTCCCACTTAATTTTTGTGTCTTGTGTACTCTATGGATCTCGATTTTGCTTATGGTTTCTTAGATGCTTAAGTTTACAAACATATAATACATGGTTAAATGAATGGATGCATTAATTGTAACACATGATGAATACTAAGATAATTAAAAGTATTTTTAGGATTGATTCCCATCCCGCTCTTAGTCCCTTGTTCTTCTAACAATTGGTATCGGAGAGCAAACCATTGTAGAGAAGCTTGACCTCACGAGGGAGATATTATGAAGCATGAAATTATTAGTAAGAATAAGAATTTTCATAAAGGAAATAACTCCAAATGACTAGTATTCTACTTCAAGTGATGGTAAGAATTGTTTAGAAAATATTACTAAAATTTATTCTCCTCTAGGAGTTGTAACTTTTGAATTGGTTAAGGGTTTAGTGATTGAGATTCATATGGTGAAGTGTCATGTTTGGAAATAGTGAAAAAGGAACTTAATAATGCAAGATATGAGAATGAAAATCTCACACAATATATTGTTGAAATGAAAAGTGCTCATAAAGATCAAATCAATCTCCTTGATGCCAAGTTAAAGAATGATAGTAAATAACATGATGAGATCACAAGGCATATTGAAGAACAATTAGAGAAAGTTGCAACCAGCCTTGAATCAAGGAAGATGCTCATGAACATAGTCATACTATTCATATTTTAGAGTCACAAATGGAGGAGTTGTTAAAAACTCTAAAGGTCAAAGATGAAGAATGTACTCAACTAAAATCACAAGTTGCTTTGCTCAATGATAAAATCAAGTCAAAGGAAGATGAGTGCATCAAATATGAAGATGGTATGAAATATCTACATTCAAGACTTGATCTAGTTTCAAGAAAATTGAAAATGTTTGAGAAAAGTGCTAGTGACCTAGATAATATTCTTAGCCATCAAAGATCAACAAGTGATAAGGCTGGTTTGGGATTTAATCAAGATATCAAGTAAAAGGAATTAAAGTAAGAAGACAAGGTTCCAAGTAAGGAATATGGTGAACCAAGTACCAAGGAAGAAGTGAAGGTGACTCACTCCAAAGAAAATGAGAAGATCAAACCTATTAGGCAGCCTAATGCTTCAAGGTATGAAAAATAATTCAATGGCTATTGTTTCTTATGTCATGTTTTTGGTCATAGAGCTAAAGAATGCAAGACAAAGTCTTCTAAGAATGGAGTAGGATTCTTTAATGGTGAATGCAATTCATGTTGTGAATTTTTTCACAAGGACAATGATTGTGAATGGAATAGAGGAGTTTTTGAGCCTAGAAAAATAAGAATATATTTTCAAGAGATCTGATCCTAGAGATGCTTAGCTATGAAAAGGAAAAGAAATCATTTTTATAAGAAGATAATATGCTTCAAGTGTAATAAACAAGGTAACATTATAAGGTACTATTTGTATGGATCACAAAATCAAGATGAAGCAGTAGAGAAAATCTTGGTGGTATGTTATAACTGTAACAGAGTTAGACATGTTGCTAGAAATTGTTATCAATATTAATTAGGTCATAACAAGAATTCTCAAAGTCTTATAGAGTACGTAGTGGGTTTGAGAGGCCTATAATAATAAAAATGTCCCTATAAAGTCATGGGAGCCTAGAAGAGACCTTGGTGTCTCATCATGAGAAAGATTCTATGAAAGAAGGAGTGATTATCAATGCTCGAATCATAAAGGATAATAAAATGGAGTTGGTCAAGCACAAAAGGGGGATGTGGACCTCTTCAAGACCTTCCTTTAGGTCTTCATCAAGCTTATATGCCTTCACTATGCTTGTTGAAGGTTTATTAATACAAATAAATAATATAGGTGAGGGGTAAATTTTTATGTCATATGTCTCATCTCTCAGAGTCAAAGTATGTGTATATGCTCCTCATAGTCTTGTTGGTTCACTATTATGTGTGTTGTTGTCTAAGTACCAATCATGAGTCCTTATTGTGTTTCTCTATCCTTTGAGTAGTTGGGTGTCTTGTGTGAGATAATTCTAATGTCTTATGAATTTTCATGAGTTATTATGTGATGTATCTATGATTCCTTGATGATAAATAGTTTGTAATGGTGTCTTACTAGTGTCAACTATCTTCGTGACTCTATATTAGGCTTACAATCGATTGTATCAATCTGTTTTAGCCTTATGTGGTTAGGTTATGAGCTCTAAAAGTGTGAAATTATTTAGTGGTAAGTCCCCAGTGGTTAGGATTCATCTTGAAATGTTTCCATATGAGTGTTAATGGTTTTGAGGTCTTAATATTCTTGCTCATTGTATGTGTGTTATGATTTTGTATATTTTTGTATCACTAGGTTTGTGGTGGTCGTATTTGACTGTCATATCTATGTCATATCATGGATATTTGGAGTTATAATTAAGTATAAATGGTCCTATAAGATGTCTCATAGTTTATTTCATGAGTATAGAGCCTTAATTTGTGTCATTTGCATTGAAAACTAGTATCTTTCACTTATATCTATATGTTGTTAGTGTGTTCATCTTGTGTGTCAAGTTTGTGTCTTGAAGGTCTTGGTATGAATCATGGGTTGTAAATATTGTGTATGGTCCTCTGATTTCTCATGAAGGTGAGTTAAAGGTGATCAATTCGTACATTCTGAGTTTGATCTAAAATAGTTTTATTGAGACACGTTTACATTTACGAAATCACAATTTTAGGATTTTCCAAGCAAAATGAGGGCTTATAGTTATGTGATTGGGTGATTCATGATATATCAATGTTGAAGAGGTTTAATTTATGTTTTACTATGATATCACAATGTGAATTTACTAATTTCAAGGTGAAAATAGAAAAATGAAGACAAAGTGTTACCTCATTGCCTTGATTTGGGTTTGGATAGTTCTTCTAGTAATTGGTATGCATAGAAACTTGTTTTTTGAGTGGTCTCTAATGGAGTTTTGAGTTCAAATTTTGTATTAATCATCTTGATACATATTATTATATGATGTATGAGTTTGGAGCTCAAGTTATGAGTATATTTTTAGTTATACTTGACAGAGTTGGAATGAAAATGTTTGGTGCACAATGATTGATGGTATTCTTAAGATGTGACATGGTATTAAAGATGTATTAATTATCTAAGATGTGCTCAATTGTTTTATGTTTCATCCATTATTCTCTTGTATTTCAGCGAAGAAGATTAGCTGGTGGTTTATCATGATTCATGAAAAAATGGTAATCTTATAGTTCAATGGGAGATATGAAGTCCTTTAAGGTATTTATGATAGTGTTTCATTATTCATTGAGTTTTTCATATCTCGAGATGCTCTTGGAGTTATTCAAGTGGTTTGGGAGTGAAATCTTTAAATATATTAGATGGTAAGGGCTTTTGAAGGTTTTTTTGTTGCTCTATAAAGAAATTTTAAGACCTACAGTTCTAGATGTCATTGTTGAGTGATTAAAGTAGTATAATAGGATTCTTTGAAGCTCAATACTATCCGAAAGGTATGTTTACACATCCGTCCATGGTTTTCAATGCAATAAATCATGAAGGAGGTTTGTCTTTCTTTTAAAAGGCCTAAAAGCTATGTCCTTGATTCAAAACTAACTCTCAATGCTTGTAAAATCATTATTTGCTTGGGTTATAGTGATGTTCAAGATCAAATGATGGTGTTAAATCCCTTGAGTGAGATATTCATGATGTGTGTAGGTATGTGGTAGTGGTATCATAACTAAAATGATCAAGTTTAAGGCATAATTATTGGATCGTGAACCTCATGTAAATATTATGTCACAACTATGTGTATAATAGGTTGTATTATTGCTTTAAGTATAGGCGTAGTATTAACTAGCCTTCAATTTGAGTGATTATAGGTATTCAAGAACCTTAAGGTATGTTTTTATCCTCAAAATTGTGTATTAGTGTTCATATGATGGTCTCAATCTCATAACACGGTAAGTGCATGAAGTTGGGGGCCAAAAAGTGGACAAGAATCTGAAAAAAGACAAAATGCGTACGTGTTTTGCTAAAACACGCTTGTGTTTTATTTTTTTGGCTCGGAATGATCGTGAACCTATAACACGTACGTGTTATAACATATACACATTAAGATTTCTTTTATTATTTCTTATACTTTAAATTTAATTTAGTAAATACAAGAAATTAGGGTCACTATACACCTTATGGAAGTGGTCTCAGAGCTCATGACAGCTTATAATCTAGAAGATAGTTTTTCATAATCTAACTGTCAAGACGTACTCATTTTTATGATTTTAGCAAAGGACCTAAAACTTTTAGGGCATATATATTGTAGTTGGTCTTTGTTTTGGGAAAGCATATAGTCATTTTTAGGTTTGTAACCTTCTAAAAAGGATTTTGGCCCTACCATTTCTTGAATTGGTACTAATTATTAAATTTTGTCCATAATTCACTTTAGTGACCATGAATTAACACTATGATATTTGTCTACTTCTTACTAAGAAGAGATCCTCACTTTGTAGATAGAGGATTCTTCCCTGAATGGGATTCATGTCCTATGACTAGAATGAGGTGATTGTAATGTGCCTCCTCCTTAAGGTGTGATAACACTACTAGGTGTTGAATGATTTGTTATTAATAGTACCAAGTGAATTGCATCAAGTGACCTCAAATGATTTATCATTGTTAGAAATGATGGTGCTCTATATAAATATCATCCCCTCACCTTTCCTAGCTCTAAAAGCAACCTTTCATGGAATCAAATTCATGATTATCATACATGATTTTTCTCATATGTCTCTTATGGAGACAAATGATGCCTTAATACTTCACAACTAATGTTCCTTTATAACTCATGACATGACTAGCTCATTTTAGCTTGTTCTCAAGGGTGTTCAATTAACTAAAAATGGCCAAAAATTCCCTTTTAGGCCTTCAAAGGAAGTATTCTCTCATAAAAACTAAATGAATCGATCGATCACCTTAACCACTATTCTTTAAACAATGAAACAAGATAAATGATATTTTGAGGACTTTCCTTTGGGTGACGGTTTAGGACTCGAGGTTTAGGGTTTAGGGGGCTAATGGTTTAGGACTTAAGGTTTAGAGTTTAGGGTTTAAGGTTTAGTGTTTAAGGCTCATAATTCAGATTTTAGGGTTTAGGGTTTAGGGCTCAAGTGTTAGGGTTAATGGTTTATGGTTCATGGTTCGGGGTTAAGGGTTGAGGGATTAGGGTTTATGGATCAAGTTTCAAGGTTTAGGGTTTAGCGGTCAAGGTTGATGGTTTAGGGTTTATGGCTCAAAGTTCATGGTTTAGGGTTTATGGATCGGGGTTGAGGGTTGAGGGTTTTGGGTTTAGTGTTTAGGGTTAAGAGTTAAGGGTTCAAGGTTTAGTTTTTAGGGTTTAGGGTTGAGGGTTCAAGGTTTAGGTTTTTGTCTTAGGGCTTATGGCTTAGGGCTTAGGGTTCGAGGATTAGGGTTTAGGGCTCAAAGTTTAGGGTTTAGGGATCGGGATTTAGGGTCGGGGTTTATAGGTCAGGGTTTAGGGGTGAGGGTTTTTGTTTTAGGTTTTAGGTTTTAGGTTTTAGGGTTTAGGGTTTAGGATTTAGTGCTTAGAGTTTAGGGCTTAGGGCTTAGCATTTTTTGTATAGGGTTTAGGGTTTAGGGATCAAGGTTTAAGGTTTAGGGTTGAGGATTTAGGGTTTACGGTTTACGGTTTAGGGTTTAAGGTTTAAGGTTTAGGTTTGAGCATTTAGGGTTTATAAGTTAGGGTTTAAGGTTTAAAGGTTAGGGTTTGGGGTTTAGGGTAAAGGGTTCAAGGTTTAGGGTTTAGGGATCAGGGTTGAGGGTTTAGGGTTGAGATTTGAGAGTTTAGGGTTTATTTTTTAGGGTTTAGGGTTGAGGGTTTATGTTTAAGGGTTAAAGGTTTAGGGTTTTGTCTTAGGGCATATGGCTTTGTTCTAGGGTTCATGGATTAGGGTTTAGGGTTTAGGGGTCAAGGTTTAGGTTTTAGGTTTTAGGGTTTAGGGCTTAGAGTTTAGGGTTTATGGTATATGGTATAGGGTTTATAGCTTAGGGTTTAAGGTTTAGGTGAGGATTTAGGTTTACGGTTTAAGGTTTAAGGTTTAAAGGTTAGGTTTCAAGGTTTAGGGAAAAGGGTTAGGGTTTAGGGTTTAAGGCTCGGGGTTTAGGGTTAGGTTTTAGGGTTAAGTGTTTAGGTCATAGAGTTTAGGGTTTAGGGTTTATGGCTTAGGGTTTAGGGTTCGAGTGCTTGGGGTTTAGAGTTTAGGGTTTAGGGTTTATAATTTATTTTTGAGGGTTTAGGATTGATGACTACCCCTACCTTTTTATTCAAGGGATTTTATAAACATCCATGGGTTTATCATGTAAAGAATTATCAATGAATGGAAGGATAATAAGTCGTAGGCAGAGTAACTCCCATTTAGAACTAAATAAGAAAGATTTACTAATAGATTGATAACCCCTTCATGTTCTTATCCATTCCCCTATTTTTATGCTTATTTTGAACACTTTAGGAAGTTATGTCAAATTTACTATCCGTTAAAGTAGAAAAATTGAACTTTATATTTCTCCAAGAGGAGAGGATACTATAGGAAATTCAATTATTATCATACACCTCTGCATTGCTTTATTCTCTATGTTTCCTTTAAGATTATTTTTTGTGTTGTGATGGTTATTTTTTCTAGCTTCTAATGGGTCATCCTAGCTTGCATAATACTATACATGGAAATATGAGAAATGTGAAAAAAAATTTAGAGTGTGAATAAATTTACATTCAAGAACACAAGTATATGTTGGGAGAAATAAGTTTGGAAGAGATGTGTAATATATACATTATAAGGCACAAGGTAGATGTCATATCTATTTAGTTACTTGTCCCACCTCTCATAAACAAGGTTGTTCTATAAGCAAACTCATTGATGGTTCTAGGCATGAGACTAGGAAATATTGATGAAATATGGTTTGGGGTTTAGGGTTTAGGGTTTAAGGCTCATGGTTTAAGGTTTAAGGTTTAGGGTTCAAGGTTTATGGTTCAAGGTTTAGGGTTATGGTTTAGGATTTAGGTTTTAGGTTTAGGGTTGGGGTCTAGTGTTTATGGTTAGGGTTTATGGATCGAGGTTAAGGATTTAGGGTTTAGGGTTTCAGTTAAGGATTTAGTGTTCAGGGATAAGGGTTTATGGTTTATGGTTCAGGTGTTAGGGTTTATGGTTTATGGTTCAAGATTTATGGTTTAGGATTTAATGTTTAGGGATTAAGGTATAGGGTTTAGGGTTTAGGTTTTAGGTTTTAGGGTTTAGGGTTTAGGTCTTAGGGCTTAGGGTATATGGTCTAGGGTTTATGGTTTAGATTTTAGGGCTCAGGGATAAGGGTGTAGGGTTCAAGGATTAGGGTTTAGGGTTTAGGATTTGGTGTTTAAGGTTTATGGTTTAGGGGTCAAGGTTTAGGGTTTAGGATATAGTTTTTGCGGTTCATGGTTTAGGGTTTAGCATTTAGGGCTAATGGTTCATGGTTTAGGTTTTAGGTGTTAGGGTTTAGGACTTAAGGATCCGGTTTTAGGGATCATGGGTAAGGGCTAAATGTTTAAGGTTTAGGGTTTAGGTTTTAAGGTTTAGGGATTAAGGTTTACAGTTTAGTGTTTAGGGTTTCGATTGTAGAAGTTAAATGCTAAAATATTTATGCTGAATGGTGAAATCCTGAAAATTACCTATGTATTGACAAAATTATACTTTAAGAAACTTTCTCCTAAACCATGACTCATGGAGCTGTTAGACTAATTCCAGAAGGTGCAGAGTGACCCTAATTTCTTATATTTACATAAATAAATTTAATTTATAAGAAATAATAAAATATAAATAATAATAAATGAAAAACTTATACTACACATAACGTGTACGCATTATGTAACGCGTACGCATTGTTTGTTTTTTCTCTTTTCCCAAGCCATGCCTCAAGGCTTGGGATCTGGTTTGGATCCCCAAGCCTGAGGCATGGACCTGCACAAACACAACAAACAACGTGTTTTTACAAGAAAATGTAAAAATGTCACTTCCTCTATGATAAATCAAAATAAAAAATCGATCCATTTTAAAAATATTATACCACGATGTAGAGTAGAGTCTCTTCTTTCTAAAAATATAATATTTCAAATTTTCTAACTAATATAAGGTTTCTATATTATTTATTTTCTAACTATGAATTTTTTTAGCTATTTTTGAAGCGTAAATATGTCTATCTTTCATGGTGTATCTGTTTTTTGGGTGATCAAAATTTTAAAATAACTATACTGGTCCAAACTAGGCATAATTATATACATATTCAAAAACAAAAATCTAATTTTCGATATTTTTGAGGTAGTTAGGGGGAGGACGGTTGGAGCTTAGTTATTTTTCAAAACACAATATTTTTGTACTTCATAAATAAAAAAATCTCCATTAAAAATCTCTAAAAGAAATGGATCCCAAACTAGATCCTCCTAGCTATCTTTCTACTAAAGGGTTTTAAAAATACTAAATTGTGCTCAAAAAATGATGAGGGGGCTGAAAGTCACTCTATTATGTTTTTTAACAAAAACAAGAGCATCTGTTGGTATTTTAGTTTTTTGACCCACTTAAACTTATGCATTTTCAATACAATTTAATATATTAGAAACTAGACTCCAAATTCTATGATGCATATTTCTACAACATCTTCCAATTTTGAGTGTAACTATTTGAAAAACTCGTACAAGTTGAAGTTTTTTTTTCAGAAATATGCATCCACTTAAGACCCCATTTTGGCTCCCCAACTTGGTTCACTTACCCAATAGTGGTTGAAAATGTTGTTATAGCAAGAAATCATATTTCGTTGGGGTGTGCAAGCTCGAAAGTCAAAGGAAGTACTTGAATAACCCTCCATGAGGGTAAAATTGTGCTCTCAAGAATATTTAAGGTGTGTACATGATGATTACATCTTGTTCATCACCGTAAAGGTATGTATTGATCTGACTCAGTTGGAAATAACTCAAGATGAATGAAAAAGTTGTTTAGAGACATTAAGAAGTTATAAGAGTGATTCCAAGGTATGATTTCAAGGATATATGATATATTTTTTGCATATGAGCTAGAAATAATTGATTTCAGCCCATGGAGATTAGTATCTATATGAGTATAAGCATGGTTGACCTATAAATGAATGTTGAAAATGGTCAAAATTGCACTAACATGTCTGTTGTAATCTCATGATATTAACCTTAAGTGTGAAAGTATGAAGAAGCCTTGATATGTATCTTCGACACGGAAATGGTTGATCCTAATCTAGAATTATGGAGTAATGATGTCGTATTATCTATCATGTCATTTTTGGCATGTAAATGGTGATTTAATTAATGTCCCATGACTACTATAGTACCATTAAGGTGATGAAAAAAATGGTCTAGAAGAAACTTGATGTTGTTTCTTTCCTAGTGGATTTAAATGAAGTTTTTCTCCTAAGAAGGTGATTTTATTCTTTTTGATGATGAAATGATAATTTTTCAGATGTTAGAAGTGTTATTTCCAGGGGAGCTTGATGATTGCTTGATTGAAATGAGGAAAAACTCATATTTTTGAGGAAAATCAAAGAAACAGTCAAATTGAGACCTTTGGTTGATGTTTCTAACCAAAGCGTGAAGGTATGAAGCTAATGAAGGTGAAGAAGGTAAGCTACATGTATTCCTTTTTCCTTAATGTAAAAAAGTGGGAGAAGTTTAGGGTGTTTTCCATTAATGACAAAGGGGGAGATTATTTGAAAGGTGTCTAGTAGGTTTTTTCATTTATGTAAAACCACATTAATGAAAAAGTGAATTTTGTTTGGTGATGTCATGATAATTTATGTGATGCTAACGTGATGATTCAGATGGTTACAAACTACTATAGTTGGATTCGGTGATGTATGGTTGCTTTAGTAAGCCTATACAGGTGCCCAGGAGGTGTAGGTTGGTAGTGTGAGCTTCTTGGTTTTTAGGAAAGCATGTGAACATGTTGGATATCATGTTTTGAGAGTGCTTGAGCACTCACATAAGTGGCATAGTGAAGGTACAAGTGTTTCAATTGGTTACATGTGCTCATTTGGAGTAGGTATGCTTACTTGGAGAAGTGATAAAGTGGATTGGAGTTATTTGAGCTCATAGGTGAATGAAAACAGGTATATCATGAAATATGAGGCATGCTTGGGTCATTTTAGAGGTTTCTTGTTCAGTTATTTGATTGTTTTAGTTGGCCCAAATCACTACTATGAGGATCTAACATGAAAGCATAGGTAATTCTTAGTGACAAGAGAGAGTGAGCTATGTTATTGATGTTATGATGATTGGATATGTTAGAGGGTTAAGTTATAGTTCTCTTAGAAACATTTGAGGTGCCCATGTTGTGTATTTTGCAAGATATGACTGATTTTAAAATAAAACTTGAATTTTAACTTCCGACTCTTTTGTGAATTGTGTGATTTTGGGTCATTCTAAATTTCAAGGATTCTTCTAAGGTGAGTTTATAATATTTTAGAAAAATAATTAGGTCATTTTATTTTCACATTTTTAGGGATGGATTTAATAAGGTAAAGAGGTCTAAAACCCTAGTTAAACCCTAACTAGGAACAAATGATAGAAAGTGAAGAGTTGTGACCTAGTTATGATTGATTCATCAAAATTTTGGATTCCATGTTGTATAGGTATCCTATGGATTTCAATAAATTTATGGTTGAGGTTATGATGATATGTGGGCCCCACCTAAAAATCAGATTTTTTGAAGAAGAAGGTTTTATGACAAGATAGTCCAACAGAGTAGCATGAAAATTGAATGTGCATAATTTATAGGTGTTTTTATTGATGTACATGGTGGTTCTAGGGCATTTTCCTGAAGTTTCATGATGTTACGAGACCAAATAGGTTGAGTGGTCAAAGGGCGGTTTGGGTGTCAAATAACAGTGGTCTAGTAAAATGTTAATAACTTGATAAACATGTTTATTTTTAGACTATTAAAGTTATTTTGGAAATTATATTCTTATATAATTTCAGATATATATGGCTTGCCTCATGATGATGTTATTTGAGGGGTTATCTAGGGCATTCTTTCAATAATAAGGTTTTTGGTAGTTTAGGACAAGATCTGTTTTGGTGTAAGTTTGATGTTGTTTGAAGCATGATATGGATTGGGTGATGCTTCCTATCACCTGTAATGTGACGAGGATTTATTTTACATAAAATTAATAAATTTGGATATATTTAATGTTTGTATAAATTATTTTATGAGCTAATATGTGGAAACAACCTTTTTGCAATTTGATGTGCTAAAGGAAAAAGTAGCTTTGGTTTAAAGTGAATGATGTTTCATGACTTATAAATTTATTATAATTTTTATAAAGGTTACGTCATTTCTGTTAGGTTGTTACATGGAATGTATTAGTTGATTACACATGATTTTTGATCGAGATAAATTTTCTAGGAGTCAAGAGTGAAGGAAACAATTGCTTTAAGATTTGTAAAAGGAACATGGCCCATTAAATGAATTTTTTTATTGGTTGATGAAAATTGAGACCATAATTAATTTTTAAATGATGTATTTCAAATGTTTTATGAATATGGGAGCTTGAATAATCATGGTTTTGGAATGAGGAGAATTTTGGCATTCCAATGCGTGTGTTTTATTGATTTTTGGATCATGAAATGAAGGGTTTATTTTAGGAAGACCTACTTGGGTGACTTGTATATGTTATGGAAAAGTTATGGGATGTTTTTAGTGATTAATTGGTAAAAAGGTATATTACTGACCTCCTTTTGGTTAAGTGAAAGAAAATCATATAAAAGTTATATTTTGGGTTCATTTTTGAACTAGTCATGCACGGGGAGAAGTTTTACCTAGAGAGGTGTTGCTTGAAGGTATGAAGGCATCTCGTTGAATGAATATAAAATTTGTTTCATATTTAATAAGGAATGGCAGCATGAGAGAAATAATATAGAGAAAATAAAATTGAAGAAAGAGCAAGAATATGGAAGTTTGAAGACCTAGTGTGTGAGCTCGGGTTTGTGAGTTGGGTTGGTGATCTCAATCGGTTGTGTTAGTATAAAAATAAGAAACTAGAATTATTTAGGTAGTTTAGTTGGTTCTTGATCATCCTTAGGGGGTTTTAAACTCCTTATGGAGTGGGTGCTTCACTAAATTATGGGTTGGTGAACCTTTTGAAGTTGGTGCTTCACTAAAAATCTTTGTTTTGTGTAATATAAGGAGATTTGAAGTTGGTTTTACTCCCTATTATGGTTTTCCACTTAATTTGGGTGTCTTGTTTACTCTCTTTTTCATGATTTTGCTTATGGTTTCTTATATGGTTAAGTTGACACATATATAATACATGGTTGAATGAATGGATCCAAGAATGGTAACACATGATGAATGGAAAATGAATTAAAAGTTTTTGTAGGAATGATTCCCCCCCTCTCAATACCTTGTGCTTATTACACCGAGTTCCTTCTTTGAACTAAATTCCCGCATTACACTTGAAACCTTTGTATTTTGGGCCCACATTGAATGTGGGGAACCTTAGTTCCCATGGAACAACTTTCGACTATAGCCTTTCGATCCGTAATACACTAAAATGACCCGTTTTTCATTTTTATCCAAAATTATCCATTTAGGCCAAGTACAAAATTGTGGAGTTAGCAAAGAGAGAGTAGAGCTCTATAAAGTCAATTTTATCCATTTTAACCATTTTTTCCTAAAATTTAAGTTGTGTCTTGAACTTTGGAAGCCTAAAGAGAAAACTTAAGTGCATGAAAATCCCTGATTTCCACCATTTCTTTGTTAAGGCTCCATAAATTGCTCAAGTCCAATTTTCCAAGTTATCCATTTTAGCTTGAGTGGTGGAAATCGATAACAAGAGGTGAATGATGAAATATGAATGTGGATAGAAATTCTTGTGTCTTATGAAATATCTGAAACTAGCAATCTCTATATCTCTAAAATAGATTCTCTAAGATGTTTCACTTGGCCTTAAAATCTTAACGAAGCTCTAAGAATCACTTGCTAAATTTCAGGGGATGTTTGTACACTACAACTTACTTTACCCTAAATACTATCTAAAATTTCCCTATATTTGTCCCTTCATGTTCTGGCACTGGCTACTCTACCAATGTGAATATAGGCTTTTTTTGCTTCACCGATCGTGAACTTATCCTAAAATGGTTGATGGAATCCCTTTCAAAACATTCTTTAAAATATTCTTTAGGAAATAGTGCTCCATAAGTACTTGAATGATATTTTTAATAAAATCACCAATGGGAATGGGTGACACTTACAATTAGAACACTATAGGACAAGGTAAGACTTAACACCGAGGGGTAGGTTAACCTAGGAGGTATCTTGGAGAAGTGTAACCTACAATTATTTTTACACTAGGGTATGATTTTCTTGTTTTCAAGTGAATTTTCCCTTGTGAAGAAATAGGACAACAACTGGATCTACCTTGGGTACATGTTATATACCGATCATAGTGATGAAATGACATGAGAAATCCCAAAATCTCAATTTACATCCAATTGTCATCACAAAGTCATACAACTTGCAAGAGATAGATACAAAGGATGGTTACATACAAACACACACAATAAAAGGAAACACATGACATAATGAAAGGAAAAAACACACACAAGAAGACAAGGGAAACATACCTAAAAATCACCTATGATACATATGGGGGACAACATGCTTTCACTTTTTATACAATTTGAGGTACTATATGTTGCGATAACTTCAATGGTGCTCCATGTAGATATGACAGATAGAAACAATTCTCTCTACATGTTTCATGGATCTGGAATGGTCCAAATAAAAATGATTCAAAATTCCCATGGCTACCCTTAGACTCTCTCCTTTTGTCCCATAGTAGAACAAGATATCCCAATTTTAACTCTTTGACCTTGGATTTGTTATCAAATATCTTCTTCACTTTCAACTCATGTTCCTTGATGTAGTCTATAACTATGAGTTTGTTTTCTTCTAGATTCTAAAGAAAAAAAATTCTCTTGGTGATTGAATCTCGATAATGTTCATCTTCTACTCCTTGGAGAAACTTGAGAGCGGGAATATTGACCGTGAGTAGTATCTTAGCTTCAATCCCATAGAGAAATTAGATTTTTGACATGTCAATTACTTTCTTTGGTGTTATCCTTTATGCCCATAGAGCATCATAAATCTTCTTGTCTCAATTTCTTAGATGATTTTCTTCCACAAGATTTTGGACTATAGTCACAAATTTCTTGTTCCTTGAGTCAACTTTACCATTCCATTGCGCATAATATTTTGATGAGTGAGACTAAAGATCCCATAGCCATAGAAAAATTTGGTTAATTATCTTGAAGAAAAATAGGTGGCACTATCTACCATGATATTTTGTGGAACTCTGAAATGAGTAATGATATTCTCTTTGATGAAGTTGCACACCATTTTAGTATTAGATTTCTTTGCTGGAATATTCTCCACCCACTTGGTAAAAGAGTCTATTGCTATGATCACATAGGTGTGACCATCTTTGAGTGAGGATTCAAAAAACCAAGAAAATATATCTCCCACCATTGGAAATGATCCTCAATCGCCACAGCCCTGATGGGAAGTGTAGGAAGTTGATATATCCTAATGAATCTGTTGACATGCCTCACATTTAGAAACACATTCTTGAGTATCTTCAAAGAGAGTAGGCCCTAAATATTTACCTTGGAGGATATAATTAGATGTGACCATTGCTAATAATTTCCCTTTGTAGGCTTGATATAGTATGATTTCAAAATATTCTCTTGTTGCATTTTGTCTACACATTTTAGAAAACAACCATCTAATCCTCTATTATAGAGATCATGGTTCCAAATTACACAACCTTAACTCTCTAGTCCTTCAATATTTGTAATCCATATGAAAAGGGAACTCACCATATGTCAAGAAGTAATAAATATCAGCATACCATTCATCTATGGTGTTTACAGAGATAACATGTGGCGTGTCTTAGAAAATTTTAGGGAAAAGACATTCTCTTTCACCTTGTTGATATTTGAGAGACTCATCTTCATCTATTAGGTTGCACAAACCATTTCCTCCGACTAGGTTGAAAGGTCGGATCTCCAATTCATACTCCTGAATTTTTACAATCTAAATTCCACGTTTGGTTCCTAGATCTTGCTATGTCAAAATTGACTTAATTACTATTCCCTGAGACCATCACTATGGTGTGATATTTTAGGATATAAAACCTAAAGCTCTTGATGGCTTTGACCACCACATATGCATGTTTCTCTAACTAGATGTAGTTCTACTCATGAATATTTTGTGTGTAGCTCATGAAAACAATAGGTGCTTCTATGCCTTCATCATTCTTTGAGACCGAGAATGGCGGGGAGCGTGTTCTCAAAGGCATAACGGTACATGATGAATTATTTATCCAAATTTTAACTTACTGTGGTGCAGGATTTGGCTATATATTATTTTATTTCTTCAAACGTTGCTTTTCCATCCTCACTCCATTTGAAGCTTGTCTAGGGTTTCATTATGGTTGTAAAGGTTTTAGTTAACTCTACAAATTGAGGAGTGAAGTGCTAGAAGAAATTGAATTTAGGGAAAAATGAATGCACTCCCTTGTTTCTTGTTGCTAGGGACAAGGATTCAAATGCCTTCAATATTTATGAATCAATGCTTGCCACTTGTTTTTATACACTATGTCCTACAAGTATTTTTTTTCACACCAAAAATGCACTTCTTGGGATTCAAATATATACCATGTTTTGGCATCGGATGAGGACTTGCTCTAAGTGCTCAAAGTGATCTCTTCGCTTCTTTGAGAATACTTTCAAGTCATCGAAATATATGATGGTATAATGTTTTAGATATTTGAATACTAAATCCATTGCTCTTTGGAATTTTTCCCCGATAATAATCAAACCAAAAGGAATTTTGATGTACGAAAATTTCCTGAAGGTACTTTGAAGGATGTTTTAGACCAATCTTATTTTTCCATTTCAATCTGGTTGTATCATGAGAAACCATCAAGAAATGAAATCATTTGAGACCCAATGACTTCTTTGAGGATATTATCCATGATTGGGAGTGGATGATTATACTTCAAATAAGCTTGATTCATATCAAGGAAGTATACATAAATTATTATCTCTTCATTCTTCTTGTGCATAGAGAGAATATTTTCTACCCATGATGAATGGTTGACATAGAAAATGATTTGAGCATTGAGCATCTTAAATAACCCTTCATTGATAGTGTTAGCTATTTTGAAATTATATGGCTACTACTTTTTCCTGAAAGGTTTGGAATTTGGCTTTAGACGGATTGAGTCATGCATTCCTTTCGGTTAGAAGGACTTCAGATCATCATACTAATATGAAATAAGATGAGAATACTTTATCAAGTAAATAAAGAAACCTTCTCCTTTCCTTTGGTGAACAACACTTTCCAATGTTGACCATCCTTTCCTACTCCATGGTATCAATTTTTTCCTTCTCAAACTCAATGGTACACCTCGATGAATCCTTTTGTATATCCTTGATGAATTGGTCATGCTTATCAAAAATATCTTCTAGCAATAACAGGTCTCTAAGAATCTTGTTCCCCTTAAGCTTTAATACCCCCTCTTCAAGAATCCCTTCAATTCAGTCTTTATCTTCTTTGGTCATCACCTCTCTATGTGTATTCTCACCCCCTTCAAAGAAGAGGCTATTGAAATTATCTCTCTACTCCAAAAAGGCTAGGAGATAATTGTCATCATTGAAGACCTGCCAATGGTTCACATTATCAGTAATGTTGGGTTTGAAAAATATGTCCACAGTCACCTTATCTTTTCTGAAGGATGGATATGGAATCATTGAGGAAGTTGACACCGCAAGATAATCGACCCACTCATTCTGCGCTTGAGGGATGGATTGGATGGATAAAATTTCAAAGGATTCAATGAAATCCCATACCCTATTTCTATAGTTTCGAGTCTTATATTTTTCACTTTGTAATTTTTCCTTACCTACTTGAATATCACTTCTTCATCTACGAGACACTTGATATTATTGATTCCCATAGACTAACAAACATCCATACATAGGAGGAGCGCTTCGTATTCTATCATGTTATTGGTATTTTGAAACTAAATCTTTAATAATAAGGGAAAGGTTTCTTCTAAAGATGAGATCTAAACAAAAATGAATCGGAACTTATACTCGAATGGCTCTAATCAAATTCCATAGTCTACAGCTCATTTTCTTCGTCTTCGGTGATAAAAGGAAGATTTTCATCCCTTTTAGATGTCAAGAAATAATCTCCCATTCTATTATCTTGGAATAATATATTTTCTCTTGGATATATAAATTTGGTACCATATAATTCATCATACACTTTGGAAATAGTTTTTAGTTTCTCCTTTCACGAGAATGGCCATAGATAACCAATCCATGTTAATAGCTCTACATAAATCTTCAAAAAATATTCTACTTAGGAGAATGCCAAAATAATTTGGAATATCATCCACCAAGATTGTGATCAATACATTCTTCTTGAAAATTCAGCAAAGGCCACATGTGCATATTTTATTCTCCCCACCAATCATACTTATTTCAATTCCATATAATAACAAGATCCATTTGCACGAATCAGGGTAAGTCCCGAGGCATTTGCTTCTTTGATGGGAATAACATTGTTAAATCCTCGAGAGTCTATAATATAATTATTAAGTTCATGGCCTTTGACAAGAAGGGATTAGTAGAAAGGTTTTACATTGTTGGTCTTCGATGCACTAAGCTCTAGCATGTTTTTTGAGGAAGCTTTGGATGGTGTAGGAGAAAACATTTATCACTCGGATTTAAAACAATAGGATTTGGGGTACCACTTTGGAAGGTATTAACAAACCTCATGAACTCGATTGGGTGTTTTGTAAACATTCCATCTCTGTGATTTGAAATTTTGTTATATAGTCAAATGGATATGTGGGGATTTAAGATTATGTTTCAAGAATGGTATAAGATTTTAATTCCAAGGATGGTGCTACCTTGGGATATTGGGTCACTTTGGTGGATACAATAGTAGATTTAGAAGGAGAGGGAGTGGATGGTTTTTGCTAACCTTTAATAAATTTATCAAGAGTAGCATTATGTGGAGGAATGAATTTAGAAACAGATTTTGAAATAGGGGATATACCATAGGGCTTACTTGGCATGGTGAAAATATTATTTCTTGCTAATGGATCTGATTCTACTTAGACGATTCAATTGATTGTGGTAGTGCGGATCCTCTGCTAATGATCTTGTTTTATGGAACTTCAATATGACGATATTATTTATTTCTATTTTTATATTGATCCCAAGTGAACACAACAGATGAGTAGCTTTGTTATTATTCATCATATTAATCTCCACTTGCTAAGAGATACTCAATGAGGTCATTTTGAATGTCACCATCGACCTCTTTGAACTCAAGATATTTTCCGTTACCACCTTCCTCTTCTAGTTATTCCACTTCTCCTTCTTCTTATGGTTTTTCAATGTCACATCCTACACTTGACTATAGATGCTTCAAGGAAAACCTATGAGGGGGATCAGTTGTTATTTTCCTTTTTGGAGGATTATTATTCTTCAAGAGTACATTTCTCTTGGTAATCTAGGAGAGTTTTTCCTTCATATAAATCATGTAATTAGCCATTTTTTGATTCATTGGATCAGTGGGAATTGAGCTAGAACTTTGGCCACTCTATTTTCCATTAGGATTATTTAATTTTATAGATAGGATCAAATCATCTTCTCTCTCAATAGCATAATCTTATGCTTCTTTCAAATCTATGGGTTGATATATTCTCAGGAAGAACACAACTTATAGTTTTAGGGCACTAATACATAATCTCTTTAAGTGTTTTTTAAAGGAGAGACATCCTTAGAAATACTTTGAATCATGTGGTTGTACATGGATATGACATATATTATGGATTTAGTAGAATCCTTCTTCATTTGTACTAGTTCGACCAAAATATCTTGAAAGTCTTATGTAGTTTCAAATATATGCTCAAATCTAGTTATTATATCCTCCCAACAAGTGATGGAACTTGTTTGTAATATACAAAACCACTCAACCACCTTTTCTTGCAATGACTCAACAAATAGTCGACATATATATTTTCATGTACAACTTGTAACACATCACCTACGGTGATGAAAGTTGTTACATGTTCTGCAAGGAGTTGGGAACCGTCTCCTCTACATTTTGGAAATATTTTCCTCGATCCTCATAGTAGCTCATGGAGTGGTTGTGGAAGTGCAAGTGAGAAGGTATTCATTCCCCACGGTACAATTGGTCTAAGTGCAACTTAGTGTTCCATTGTTTCTTGACTTCTTGAACCTTTCTCGGGATGTTGGATTGGCATTAGCTCTTTTTGAGATCTTTCTATTTCTTCAATTTTAGCTCTTATCTCAGCTTCAAATCTTAATTTTGTTTCTTCTCTGGATTGAGCTTATTATTTGGTATCTATGTCAATTAAATCTTTAATATTTTTGTCTATGTATGAAAACTCAATGTCTTGTGGATTAATAATAATTAGATTTTTGGTGCGATAATTTTTTGGATGGAGGGGAGACCTTGATCTTATGATTAGCACTTTCCTTCTTAGAATTTCTTCAAAATTGGATTAGCATGTCCTGCTTTCCTTCATTTCCAATTATATCTTCTATTTGTTAGATTGGATATTTATACTCTCCTTCATGGTGTTTGAATTTTTCGTGCTCTTTCTAATTTAGCACTACATTCTTCTTGAAGAACAAATACACTTGTAGCAATGAATTATTGTGTGAATATGTCCTATGGTGCTAGATACCCGCTCTCAAATCCAAAGTGATGTCTTATTGAATTTGAAATAACAATTTAGGCCTTTGAAGAGGAGGATAACCTGAAATATCCATGGTTCGAGACATATTCTCTCATGACTATCAAACTTACAATTTTTGAATTTTTGATTTTTTTTTTTTGAAAATGGTATTTTCTTGAGATTGTATTTGGGTGGAGATGCCGCCAAGTCTGCCCATGGTGGGTGCCTAAAAATTTTGCTAGAAAAGTTATCGGGTGGAAAAATTGATAGACTTATATCAATGATCTAGAATGTAACTCCCTCTACTTAAGTGGTGCAGCTCCATGTCTACATGCTTATGTGAAATTTCATTTTATTTATGGCCTTACAACTTAGGATCCAACAGGTGCACTCCACTAACCCTACAAAAAAGATAGAAATCACTTGCTAGAGAAGAATTTTCTAGAAAAACGGGGAAAGGGAGAGAGAAAAAGAGTGGGATTAATGTTGTAGGTATAAAATCAAAGTCCTACATCCATTAACTAGAATATTTCAGCACACATATATTCCAAAGACAAAAAAATTTCAATTGGCATAATATAAGTTAAGATTAAGAAATCAAAATTTCTGCAATATTCTTATCAAATAAGGTAATAAAATACTTATTTATTCATTGATGTTTTGAAAAAATATCCATATTAACAGAAAATGAAAATACATAGATAAAATAACTTGAATAAATAGCTATCTCTTTCATATATCTCCAAGAGATAATATCTTTTTACAAAAATTGATCACACTATGAGTATAGAATATTAAAAAATGTAGCGAATCTAATGGGGATTTGTTGTAATATATAAAAAGAGGATACTCTTCATCTTCCCCATGTGATATTTCATATACCTTATATATCCGAAGACTTTTTGCATGCCTTCTAAACTCTAGATTTCTTATTTCTTCGATGAAGAGGACAAAGGGACCTTTCCAAAAAGTCTGATTTTAGAAAAATTGGCCAATCTAGAAAAACTTTATGCTTATGAAAATCCAAATGGGTCAAGGAGGAACATGATTTCCTTATACATTATAGTATTAAATAATTAAAATTACTTTCTCCTTGCTATGTGGGTATTTTTGTATTTTTGGTAAGAGAGGAACTAGGAAACAATGGTCATTTTGGCCTTAAAACTCTTCCTTATCCACATTATACTCTACATCATATCACTTTGTTCACCACTTCATGGGGGAACAACATTCCCTGAGGAATGGGTTCCCCATGACCCTATTCTATCTGCATTCCAAAACTCTATAAAGCACACTCAAAACTTAGCCAATTTTATCACCTATGCCTTGATGGTGTTTTGGAGTTTCGAGTTCAAGGGAGGGAATTAGGAACTATTCTTTCGGGGTGTTGGTTCCCACACTTTATTTTCTTCTGCATTACTTTACCTCCATGCCACACTCTCCCAGAACCAACCTTTGTCATGTAGTTTATCCACTTCCATGGGGAACAAGTGGTTCTAAATAACCATTCCCCACCCGAAGTAATCCTTATCAACACCTTCTTCCTATACAAAACTTCTTGATTGCCCCTCCTTTGTTCATTGTAGCTTGATCATAGATTAGGGGAACTAGTTACCCAATAAAACTAGTTACTACAGCCGATAGCCTCAATTCCTATAAAACCTCCCCACTCAGAAATATACTCAAAACCACCAAATCCTTCATATTGTGAAAAACTCTGGGATACGTGGAACAAGCGTCCCATGAGAACTTGTTTCCGATTATTTGATCTGACTAAAATATCTTAAGTACACTTGAAAAATTTGCATTTCAGGCCCAAATGAAATGTCGGGAACCTTAGTTCCCATGGCAAAAGCTCCAACCACAACATTCTCGATTCAAAATACAATAAAATGACCCTTATTCCATTTTTCTCCAAATTTTTTGTTTCCAATTTTTGATCGACCAAAATATCTGAAGTACACTTGAAACCTTTGCATTTCGGGCCAAAAGGAAATGTCAGGAACCTTAGTTCCCGTGGCACAAGTTCCACCCACAACATTCTGATCCAAAATACAATAAAATGACCCTTATTCCATTTTTCTCCAAATTTTTCTCCATCTTTATGCCAAGTAGAGAATTGAGGAGTTAGCAATAGAGGTTAGAGTGCCAAAAAGTTAATTTTATCCATTTTAACCATTTTCATCCCAAATTTTAACTAAGTGTTGAACTTATAAAGCCTAGAGATAAGAAGAAAGTGCATCCAAATGATTCCAAGTTCCCAAAACCATGAAAATAATTGATTTTACACCATTTCTTCATTAAATCTCCATCAATTACTCAACTCTAATAGTCAAGTTATCCATTTTTCTTAAGGGGAAAAATGGATAAGAGAGGTACATGTTGAAATTTTAGTATGGGAAGAAATACTTATGTCTTCGAAATATCCGAAACGATCACCCTCTAAATCTTTGAAGTAGCTTTACGCGATATTTTTTTGGCCTTCAACTCTTCACGAAGCTCCTGGAATCACTTCCTAAAGTTTAGCGGTTGTTTACACACTACGAGATACTTTACCATCAAGACCATCTAAAACTTGCCTAAATTTGATCTTGATGTTCTTGGCACGTGAATACTATTCCATGGTGAATAAAAATCTTCATCATTGCTCCAGTGACTGTGCACTTATCCTAGAAATGTTGATGGGAGCCCTTTCCAAACCTTCTAGAAAAATTTCTTTATGAAATACTGCTCCAAAGGTAGTTGAATGATTTTGTTTTCTTATATAACATAGGGGAATGGGTGATACTCACAACTAAGCCACCTTTGTAGGACAAGATAGGGCTTGACACTACAGGGGTAGGTATACCTAGGATATGTCTTGGAAAGGTATAACCTAGACATTTTTTGACACTAGGGTATGGTTATCCTATTTTCAAGTGAATTTTTCCTTACAAAAAACATATGACAACACCGCTTCTATTTGATTTAAAGTTTGATTATTAAAATCCCTTATCTACATGATCACCTCTAGACAAGTCTAATCACACCACATCATTATGTAGTTAAATTCTCATGATCAACCTCTTATTGACATATTTACTATTAGCCATGTGACCTTATAGACCTAACGTCGACCATCCCTTTTCTCATTCATGTCACATCTTATCACCTTGGGCTCCATTCTCAATGCTTACACTTTGCACCGTTTCCTTCACTATAGGAGTTTGAGAAAATCTCAATGTAATCGTTTCTTATTTCCTCATGTCCTAATTATTCGGAAAAACTCCATAGGTTACCTCATCTTTGCACATTAATACTCATTTTTACACTGTATTTATATCACACACCATGTTTCAAAATCATGTGCTAAACCTTCATGCCATTCTGTCTCATGTATCCTCTACTTATTCCATTTGGTTGCCCTTCTACTTTCCTTTTGTATTGGATGTACCATCATCTTTTCACAACCATATTTTATATGCACTTCCTTTCTATGCATGCCTCTCTTCTTGTGTCTTTACACCATATTTATTTTTAGCTTCGGGAATTTTTTTCTTTTGTGAAGTTACTCCGATGCCTATCCCTTTTCTTACTCACCTCCGGGTTTCACGTGGATCCTCCTTTTAGTAGGATTTACTTATTTCAAGGATTCTCTGCATCATACATATGGGGTACTTTGACAACTTGAGTTCCACCTCAAATGTATTTAGTGAGTGGAAGAAAAACCCTTCAAACCTTGTGAACAAGTAGGTTTTTGTTCTTCATCCAACATTTCATCCTTAAATTCTCGCGATCCTTCTGGTGCTTCTACAAATCCTTGTTCATTTTTATGTGAATTCTAAGTTATATCCCACACACACTTTTAAACTATGCTTCTAACAAATTTTCCTTCAAATTTATCTCCATTATAAATTCCCAACGAGTCTCTTCTCATAGTTATTCTATGTAAGTTTTAATTTTCCTCGACCCATCCTTCCATATCCCCTTTGTCAATTTTTCTAGTTTGAGATTCCCTTATCTCCTTAGGATTTCATTTATGTGATTTTTACCCCACCCTTGATTATAGTTCTCCACTCAAATACTTTCGTGTCTTTCTTAATCCTATGCCCACATCACCTCAAGGATTTTCTCCTTATTGATTTCTCATGCACACAAATCTTTCCTTGTATTTCATTCCTTCTCCTTATGTCCATTTAGTCACATTTTGTTCTTATTTATCCTATCACCTTATTTCTATGACTTCTTCCACTCCTTCATTTTATGAACTTATAGGTTTTGTTTATTTGTACACATTTCTTCTTCATCATGTGTTTCACAATGTTTCCTTTTATCATCTTTCTCTTCCTTATAAATCTATATTTTTGTGCATACTAGGTTTTGATCCATTATAGACCATTCACTCTTTTTGTTCTTCTTGGTATCCACATATTCCATCTTGGGGCCTTCCTCCATAACACATCTATTTTCTCATGTGTTACATCTTACAAAAATCCCCTACATACCATTTCCTAAGGCCTTATTAAGGGATACTTCTTTCATTTTGATCTCTCTTAGACAACACTTTGAATACTATAACTTATTTGTTTGCATTCTATGTGTACTTCAATTTTTGTGAGTCAATTTTCCTTTCCATCTTGTTGTGTAAAATTTTCACTTCCCATTTTCTTATGTTCTTATTTTCCTTCCTTGTGTAAATCTTCTAGATAATTTTTGTAGTGTTCCTTTCTTTCCTTTATTTCTTATAGTGAAAGGTGTTCCTTATTTTGACGTAAATATTTTTTCTCCTTTCTCTCTCGATGTGAATTTTAAAAAACTTAAGCTGTTAGTGCGAATCACAGCACCCCTTAATGGCCTAGTTGTGAGTGGGGAATTTGGTGTGATTGCACAACATTGGACCATATCTCAAGCTGTTGGACTGGAAAACTTGAGATGAACCTCTGGAGAAAGCTGAATATTGCTTCTTAATCTACTTACCACAAGCTAATCCGGTGCGGGTAGAATCTAACTAATCCTAATTTAACCATTCCAAGGGATAGGGAGAGAAATAGAGGGAAAGAGAGCCTACACTAAGTGGTGATACACCAGTAAAGAAAGTGGCGATATACCCTGTTGAGGTAGAATGAAAAAGGGGAATGAGGGAGGTTAGACAGAAGTGATATAGACCCGAGATCCAAATCCTCCATCGAAACTCCACAAATCATGTCATCTTACACTTGCAAACATGAAATACATACACATGGAGAAAACACGAGATAGAGAGGTATAAAGAAGAAACTAAAAATGCCAAGGGTTGAAAGATGCCACAAAACAAGATTTTATTTCTCTATAAGGTGCACAAATTATTACATGGGTTCGGAGAGGCACAAATACCCTCGCGGGCATAGGAGAAGGTTTGCTCAAATCGAGTCGGGAAAAAACTTTGAGAGTTTCCCCACATCCTAGAATGTCTCTCCTTCTCAAATGAGAAGTGTTGCAATATATATACAATTAAAATCAAAGGAAAGAAGAGAAACTCAAATATTATCTTAGACCATCAATGCCCATTGCAGATCCACCCTGATCTGTCAAGTCTTCCTACTATATCTTTTGGCATGCTAAAGTAGGAAGAAGCAGAGATCGAATCAAATATGATCTAGTTGTTGGAGTAACCAGTTGCATATTAATGGTGTGAAGACATTTTCTAAATTTTCACCCACTTGACCTCATCAAAATTAAAGTTTCAAGATCCCATGGCATAGGCGAGTTTGAGACCTTTCCAATGGTGCCAACTTTGTCAAATTTTAGGTCTTTGCATGGAAATATATGTCCCTTTGAATATTAGAGTCAGGTCCGTACAAAAATGGGAAAAACTAGTTTAGCAAAACGGGTCCATGAGCATGTATCTCACTTTGTGCCTTTTGGCACCAAAATACAAAATGCAAAAAAATTGCCCTGACCCCACAATCCATTTTTGTCAAAAACCATCTTCAGGCCTACCGATCTACATTTTCAATCTAGGTAAAAATTCCTCCTATGCCCGCCATCCGGCATGTAATTTAGGATTAACACATTGCTCCATGGGCATTAGTGGAGGTGCGGCTCACTTTTGTAATTTATGCCTTTCGAGCAAAAAAGTTTAAATTACCTCCAATGACCTGCCTTCCTACTTTAACTTGAAGCATGGCTACATGTAGAGTTGGTGCTAGTTTGGGGACCACTTTTGTATTTTTCTTTTTAAGTTGCACCAGAGAGACACGTGGAACCTTCCGTGGCTTTCTCTGTTTCCTTATGTTTTGGCTAATTCCTTTTGTTTGGTGGGGCCATATGTCCGACTCGAGACACATGGAGACTTCATGCTTGTTTGGAAACCCACTCCACATTTTACTTTTTAAGTAGCATCATGCTAACACTTGGATCATTCTGCTTTAGCCTACCTCTGCGTTGTATATTCAACCCTTGAATCGACCCTTTTTGGACCGGGGACACGTGGCGAGCCTACACTCATTTGAGGATTGCCCTAGATTTTCCTTTCGAAATTACATCGATGGGGCACATGGAGGCTTCCACGAGTTTGTGATACTTAGCTGATTTGGGCCAATTCTTTTCTTGAACCTTGACTACGTGGCAGGCTAGCGCATGTTTGAGTCTCTTCTTTTGATTTATCTTTGGAAATTCTGAGGCGTGCGCTTGGCATCTACCATTGAGTCAAATATTTTTCAATGGGCGGGGTATATTTTAGGGGACTCTAGACACATGGAGGCTCCACACTCACTTTAGACTAGCCCTTGGATTTGATCTTTTAAGGTGCACAATTAAGACACTTGGTATCTTCCATGACTTTTCCATACTTAGCCAACTTGGGCTGCTTTGAATCATTTAAGCCCAAAGACTTTTAACATTTTCCCTGTTTCTCTCCACGAGACCTTCTAGTTTCTTTGACACTATTTTCCTCCTTGGCCGACCCTTATCCTTCATTTCCAAGCATGTCTACAACCTCATCATTAGATTTGAATGTGAGCTTCTTGCTATATAGACAACTCTTGTTTTCTTTTGTGCGTGGTTGTGTTTCCCCAATTTTACAGGAGAAAAATTGGGATAAAAATTTGGTAACTCACAGGGACATCTACATGCTAGATGAAGGAACCGATAGACTTGAAGCATCCATTGGGTGTGGAGTAAATAATAATATCGATAGTGATCCATTTTTCATTGAAACTTTTCCCTAATTTCAGCATCCTGCTGACCCTAAACTCGCCTTGCTTTGGGGCATTACTTGTTCTTGAGAATGGATTGTCTTTAATCCAATTTTAGTTGTTCCGTATTTGTGTTTTATTTGAAACTAAGCTATTACTGAAACTCTGGGTTTCCTGTCATGAATACTTAAGGGTCTAGCCTCTTCATCTCTAGAGCAATACGAACAAAACTTATGTAGAAAGAAAAAAATCATACATGCCTCAAATGAGACATGCAAAGTGTGCACAAGCACTTTTTCTACTGAAAAAAATCTACTCCTAATCCTATACTAATTCAAAAAATAAAGCTTAAACAAAGCTGTGTCATAGGCAAGGAGAAATAACTTCCCTTCCTTAAAGCGGTCAGCCATATACATGGTTTGATTATGAATATGTCTTCTTGTATGAGTGAAAAACTTACAAGCGGTCAATCCTCCACCCATATCATCAAGGTATCAACATTAATGGAAAATAACCCCTCAACCTAATTTGGATTAGAATCCTAGAGGTGTTGATGGTGACCCTTGGGGATTTGATACTCATCCTCATGCCCTGAAGTGGGCATGACTACTTTTGGCTTGTCCTTCGGCTCAATGAAGCCAAGTATCTGATTGGGCAAGGTCTAGCCCTTTGAATTTTCCCCTTTCTCTGAATTTCAACTCCAAGAATGGAGTCTTCTAGTTGACCTTCTTGGATGGATGGTGTGAGAGGGAGGATGACATCCTCTTGCTCTTTTCTTTCCTCCTCCTTAGGAGAACATGGAAGATTCATATCTTCCAACCTTGGTTCTAGAGGGCTGCTATGAAGTGCAGGTTGTTTTCCTTGAATACTCTCCTTCATGAAAATAGGTTCATGTGCTTAGAAGGTGGAAGATGGAGGAGAAAATGATGTGATCTCCATGGGATCCTCTCAACTAAAGCAATCTTCCAAGTTTGACAGAGATTCCATCTCCTCATTTCTCTACTACTACTTGTGCTCTACCTCCTCCATGGTGTCCTCCTGATCGAAACTTGCTCACCATGGTTCCCCTCTTCTTCAACATCAAAGCTTAAAGGGGTAGGAGGAATAACTAAAGGTTCTTCTATGGCCTACTCCACACTTGGAGCCTCTAAAACTATATGGTCCTCCTCCATCATGGGTTCATCAATCAAATTAGGCCCTTGAAATGAAAGAAAAAAATATTCAATGATGCTTTCTTCATTGAGTGGTTTCAACTCTGATTTGATCTCTCCCATCTGCTCCTCTTCAATGGGACTTGGAGCTAGTTGTTCCTCCTCCTTAACTGGTTATGCAGCTTGGGTTAGATCAACATCCTCTTCAGATAGAGTGCCATCATGGACACTACATTCAGAGTAGCTAGATTGCTGATCTTCTTCTTCTTGTTCTTCTTCTTGTTCATTTGCAAACTCAGCCTCATCCACCACTTGTCTCTTCAATTCTTACCTCTTCTATTGTCTTGACCATCAAGGGGATCTTTGTAAACCCAAATTTGGTAGACCAACTCTTCATATTTTCTGTCATTTCTTATCTATTGGATGCCTCTTGTTGTTGTTCTCCTTGACTGGATTCTTGAGTCTCCTCCCAAGATGGACTTGGGAAAGCAAGAGGAGTGGCAAGTTAGGGTTCAACCAAATTTGCAATTGTTTGTGGTGGGGAGGAGGTGGAACTTCTTATTTCTTTGGAGGAATGACTTATTGGGAAGGAAAGCGGTAGCATAATTGAGATGAGGTGAAATACTATGAGATGGAGAAAGGAAAGCAACACTCGGGGCAGCAACTAAGGATTGACTCTTGATACTACTTAAATGATAAAGTTTGAGAAAGAGAAAATGAATGACAACAAGCTGGTGATTGACTTACCCATTGACAAGGATGTCTTGCACTTTGCTCATATGCCTCAATATCCTCAATCCAGTGTATAAATTGAGGCAACACTTCAACCATGAAGTCAAGCTTCTCCTCACAGCTGTAATGTCTTGGAAAAGGCCCTCCCCATGGACAAGGTGCCTTGAAACCAATCCTGAATGGCTTCATTTTTGTTATAGCTCTAGAATACACCATGTTAGTCTCCATCCCTTGAATCTTCTTTAGTAGATCAGGAATTTCCATGTAGTTGTTATCATCATATGCATCCCCTTGTTCTTGAAAATATCCATACACAAACTAGTTTTGACCCTGTTCATATGGGTAGGCATAATGGTCTTGGATCTAGTCACAATGCTGATCTAGAGGAATCATGATACACATTGGAGGTGGATTGCACTAATGTAGGTGTGAATTCCATGAAGGGAATGAATTCATGATTGTGAATATTCATGGAATGGAAGAAAAATGGGAGATATGGAAAGAAAAGTGGTGGAAATGGATGGGAGAAAGACTAAAACTTGAGAGATGGATTGCTTAACGGATGGAGTCACTAGATGTGCTTGCATGTGCCTCAAAAGGATGACCCTTAATAGGAACACACCAACCTACTAAGATGAAGTGGTAAGGAACTTTAGACTTGTCCCACAAGGTGTGTAAAAATTGTTAGTGCAAAATCACACCATCCCTAAATAGACTAGTTATGAGTGGGGAATTTAGTGTTATTAAACAACATTGGACCATCTCTCAAGTTGTGGGACTTGTAAAACTTTAGATGGACCTCAGGAGAAAGCGGGTTCTTTCTTCCTAATCAACCTACCACAAAATAATTCACTGCTGCAGGAATAATCTAACTAATTCTAATCTAAGCATTCCAAGGGGATAGGGAGAGAAAGAGAGGAAAGAGATCCTACACTAAGAGGTGATACAATAGAAAAGGAAGTGGCGAGATACCCTGCGAGGGATAATTAAAAAGGAAAAGGGGCGAGGGATGTCGGATAGAAGTGACACAGAACCATATCCAAATCCATCATCGAAAATCCATGAAGCATGGCATATTACACCTACAAATGTGAAATACAGACATAGGGATCAAACACAAGATTGAGAGGCACAAAGAAACAACAAAATAATTCCAAGGGTTGAAAGATGCCATAGAACAAGATTTTTTTCTCTATAAGGTGCGGAGACTATTACATGGGTTCAAAGAGGAAATAATACAATTGTTAGGCATATGATAAGGTTTAAAACTCAAATGGAGTTGGGAAACAACTTTGACAGAGTTTCCCCACATCCCAGAATGTCTCTCCCTTCTCAAATGAGAAGTGTTACAATATATAAATGATGAAAATCAGAGGGAAAGATGAGAAACTTTAATCTTCTCTTAGAGCTCAACCACCAACCATCAATGCCTGCCACGGATCCACCCACAATTTGTCAAGTTTTCTTGCTATGTCTATCGGCATGTTGAAGAAGGAAGAACGGTGGATCAGATCAAATATAATCTGGTTATTGGAGCAACTAGATCACATATTAATGGCATGAAGAAATTTTCCTAATTTTCACCCATGTAACCTCATCAAACTTAAATTTTTATTCTTTCATGTTGTAGAAGAGATCGAGACCTTTTCAATGGTGCCAAATTTGTTGAATTTTGGGTGCTAGATCGAAAGATAAGTCCATTTGAATATTTGAGTCGGGTCCGTACAAAAATGGAAAAAACTAGTTTAGCTGAATGGATCGTGATCCTGTAACTCACTTTGTGCCATTTGGCACCAAAATGCAAAATGCAAAAAATTCCCCAGATCCCCGCAATCCATTTTTGTCAAAAAACCATCTTTAGGCCCAATGGTCCGCATTTTCCATTTGGGTGAAAAGTCCTCCCCAGGTGTGCTATCACGTATGTAATTTAAGCTTAACACATGGCTCCTTGGGCATCAGCGAAGGTACGACTCACTATTATACTTTATTCCTTTCAAGAAATAAAGTATAAATTGCCTCGATGACCCACCTTCCTGCTTTGACTTGAAGCATGGCCACGTGTAGAGCTAGTGCTAGTTTGGGGACCACTTTTGTATTTTACTTTTTAAGTTGCGTCGAGAAGACACATGGCACCTTTTGTGGATTGTTCTCTTTCCTTATGTTTTGGCTAATTCCTTTTGTTTGGTGGGGCCATATGTCTAACTTTGAGACACATGGAGACTTCACGTTTATTTGGAAACTGTTTCAAATTTTAATTTTTGAAGTAGCGTCGTGCTGACACTTGGCTCCTTCCGCTAGCCTACCTCTGTTTTGACTATTCAAACCCCGACTCTGTCTCTTTTTGGACACTGGGACACATGGCGAGCTTGCACTCATTTGAGACTGCCCTTGAGGATTTTCCTTTTGAAATTACACCGATAAGGCACGTGGAGGCTTCCATGAGTCTACAATACTTAGCCAATGAGGCTCATGGAGGCTTCCATGAGTCTGTAACATATTTGATTGAGTTGAAGGTTTTCTCGAACCTTGACTATGTGGCAGGATGGAACATGTTTAAGTCTTCTCTCTTTGGATTTATCTTTGAAGTTACACCGAGCCAACACTTGGCACCTTCCACTAAGTTGAAGACTTTTGAATGACCGATGTGACTTTTGGGGGACTATAGAAATGTGGAGGCTCCGAGCTCGCTTGAGACTGGCCCTTGGATTCAACCCTTGAAGGTGCGCCATTGAGACACTTGGAAGCCTCTGTTAACTCTTCCATACTTATCCAATTTTGGCCCACTCTGAATCATTTGTAAATCCCAAATACTTTGAAACTTTTCCATGTTTCTTTCTTGAGACCCTCTAGTTTCTTTGACACTATTTTCCTCCTTAGCCAACCCTACTCCTCCATTTTCGAGTTCGTCATAACTTTGATCATTAGATTTAAATGTGAGCTTGTGTGATAGAGCCGACTCAAGTTTTCTTTTGTGCGGGGTCATGTTTGACCAATTTTACCCAGGGAAAAATTTGGGATAAAATTAATTGCTTTAATATTTTCAAGGATCTCCTCTCTCGGTGTTATATTTTTAATGCATGATCTACTAACCATGTCTTTAATTTTCTTTACATTTGTATCGTTATGAGAAACATATTAAGAGATCAACCATTCAAATCCTCTCTTCATCCCACTTTCCTCTATTATTTCAAATGAGTTTCTACAAATTGTCATCAGTTTCCTAAACTTGTGAACTCTAATTTTGTTATACACATTTCTCTATATATTCTTTCAAGCTATCAGAGATCTCGTATTTTATATTACCTATTTCTTGTGTACTCTCAAAATAAATCTGGATTAATTTTTTTCCTCCATGATGGAAATCCCATTATCCCACATATATTTCTCTCCACGTTCCTCGATTTTTTTAGAATTTTATTCCTTCATGGAACAATTTTCCTTCCTCTCTCTATTTTAGGGTTTTCTTTCTTGTCCATTTTCATATGCAATATAAATGCTCCCTATTAAGTTTCCCTATGCATCTCATGTGTTATTTTTTTGGACTCATTCTCTTTTTTTTCTCTCTCTACCTTCTATTCCATCTTCATTATCATGGTCTTTTTTCGAGATCAACACATTTCCTTTCATGTTCAAGGTATGCAATGGCCATATATTCCTTCTTAGTAGCCTTAGTTTCAAATTTTATACTCTCATGTGCCACCATATGCTTATGGGTGCAATTTCTCTTCACCCCTTTCTCATCTTGTTATCATTCTTAGTGAACCTTCTTTCACACAAATTTTCATTGTAGTCCTCCATTTTACCCATATTTTGTTTGTGGTGCTACAAGAGACTGTTATTTCTTCTATATTTCACTCTTCTCATGAAACCTTCAATTTTATTTCCACACACTCCTCTTATCATTGGTTCTCTTTTGATGTACTCTTTACGTGTAATCCTCTATATTCTCTTGACTCTTCACTAAGTCTTTTCCTCATTTACCTTTTTATCTCAAGCCATAAGATCCCTTCTTCTTCTTTGATATTCTTCTAGTTTTGTGCTATGTACTTAAGTCCCTAAAGAAACTCTCTGACATCTCATACCTTCTTCATGAATTTCACATTAGTGGATCATTTCTTTGGTGTGTCATCGTATTGACCGAGTGCACTTTGGTTTTATATGTGTCATTTACCGTTTCTCAAAATGGAGAACATAGTTCCTTTATGATATATGCTTCACTTTGGAATTTTTTGATCTTCTATTATAGTAAGGTATCCTTCTTTAATATCATGTAATGGAACAAGGCCCTCCGTTAAAAGGCCTCTACCTATAGATTTGCATAAATGAGATGTATAAGAATGTCAAAAATTGAATAAAGAAAAAACGTGGCATATGGCATATATAATATATCTCTCTTATTTTCTCATAACACCTCTCATGGGGTTTCTTTCATTTAAATTTGTAGAAGAAAAATTTAAACTTTCAACCATGAAAACTAAGACAAATTTGAAAATTTTCTCCCAAGTCTTCTTGAACCACCTCTCGATCAACTTTCCTTTTGTACCATAATCATACTGACCTTGAAGGTCCTTAAAAATGTGTTGAAAAATATTTCCATAGTGTTTAAAATATTATTTTAAGGTCATTCATACCATTCGGTAAATTTATTCCAAGGAAAGTTCTTAGATAGGCTTGGAAAGGTGAGTGTTTCCTTTTCGGGGATAGGTTTGTATCCTCAGGATGGATCTAAAGGCAGAAATCACCTAGAACCTCTTATCCCCATTCCAAAGGGGATGATGAGAAATAATTTTTTTCTCATGCTAGGGCATTGAAAATCCTAGTTTTCAAAACATGAGATCCTTCAAGTCTCTGTAAACTAAAAAAACTATCGAGTAACTAAAAGTGATAAAACAACTAACTCTCAAGCTTGTTTCTTCACCTAGTTTGACGTTGCATCATTTATTAAATCTATGAAACCTAGAAATTCCTGATATGATGTGCATCATGTTTTAGAGCCATACATGATTGTAAAACATGAAACATTTCTCATAGTTCTTCATCCAGAAACCTGATTCCATGAATGTTTTAACTATGTTTTATTCTTCCGAGAAATCCCTGTGATCATTGTAACCTCAAACCTCCATTAATGGAATCCATGACATAGCATCAAACCTATAACTTATTCCTTCTAATTTATTTTTTTATTTTTAAAATTTCCAAGAGAAGGATTGCAACAAAAATTGAAGCACAATACCATGGATTCGAGCAAATATAATAATGATGTTTTCATCACAAGATGATAAAAATATGTGCACATTATAAAAAAATAATGTGTTATGTTTATTGGATTACTAAAAATAGTAATTCCCTAAAAAAACTAAATTCAATCACTAAAAAAACTAACAAATGGTGCAAAACACCTAGGAAAAATAGGAAATAGACTCAAAATAGTAGGTACGAGAAAAATGAACTTTCTAAATATGGTAAATGAAACTTAGTGGAGGTTAATTCAGTATGCTAAGAGATTGAATGATCATATTTGAGCTAAAAGGAAACAATACGAAAATAAAAACTCTTTGTCCCACTTGCTAAAAATATAATGTTTCACTTATCATAGAATAAATTTGCAATTGGCTCCTTTTTCACACATCTCACTACTATTTACCATACTCACATGATGGTAAAATTATCTCATAGATCAAATCATATAATAAAACCTCCATAGGGATCCTAAAGTATCATTTCAATCATAATAATTTCAAATAGCAAGGTAGTATATATCGAGGTGTAAAAAGTGAAATGAAGAGGCATTATATTATTGACAAAGAGGTAAAAGAGAGAAAAGGAATCCATTGAAGCATAAGATAAATAATCATCATGTCTTGATCCATCATCATCTCTATGGTGAGATAATTGATTGAGTGGGAAGGCTAGTTAACTGTGTGAGCTAGTTGAGGTGGATGAGCTAGGTAAGTTTATCGAGCTAGCAATGAAAAGTGACCTAGTCAATAAGTCATCCTTATTCCATGGAGAGACCCATGAAAACTGATATCATTCTAGATAGTGATGAATTCATAAGAAATCCACTAAAGGGTTCACCCCCTTCACCCATATGAAGACAACATTTTTGAGTAACTAAAGGAAAAAAATAAGGGAGTATAGGCACGATGGATTTGTCCTCATAACCATTAGAGTCACTTGTGAAATCATAAGAAGTAAGATATTGATCCTCATTCTCATTATATGATCAAGAAGGGACCATCCTAAGTGATACTCATGGTTATTTCATGATCATATTAGGAGGTCTCAAAGAATTGTTCTTAATCATTCATTTGGTTGTATGAGGTGTCTGTGCATCTTGCACAAAGAGGATATTGTGATCACCATACCTCACATTAAAAGTTCTTCATTAGTAATAGATCATTCAATTCCTTCTCCTCTCTTCATTCCTCCTCTTATCTCTCCCTTTCTAATTCTTTCATGTATCTGATCATGGTATTTTTTTCTTATTCATTTAAGCGTGACAATAAAATATTTTTAAAATGTAAGAGAACTCTCTCAATTTGGAAGAGGAGTGCTTAATTTGTCTCTTCCTATGAAAATTTAAGGTGACAATGTAAGTGATAACATGAAGAGTCATGTGGGGGTAGATGAGAAGGAAATCTGCAATGCTATGATCTAGAATAAATAATTCATTCTAAAGGATCTTGAAAGTTATTTTTATGTAGAAATTGTGGAGTGTTTTAGATTATGAAGCTCTGTATCACCACTAAAAAAAGAAATTAAATATGAATTTATTCCAGTTCCTTTACTCATATTTTCCTCTATTCTCTCTCTTTTCTACAACTTTTCAAACATATTGATCTTTAATAACCAAGAAGGAAATTCGTTTCCTTGATTGATGAATCTAAAAAATTGTGTCTTGTTTGTTGGTCTTGCTAAATTCCTACCTTTTTTGTTTTCTCTAATTGAATGTGGACATACTCTTGTTATTGTGTGTGAACTATGCTAGTGCCTATTCACAACAATAAATTTCTCTTTCCTAATTTCTCTCCTTTACCCCTCATCACTCTAAATTACTCCCTTGTACTTTGTATAAGAAATTTGGCATAGGTTGAGTGAAGTGTCATTTAGTGGTCCCCTGGATGATTTGGCCACCCCACAAAAATAGATTATTTTACATTCAATAATGGGAGCCTCCCCATACACAAGAAGGAGGGGTGTATCCATGTGATCATTGGTGGAAACACATAATTTGCAACATGATAAATTATTTCATTTACAGTTTTTGTTGAATCTATTGGGAGAGATCTTCCCTTAGGTACCCATAAAAATATCTTATAATGTAAAAAATTAGATATTCAAAAATCCATGAAAACCAAAATTTTGAAAAATATTATCTATGTTCAAAATCCTTGATGTAATCCTTTTTAGAAATCCGAACTTTTCCATTTTCATCACTTTCCTTGTGCTTTTAGGAAAATTGGTAAAAAATGGTATACCTAAGATGATCATGGAAGTGGCTTTATTCACACCATATTTGAGGAGAAAAAAATAGCTGGTTTTAGATTTCCCATTTTATAGGTAAGAATAAAAGTTACTGGAAATCCTCTTGAATTTCATACTAACGAAATATTTATGCAACGAATAGTCTTCATTCCACAAGAAGAACAAAGAGAAGAACCTTATATGGCAATACAAGTACTGTTCCATGGGAAAAACATTAGTCCATTAACTTCGACCCCTCCACTTCATGAACTTCCAAAAGAGTCAAGAAATAAATTTCTAAAATTCAATGGCTATGAAAGCAATGACTGGATGATCATATCAAAACATGTGGCATCCTTGGAGTGTAACATGAAGATGTTATAGTTTGGTTGTTCATAGAAACATTACGGGATCTCATTACGGACTAGTTATACTACTTTCCATCAAACTCAATAACTAATTAGAGTGATATAAAAATATTTTTGAAGAAATATTAAAAATTATAGAATATGTTCATGTCCTCCTTTCTCAACTTACTTAGATGAAAAAAGAATCACAATATTCCATGAGAGACTTCGTAGAAAAATTCAATAATATGGAAATATTCCCACCATTTCTCATCCTACTATAGATAATATGAAAATATCATTCGTTAATTCCCAATTGTTAGAAGTCCATTTCATTCTATGGAGAGTTGAACCAAATAATTTGGAAAAGCGATCAAAAAAATTCTTTTGGAGTGGAGGATGATATGATCATTGTAATGCCCCATTTTGTACCTTTTTCCTTGTTGCTTATCATCGAATGAGTATTCGAGTTCCCTTTTTTATTGTTAGGTGTATTTTATCTTGTTGTGAAGTAGTTTAGTATCCCTTCTTTCCGTCGTTCCTTTTGGTGCCGTCTTTTTTTCTTGTTGTTGGAGTTCCCCATAGTGTCAATTTAGAGCACCCTCTCTTTAGGCATATCAAATGCTCAATTAGGTGGTTTGAGTAGTGATGATATTGCATAAACTTCTTAGGGAATATTTAAATTTGTTTTCAAGGGTGATTTGGGTTTTTGTAAGGGACCTAATTTTTTTTAGCTATGTTTACTTCTTTTCCCCTTGAATGACCAAACTCCATGCATGCATTGCATTTAATACCTAATAAATAGGAAGCGTATACATGCACCAACCACTATATTGTTATTTTTATTTGGCATGAAGGACAAGATGTCTGGGGTAAGAAATTTTTTTGGTTGCTTGTTGGTGGGTGGGGGTGGATCAATGCCTACCGTTTTAAATGCCTTTATTGATGACACCTCAACCTATACACCCCCTTCCGTCATCGCCTACCTTTAAAGACTACATTATGGTTAAATCTACCTCTTTTTCCTTTTACCTTACTCTTTCCTCATTCATCAGCCACGTTGATTTGGTGGGTCTATGAATTAGGAATTTGAAACTTTCTAGAATTCGGTCAAATTTTCCTCTCTCTTGCATCGTGTTATTCTTCCACATTTGCATTCTCAATGTCGAGGGTTCCTACGTATCCATCCTTCAAACCATTCCCTGGTGCCTTGTTGGATGTCCATTCCTATTCCAAATATTTTATTTTTATTTTTGGGCCGTGTATTTTCTAAGCTGGGTTATGTGACTAGGTCGTTTTGTTCTATTTTGTTCCTTTTTTAGTGGTTATCCTGTAATCATGGTGCCCCCATACGACTACATATCTTTAAGGAATTCTACCAATAGTTGCGAGAATCATGTATACTTCCATATTTTTCTTACCTAGACCTAGAGAGGCACATACAACTACTACTATTAAAAAGTAGTCCCTTTGTTCTTCGATGGATGTTCCTTTTCCTATTCTTGTGTCCCCTTTTTGATTTTGTCTGGGAAAATATTTGCAAGTTTTGGAGTCTAGCTTTGCCTCCTCCCCTTCCTCACATGTTCTTGAAGTTCTTGGGTCTTTATCAATATACCATTTGGTATTTTCACTATTTTCATGGCATTCGTTGAGCCACAACCATTTCTGTCTAGTGTCACTTAAATAAATGGAGCTATTTTCCCATGCTAATCATGGATGGGGATGGAGATGAGTGCCAAACGAGTAGAAGAGATGAGATTCAACCTGAGGAGAGATATTGTAGGTCTAGGGGGTGTCCATATGACTAGCAGAAGCTGGAAGCCATGCAAGATAATCCTACCTTTGTTACAATTGCTAAAATTTAAAAATATCATGAAAAGGAACTTTCTTTTTCAAAAATTTGGGTTTTCCTTGTTGCTTTTGTTGTGGGTTTGTACACCTTGTGGAAAATATCTCCCTTCCCCTAGTAATCTTCTTGTTTTAGCTTTAATCATTGTCGGTGTTAAAGTGGATATCATAGATTTAGTTTCCTCCTATGTTGGTTGTTGTGTTTTCATGCTAACGTAAGTGACATCCGACCATTATTAAATGTATTTATGTGTTTGGGTAACAAGGTTATTAAGCTGGTTATAGCTAGTAAATGTTGTGGTGAAAGAAAACCTGATGTATCCTTAAACCTCTTGCTCTTCATATGAGCTTACTATCTAGATTTTATTTTTCTTCCGGTATGTTGAGCACAATTCCCGTGGGTTATGACAACCTGGCTTTAACGAACAACCACTAGATTGAACCGATCCAAGTTGATTATATTTTTATGGGAACTTAGTCACCCTTTTGAGTTATGGAAACAAATTTCATAATGTTAGTTGTTTCCTTTGGTGTTTCCCAACCACGGTGAGGTGTGGTTGTTAAGGTCTGTTGGACCTCCATGTTCTCCTTTCTTGGACTAGGTAGGTGGCCCCTTCGATATCCAATCAATCGTAGGTTTACAAAAATTTATGTGGTTGACTATAGTGGTTACAATTATGTATGAAGGGGGTATCGTGGCTAAGGTACCTGATTGCTTATTCTTGTTGCACCTTGGTTATTCCTTTAGAATTGATTAGAATACTAGACATTTACCAAATTGCTTGATGATCATCGGTGTAGGTCCAGATGTTTAATTTTTCCTTAAGGGGCACTTTGACCATCCCTTATGAAGTTTGTACCACAACTTAATTCTTGGCACCGAGATTTGAAGTTACATATGTACATTTATGTATAGTAATATTTTATTATTAAACTACCTTGGCCTATTTTTATTGCATGATGAATATTGGTGACATACATAATTGTTCATCTCGCTGATTTTGTTGGAAATTAATGATAAATTTTATTGACAATTAGATGATTCATGTATAGTGAAATCTGGTTGGCTTATGATAGAATTGTTAAGGTTATTAGAGACATTGGGGGTAATTATATTTATATATGTGTTGTTTATTTATGATGGAAATTATTGTTGAGATAATGGTATTTGGTGATTCATGAAAATGTATTTTCTTTTATTAAAAGAGTGGTATGATTATGGTAACAAGGGTTGTTTTAAAAAGGAACTTGTGATGGGAAAGAGTGATCCACTTGTTTTAAACCGAAACTATAGGCTTATAGAGAAGGTTTGGAAATCCCTAGTGTGGTAAAACTTGGGTTGATGTTTAAAATGTTAACTTGTATGATGGAACCCTCTTTTACTCTCGCTTTTCATTACTTTCCTATAAGGACAGTGGCCTCTTCTTGAATGATTGTGAAATTCCTTGGAGTCAATGGCCGAAACTAGTATTATTTGCCTTCCCTTGTTAAACAATGTTGAGTGGTGGTCGTGTATTATATTCCCATCATATAACCTATATGATTACATGAATAAATTTTTAATACACTCGACATTTTGTGTTAACATTTGAATTATGTGCTTCCTCCTAGATTAATTGTTAAATTTTTTTCATTTCAAAAAATAAGTATCATAGCTTGTGCTTTTGGTACCTTTTCGATGAATGTAGGTTGTTGGTTTGATTATCAGTTTTCAATATTTTAACCTAATTAATTATTTTATGGAAATCCTGTTACACTAAATTGTTGTTCCTAACTTATCACGCCAACGGCCCCTTCTCAAATGATTGTTTGATTTTCGTTGCTTTTGGAACAATGTTGAAGTTGAACTATAAGGCTCTTTCTTCTTAGGTTGGTATGGTGGAAATTTTATTTATCTTAATGGGTTGTTAGTATTTAGAGCTTCAAGCCAATTCTTGGAATATAATATTTTCTTTTTTATATTGTTAGATAATATCTTATTGTTGCTTTGTGTAGTTTTATCTTGCTTAGTTTTCATGAAATGACTTAGGTTAATAATTGTTGCAAATGGCTTATTCGAGTAGATGAGAGAAATACTTGTAGAATATTGCATAAAACTTGGTTATGTAGTTTTTTGTAAAAATAATTTTATGTTGGAAAATTTTGGTATGCGTTATGTGGGGATTTTAGAAGAAAACTAGTGCCTTAGTATTATGTGTTGTGGAGTAATGTTGTCATGACTACTGAAAATTTGTCTTGTTTTGTTTTCATGGAATATAGAAGAGTTGATCATCGCATGGTTATGGGTGATTCGAATGTTTTATATAAATTCTAAAATAGTATAGTGTGGCGTGACTAATGTTATTACTCTATGGTTCCCTAGTCTTGGCTCCATAGAGTTGGTTTGTCCCTTTGGGTTGTGTGTTGTGTTGGAAAGAATTGATGTAACCATGTTTAGTTTTCACAAACAAGTAATGGTAAACTTTTCTCTTGAGATAAAATGTTGTGTGGTAAACCCTTCTAAGACATAGTAACAATGTAATTCTAAGCATAATAAAATGGTTGGATGATCCTTATAAAAGTTAAAATAAAATATATACATACAAACAAATTAACGTAGATGTGATCTACTTGATGACATTTGAGCCCTTAAGTGATCAAAGACGAGACTACCTTTTATAATAAAAATATATATACCTTTTTTCTTACCAAACTAAATTAATCAACATTATCCTCTTATGGTGAATTCTTAAATGTTCTTATGGTGAAATCAATGATTAGTTTTGGAAGATTATAAGGTTATATAAGTAGGGGGAAATTGATTAAGAAACCCATCAATCCTTGTCAATCATTTGAAATGAAAATGGTTTTCCTTTGTGAAACTTAATCAAGCAAAGTCTAAATGAAATTTTAACTGATCTTGATAAATTCTTAGCCTCAATAAAAGAATGGTTAATAAGCAATGAGACCTTAAAGCTGAATTATTTTTGACATGTTTCCCTTAACCATTGCCTTGGTTCATTGTAATATTTCTTAAGTAATGTTAAAATTTTGATCCTTGCACAAAGATTTTTTTTTGAACCTAAAATGGTACTTTTGCTCAATTAGATCTTGTGCTTGTCACCTGTGCAATAGAGGTGTGGAACAAGTTTCAATGGATTGAATAAGATTAATTAACCTTGTGAGAAATGGAAAATGTTCTTAAATAAACAAATTAAGCAAGTTATTGACATATTATAGAATGATCCTCCTTCAGAAAACTCGGTCTTAAGATATTTAGTAAATAATATAAAGGAAATAGGTTAACCTTTGTAAAAGAATGGTGTGAATCAAAACTTGAATCTTCTAGATTGTAAATTCAAGTTTGAAATAAACTTTTGTAAATACATAACCTTAAAATATTTTACACCGTGGGATGGCTTTAACTATAATTGCGTAATGTGTTTGGATTTTTACGTTGTGCCTTGTTGAAAAGAAAATTCAATCACTCATGTTGGGTGTTGTATGTTTCCATGTTTCCTATGTTGACAATGTTGCATCAAGTTTATTGAGAGTTGGTCGTAGCCCTTTCTAGTCACCTATGTTGACGTGTAAACTCCAAGTGGGTAAGAAAAATGTTATTTGAGTTTTTTTCTTTGTTGTATTTGTGTGTGTTTAAATATCTTTGTTACACTTGTATCGAAGCAGAGGTTCAAGCACTCGAACCTCTCAAACATATTGGAATGGTGATGGTGTTGCATGATGGTGGTAGTGGCGGTGATTAGAAGAGTAATGTGATTTAATTGTTATGTGAGCTATATCGTAATTGTGATATTGTGAGCGTACATGTTGTGTATGACACTTAGTGTGTGACTGTTGGCATGTTGATGTGTTGGAGATGAGAGTATTCTTTCTCCTTTTTATGAATTCAATGAGAATTCAAGTGTGAAGCACTATCTTGTTGTGTATGTGAAAGAAGCTGTGATTTTTAAATTTGAAGTGTAGGATCCTTTTGGCATTGTGATGTGTGGGTATACCGAGGTGTTTTACGAGTAGGTTAGTTGGAGTTAAGCTGGTTTTCTTAATGATGTAATGATCAGTTGTATAGAAATGTGTACATTCCCATGTTATATGGTAGTTGATTGTATGTTGTAATTGTGCTCATCATAATTGTAATTCGTGTGATATGTAATGATTCATGTTGTGATTTAGGGACATATGATGGGTATATGATCCCTATCGTATAGTGATTGCACTTTGGGTACAACATGTGGTGATGTGGTGTGTTGTAAACTATGAATTTAATGTATTATACCTTGTATCGGTACCATGTGTAAGATGTTATAGTTAATGTGTGTGAACAACCATTACGGTAGTGATGTAGTTGCATGTTATATTGTGAACCTTACACTAACCGACCACGAGGGAAATCGTTAAAGGTGTTTGTTTGGAGTGAGAGAATGTGTACCATGGGCTAGTTACTCAAGATGAACTTAGGCTTAGCAGATGAGGACACGTGCTCCTCTTTCTCTCTATCTTTGTGGTTGTTGTATGGATGAAACACGAGTGTAGCTATGACTATGTTTAGCCTTGTCGAAGGGGTTGTGGGATGATTTAGATAGAGATAATGACTGTTGTACTATTGATATGTTATTTTATGATCTAAGGCTTGATGGTGAAGTTCCACTAATCCGTTGAGTACCCCTTCGTAGACAGATAAGGCCACATAGTCATCATAATTAGTTATTCCTATATATGTATTTTATTTGTAAATTGAACTTTTTGTTATTTCTATAAGGACCAACAATTTTCTTGATTTCCATGTTTTATATTTTGGGAATTTCCATTGTTTGTGGTACTAACATATGATTTTTTTCCCTAACTATGACTATTTGGCCATTTGTTTTGCTTGGATTTTGATCTTCTTTTAAAATTTTAAAATTTTACTACCTTGCCCATGGCTTTAACTTTTCCACTTCGCATTTGAATTTGATTGCTATGTTGGTTCTATTGTCATGATGTGTGGAATAGGGTCATGGGATGCAGCATGGAATGGTGGGACTTATGGACCCACTTCATTGTATGGGGGTATGCCCCAAGGAGTTACAGATAACTAGTGGGTTTCTGAACCATGAGTTATTATTTCACTTGGGTTAGGGGTGTCTAAAATCTATGTGCCTAGGGCCATAGGGAAAATGACCTCTTTGGGGAGTGAAAAGTAAATTTATTTTTATTATTCATGCTTGAGGGAGGCATAAGAGATTGAGGGAGGCATAAGAGACTTGAGGGAGGCATAAGAGATTTTTGTGTATGATTGATGCTTTGGGAGGTATGTTGGGTTGTTGTGATGTCTTGGGAGTGGTCGTATGATGTATGTGTTACTTGTGTTAGCTAGATATGTTGTGTGATGTTGTGGATATGGATTTGATGCTTTTGTTGATAGTATGTACCTATAGCTATTTTTCTGAGTCATATAAAATCTTCATCTATGGAATTATGGAAATTTTAGGTTGTTATAGTACACTTTTTATTAAGTATTATATGTCAGTCATAAATGTGTGACAAGTACTATGTTATGTGAACCTTGCCTGTTCTCTTCCATAATTTGGTTAAGCTCTTGTGAAGTGGTACCATCATGACAGTATGTAAAAGTATGCTTGTGAATTTTTAGTGTTGTGTATGACCCTGGTAGAGTGTTGTGATAACAATTCATGTTGGGCATCCACAAGAATGAATAAACTAAAACTCTACAAAAATGAAATTTCAAAGAACTTGAATTAGGAATAATGTAAAGAAAAAGAGATTAATGAAATAATGAATAAGAGGGAACTGCCAATCTTCACAGAACAATGAAAGTTGAATAATCTACTAAAATTTCTAAGGCTAACCTATGACCATGCCTTAGCAACTAAAATTTAAACTATAGGGTGCACTTTCCGCTTTAATTATTCTTAGTTACTTACCACCTTTCCTTCCTTCAATGTTATGTCACATTGAGGATGATGCTTTCTTAAAGGGAGGATAATGTAATGCCCCTTTTTACCTTTCACCATGTTGGTTATCATTGAATGAGTATTTGAGTTCCCTTTTTGATCGTTAGGTGTTTGTGACCTTGTTGCAAAGTAGTTTAGTATCTCTTCTTTCTAGCATGTTGTTCCTCTTGGTGCCATCATTTTGTTTTCTCATTATTGGGGGTGCCCCATAGTTTTGATTTCGAGGACCCTCTCTTTAGGCATATCAAGCACTCAATTAGGTGGTTTGCATAAAGACGATATTCAATAAATTTCTAAGGGAATATTTAAATTTGTGTTCAAGGTTGATTTGGTTTTTTTAAGGGACCTAGTTTTTAGCTAAGTTTACTTCTTTTCCCCTTTACTGACCAAGCTCCATGCATGCATTGGATTTAGTAGCTAATTAATAAGAAATGAATACATGCACCCACCAATCTTCAATTCTTTATGTTTGTAATGAGGGAAAAGTTGTCCTTGGGCTAGATTTAATTTTTGGGTTTCTTGTTGGTGGGTGGGGGTGGATCAGCACCTACCAGTTTTAAATGCCTTTATTGATGACACCTCAATGTATACATCCCCACTGGCCACCTACCTTTCAAGATTGTATTATGGTTGAATATTCCCCATTTTCTTTTTACCTTGATCTTTCTTGGTTCATTAGCCGCATGGATTTGGTAGGTCTGTGAGTTAAGGATTTGAAGCTTTCTTGTATTATGTCAAAATTTACTCTCTCATGCATCATGTTATTCTTCCATGTTTTCATTTTTGGTGTCGAGGGTTCTTGTGACTCCATCCTTCAAACTGTTCTCTGGTGCCTCGTTGGATGTCCATTCTTGTTTCAAAGATTTTATTTTCTTTCTTGGGTGCCTATTTTCGATTGGGTGATATGAGCGAGGTCATTTTGTTCTATTTTTTTCCTTTTTTATTGGTGTTTATCCTGTAATCGTGGTGTCCCCATAGGATTGCATATCCTTAAGGAATTCTACCAATATTTACAATAATTGTGTATACTTCAATATTTTTCTTACCTGGCCTAGAGGCGCATACAACTACTACTATTAAAAAGTTGTCCCATTGTGCTTCGATGGATGTCCATGTTCCTAATCTTGCATCCCATTTTTGGTGTTTCACGGGAGGATGGTTGCAAGGTTGTGGACTCTGGATTTTCCCGTCTCGTTCCTCACATGTTCTTGAAGTTTTAGGGCCTTTATCAATAAACCCTTTGGTGTTTTCTTTGTTTGTCATGGTAGTCCTTGAGCCCACATCCCTTTCTATCTAATGTCACTTAAATAAATGGAGCTCTCTACCCATGCTAAACATGGACGGGGATGGAGTTGACCACCCAACTAGTATAAGAGATGAGATTCGACACGAGTAGATTTGTTGCAAATTTGGGGGTGTCCATACGACTGGTAAAAATTGGAAGCCATCAAGATAATCCTACCTTTGTTATAATTGCTACAATTTAATAATATTAGGAAATAGAATTTTCTTTTCCCGAATTTGGGTTGTCCTGTAGATTTTGTTATGGGTTTGTATGCCTTGTGGAAAATATCTCCCTTCTCCTTGTAATCTTCTTCTTTTCGCTTTAATAATTTTTGGTGTTAAGTGGATAACATAGATTTAGTTTCCTCATACATTGGTTGTTGTTTTTTTCATCTTTGAAGTAAATGACCTCCTACCATTATTAACTACATTTCTATGTTTGAGTAACAAGGTTATTAAGCTAGTTTTAGCTAGTAAATGTTGTGGTGAAAGAAAACTTGATGTATCCTTAAACTTCTTTCCCTTTATATGAGCTTACTATCTAGATTTGATTTTTCTTCCAACTATGTTGAGCACATTTCACGTAGGTTATTACAATCTATCCTTAATGAATAACCACTAGATTGAACCTGTTTGGGTTGATTATAGTTTTATGGGCACTTAGTCACCCTTTCGAGTTATGACAACAAATTTTGTAATGTTAGTTGTTTCCTTTGGTGTTTCCCAACCATGGTGAGGTGTGGTTGTTAGGTCTGTTGGACCTCCATTTTCTCCTTTCTTAGACTAGGTATGTGGCCCCTTCGATATCCAATCAATCCCATAGGTTTACAAAACTTTACATGTGGTTGACTACAGTGGTTACAATTATGCATGAAGGGGGTATCATGGCTAAGGTACCCAATTGCTTATTATTTTTACACCTTGGTTATTCCTTTAGAATTGATTAGAATACTAGAAATTTACCCAATTTCTTGATGATCATCGGTGTAGGTCTAGATGTTTAAGTTTTCCTTAAGGGGAACTTTGACTATCCCTTATGAATTTTATACATGCAACTTAATTCTTGGCATCAATATTTGAAGTTACATATGTACATTTATGGATGATAATATTTTATTATCAAAGTACCTTGCCCTAGTTTTATTGCGTGATGACTATTGGTGACATACATTATTGTTCATCTCACTGATTTTGTTAGAAATTGATAATAAATTATATTGACAATTGGATGATTCATGTATAGTGAAATATGGTTGACTTATGATACAATTGTTCGAGTTAATAGAGACATTGGGGGTAATTATATTTATAGATGTGTTGTTTATTTATGATTAAAACCATTCTTGAGGTAATGTTATTTGGTTATTCATGATAATGGGTTTTCTTTTATTAATGATGATATGATTATGGTAATGAGGGTTGTTTTAAAAAGGAACTTGTGATGGGAAGGAGTGATCCACTTGTTTTAAACTAAAACTATAGGCTTATAGAGAAGGTTTGGAAATCCCTAGTGTGGTAAAAATTTGGTTGATGTTTAAAATGTTAACTTATATGCGAAACCCTCTTTTACTCTCGTTTTTCGTTACTTACCTATAAGGACAATGGCCTCTTCTTGAATGATTGTGAAATTCCTTGGAGTCAATGGAAAAAAATAGTATTATTTTCCTTTCCTGTTAAACAATGTTGAGTGGTGGTCATGTATTAGATTTCCATCATATAACCTATATGATTACATGATTAAAATTTTAATACACTCGACCTTTTGTGTTAACCTTTGAATTTTGTGCTTCCTCTGGATTAATTGTTTAATTTTGTCTTTTCAGAAAATAAGTATCATCACTTGTGCTTTTGGTACCTTTTTTATGAATGTTTGGTTTGAATATCAGTTCTCAATCTTTTAACCTAATTGTTTATTCGATGGAAATCTGTTACACTAGACTATTGTTTCTAACTTATCAGGCCAATGGCCCCTTCTGAAATGATTGTTTAATATTTGTTTCTTTTGGGAAAATGGTCAAAAATTGAATTATAAGGCTTTCTTCTTAGATTGGCATGGTGGAAATTTTATTTATCTTAAGGGGTTGTTAGTATTAAGAGCTTCGAGCCAATTCTTGGAATAGAATGTTTTCCTTTCTTGATATTCATAACATTTGACCCCTTAAGCGATAAAAGAGGAAGCTACATTTTGTAATAAAAATATATATACCTTGTTTTTCACCAAACTAAAATAATCAACATGATCCTCTTATGGTGAAATCAATGATTAGTTTTGGAAGATAATAAGGTTATATAAGTACGAGGGAAATTGATTAAGAAACCCTTCAATCTATCTCAATCATTTGAAATGTAATTTTTTTTCCTTTGTCAAAATTAATCAAGCAAAGTCTAAATGAAACTTTTAACCAATCTTGATAAATTTTTAGCCTCAGTAATAGACTGGGTAATAAGCAATGAGACCCTGAATCTGATTTCTTTTGACATGTTTCCCTTAACCCTTGCCTTGGTTCATTGTAATATTTCTTAAGTAATGTTAAAATTTTGATCCTTGCACAAAGAAGATTATTGTTTTGAACCTAAAACGGTACTTTCCCTCAATTGGAGCTTGTGCTTGTCACTGTGCAATAGAGGTGTGGAACAAGTTTCAGTGGCTTGAGTAAGATTAATTAACCTTGTGAGAAATGGAAAATGTTCTTAAATCAATGAATTAAGAAAGTTATTGACATATTATAGAATGATTCTCCTTCAGAAAACTTGGTCTTAAGCTAATTAGTCAATAGTATAAAAGAAAGAAGTTCACCTTTGTAAAAGAATGGTGCAAATCAAAACATGAATCTTCTAGATCGTAAAGTCAAGTTTGAAAGACATTTTTGTAAATACATAACCTTAAAATATTTTACACCATGGGATGGCCTTAACTATAACTGTGTAATGTGTTTGGACTTTTACGTTGTGCCTTGTCGAAGAGAAAATTGAATTTTTCATGTTGGGTGTTGTATGTTTCCTTGTTGCCTATGTGGTCAACGTTGTGTCAAGATTATTTAGAGTTGGTCATATCCCCTTTGGTCACTTGTGCTGATGTGTAATCTCAAAAGTCAAAAAAAAAAAAATTATCCAAGTTTTTTCAAAGGTGTTGTATTGGTGTGTGTTTTAAGCTAACGTTACAATCATGTCAGAGAAGATAAAGAATCCTTAAATGAAGGATAAAGCCCAATGTTCCAAGGATGAGAGAGATAACTCTCTATTGTAAAAGTGGGCCAATAAATTGACAATTTGTTGAAGAAATAATTTTTGAACAAACATTTCATTTGAACCAGAAAAGGAACCAAATTGGCGAGCACTCGAAGGATTTCCTTGGAGGCTCCATCGAAGAATAAAATATGTGAGTCTAATGAAGATGTTTTTGAATTAAAAATTTAAGAGGAAGGAGAATAATAAATTGATAGGATTATATTATGTTAATCACACCGGATGAAGAGATTGAATAACCTCAAATACCTACTCCTATGCAAGTATTCCCTCAATCACAAAAGGTTAAAGTAGGATCTTCTTTTTCTTCCCGGGACAAGTAATTGAATACTTAAATGATGAATCCAAAAAAATGAAAGGAGGATCACCGAAGTCTACTTCCTCTAGGCTAGTTGTTAAGAATCATGAGACTACTTCAACCAAGAATCATTCTTCCTCTTCAATTAAGTCTTATCCAAATTCCTTTGATAAATCATTTTCTATTGATCATACGAACATCGATATCACGAATTCCATAATAATTTATGTTCCTACCACTTCCTCATTCTTTGATATTATTGATCGGTTCAAAAATCCAAAGTTTAAATTTCTAAGTATGAGTACTTAAAAACCCATTCCAAGAAATTTTTTAGGCTTCTTAGGCATATTAAAGGAATTAGTTCTATTTCATGTTCTAAAATTCCAATACCAAAGAACTACCTCATTCCTCTCATTCCTCTTCTTACGTAAATTCTCCTACTTCCACACCCTCCACCTCGGTAAGGTAGACCAATTATATATAGCTTTGTTGATCAATGAGTTCAAACTGAATAATTGTATCATTGACTATGGTACTTCAAACAATGTCATGACTACAAAAGTTGATAAAGATATCAATCTCTATCTCTCCTACCTCTTGTCATTGCCTCTCCATGGAAATTAACTTTTTTCACTCGTTGACCACTTGACAAGGATATTTAGGTAGCATTGAAAAATTTCCTAAAAAGAAAATCAAAATGATAATACTTGTAGTGAGACATGCACACCGCATATGGTATATTTTTGGGCTCTAGATTCTATCAAGTTATTGGAGTGGATATGTAGCTAGATCAATTGTATTCCATCATCACGATTAATGGTAAAGTGAAGAAACTTCTTCCCATCAAGAAAATGAGCTATATTGTTCAAAGACAATATTACCAAAGAAAAAAATATCCCGTGACAAAATTCAAAATAATATAATTTTTTCATAACTATTGATGATGATTTTGAGCATCAAATGTTGGCGCAAAAATTTCCAAGTGTCACAAAGTCTTTCTAAGAACATCATGATGACTTGATGAAATCATAGTTTGAGAGTATATACTTGATGCAAGGAATCAACTCGAAGCATCTATTTTTGGGTACTATATATTATTAGAGGTTATAGGAAGCCCATAAGGTCCATGAGAGGTTAAGATTCTCTTCATAGGAGAAAAAAACAATTTCCCTTCAAAATTTATAATTCAAATATTTGAATTTGTAATCTATATCTTGAGAGATTAAAAGGCATGTAAGCAAAAGGGAACTTCTTGGTTAGAATATTATATGTTAGCAACTTAATTTTAAAAGATAATCATGTAAAGAAGGATTCTTTTGGAGTAAAAAACAATTTCTCTTCAAAATTTATAATTCAAATATTTGAATTTGTAATCTATATCTTGAGAGATTAAAAGGCATGTAAGAGAAAGGGAACTTTGTGGTTAGAATCTTATATGTTAGCAACTTAATTTTAAGTGATAATCATGTAAAGAAGGATTCTTTTGGAGTAAATAGGCATAATGATGTGTTTAAAATTTGAAATAAAGTTATTTAGCTTCTGTGGTAGTGAAGAAAGGAAGTAGAGAACTCACAAAAAGGATTCATTTGAATTTATTAGATTTTTATAGTTCATTATTGAGAGAATTATTTGGAGTATTGCGTAGTAATTTTAAAAATATGACATTTACGGTCAAAAAACTAGACCCATCGTCGGGTAGAAAATATTTTGAGTAATTATATGATTGTTGATCATAGATTTATATAGAATTTTACAATTAAAATTTTCCAATGTTTGGGAAAGAGAGGAGAAAGATAAGGAAAATTTTTAACAATTAACAAGGTAGATAGTTATGTGAAAAAGAAGAAGTTAATTAATCAACATTAAAAAAATTAACCTATTATTAATAAAATTAAAGATGTTTATACAAAATATAAAGATTAATGAAGATAATAAAATTAGAAATTTAAAATTCAACAAGGGATTAATAAAATTCAAGATTTTTATACAAAATACAAAGACTAGAAAGATAATTAAATTATAAATTTAAAATATAAATGAGTTATTTACTAAGAATGGGAGAAGGATTCTCGTGAGAAGATATCGAGAGAGAGGAGAGAGAGTTTTTAAATGGATATTTAATGCAAATGGAAGAAAAAACTCTGTTTTTAATGATAATATGCATATTCTGAGTGAATTAAAAAATGTGTTAACAAGTGTTTTTTAATGATAATATAAGGTCTAGGTTTTAAGCATATTCACATAGTCCATTTTCGGTGAAGTACTTTATTTTGAAGGTATGAAGGTCTAGGAGTGTGTTAATTTAAAAATGATAAGTTTGTGATCAAGACTCTTCTTCACAACAACGATGGAAAATAAGGAATAAGAACATACCTAAGAGTTAATAAGAATATTGAAATAATGTGTTAAAGCAATAGAGGAAATGTAATTAATAAGTGGGCCATAAAATTCATTAGTTCATCCATTCACAAAAACATAATTAGGTTTCTCAAGAAGTTGAGGAGAGGTTCATATTTCAGCGATCATGTGAATGGATTTGAAGAAGAAAGGCATTTGGTGATACCCATTTATGGGAAAAAAATCAATCCAAATTAGTGTTTCAATGAAATTGGGTTTTCCCCCACATGTACATAGGTGATTTAGGATGTTTCCCCTTTTGGTGTATGTTTGTTTCTTGTTTTTTTTGTGTGTTCAATAAATAAATTGTCATTGTGTGGTCACTCTATAGTAACATGGATAATACACTTATCTACTTAGTGTCTTGATATTTTGGATTTTTTACTTTTCATTTATTCATTTCACTCGATCTATAACAAGTCACTTAAGTTATAACTAGTTTTTTCATGCAAATGTGTTACACAAAAAATGCAAACATTCAAGCATGACAACTATGAAAAATTTGAAAATTTTCACCTAAGTCTTCCCAAACCCCCTCTCCCAATCATATTTCCTTTTAAACTATATTCATCCTAATCATTTTAGTTCCTCCCAAGATTGTGTTAAAAACTCCTTCCCTGGAGATTGTTTGGACATGTTTTGACCAGGTCATTCATCTCATTCCATTAAATTGCTTCCAAAGGCTAGCTCTCTTATAGGCTTGAAAAGACTACATTTTTTCCTTTTAGGACAGGTGTGTATACTCTAGGATGGATCTAAAAAGTTTCCTAAACATATAAAAATCCTCAATAGGTAGTATTATAAAGTTATCACAATCCTTGTTGATGGATCTTCTTTTAGAATCAAGACTCTTCTTCACAACAACATGTGAATGGATTTGAAGAAGAAAAGGCATGGAAGATTTTTTGGGCATAAAGTTCTTATGAAAGTGGGTTATTCATAGGCAAGGAACATACACTCAACATTGCCACCTAAAATTTTGTAGTCGATTCACTCTATAGTGAGATTCATAATGAATTGGAAAGAAAAAAATTCATTATCAACATTAAAACATCCATGACTACATGGTGAAATCATAAAATATTTCACAAGCCCGATGACTTGTCATGAAAGCTCAATTCCATTTTTTAGACATACTCCTATAATTTGACTAGGATGGAAAAAGGAGCCAGTTATTTTTTTCTAATATGGAGATCGAATTAGTTTCTAAAACCAATCATATTTTTAAAAAAATGGTTTTACGATTCAAAATATAACTTTATATGAAAATACCTTCTAGAGCAACATATTTTTAAAATGGTGAATAACTTCATCAAGTTCTCTCTTGTAGAGGTGTGTTGATCATACTTAGTCATTTTTATAAGTGACACATGTCATCTCCTAGATAATGGAGGAATTTTGTGTCCCTCTTTTCCTTTTCCTAAGGGGATATAGGGGAAAAAAAAATGTGCCCCTTCTCGGATATCTATCGAGTCCCCGAAATGACCAATATTAAGCCCATGTAATTCTAAACTAGATAAAAACGTTCTCCTAAGATTACATAATGCAATGACACTTGGCATGATTAGGTTAAGGTGAAGTTTATTGCACCTATTTTCCTAGTTAAAATTTTCAAATAGGGGGAAATTTTTTCCCCTCTCTATCCCCTCTTAGGGTTATTCATGTGATTGAGACATAGCTCCCTGAGGTGCTTAATGTTTGTTTTCTCCACCTCCTTCTAATTCAACAACTTGACAAGTGTTACCATCTCCTTGGGAAAAAATTATTTTCTTTCTTCTTGTACTTACAAATGGTATAGAACAAACACAAAAATAAGCTCCATGCCAAACCTTGAAACCCTAGTTTTCAAAACATGAGATATTTGCTCTCTGTGAACTAAACTAACTTTCGGGTAGGTCAAAATCATATAAAAACTAATTGTTGAGCCTATTTATTCACCCTATTTGATCTTGAATCCATTATTGAATATATTTAACCTTAAAATTCATTGTAAAATACCATACATGATTCCCATTGTTGGTTCTCGATTTGTGTCGCCCCATTTGCCATTATTTTTCCACTATCTACATGTTTGAAACATCTTGTCTCTCAATGTGGGTGTTATGAAAGCTTCTACCTCCACTTGAAATGCTTAGAATTGTTTGTAGAATCCATTGTGATGTCCCTCCTTGAAGAAATATTTGATTTTCCTCTATTCTTACCCTAGTTTCTTTAACATCCACGAGCTTTTCCGGTTTTCTTATTTTTCCTCGACCATGGAAGCTCTAGAATGATCAATTTTTATTTTTATGCATTTGAAAATATAAATACATGGTCAAAAGATACCTGGAACCATGATCCACTTGATTTTGTTTTGAAAAAATTTCATCTTGAGTGAAAAATTAGGTTCTAGGCATGAGTGGTGAATTTCTATGTTTTTCATAGTCTGACGAGTGTATTTTTCATGTCAAAGTTATTCCTCAGTGTTCAACATGTCATGTAGCTTCCTTTGATTGGTCGGGCGTGACGCCCGAATGCTTTAACTTATCACTTATTCACTTTTTTGGAAAAAGGAAAATTTGGTCCCGTAGCCCGCTCAAATCTGATTGGTTCTTTTGGTGCTTACGTGGCTTCTTCCAATTGGATGGGGCACGATGGGTTTGTTTTTGAACTTGTACCTTTTGGCTACTTTGCCAAAAGGTTTGAACTGCCCCATGGCCCCACCAGGCTTTGATTAAAGCAAATTTTAAGTGGCAGGGAAAAAGTCTTTAGAGGTGTGGCAAAGCTAATGGTAGAGATGTGGGCCTTTAGAGGTAAGTTAGATGTTTCACCCTTTTGGAAAAATGGAGTAAAATTCTAAAAATGGAAGCGTGCCCCCACCAAATGATTTTGAAACCTTAAGGTTTTTGAAGTTGCGCCATAATGACACACGACAAGCCTACGCTCATTCAAGGTCTCATGTTTTGGGAATCATCTCAAGATGTGCCATTATGACATGTGGCAGTTTGAAAAGTCAAAGGGGCGAGGAGACGGGCCATCGAGAGATTACTTGAATTTTTGCCCACCGATATTGAAAATATTAAAACATCAAAATGGCCCACAGGCCCGATGGAGAAAAGTCAAGACTTGCTCTAGTCAACAGCGGAGGTGCGGACCTTCAGAGGAAAATTGGAAAATTTTACTCTTCTGGAAAAGGAGTTAAAAATGAAAAGGGAAGCGTGGTTCGATGGGACCCACATTGGGACAAGCGTCAGGCCCATTTTTCAAGGGTGGAGTTGAAGGGAAAACTTGGAAAATTTTCTCTTTTCCAAAAATAAGGTGAAATAGCAGAATTTGCTCATGGTTCTATTGGGGCCCACCTTAGGACACTGTCAGGATCATTTACCAAAGGCGAGATGCGGAGCAAAATGGAATTTTTTTATTTTTTCAAAAAGTTGTCAAAAATCAAAAGAAGCCCCTAGGCTTGTTTTAAAGTTGAATCTTCCACATGGACAACCCAAATTCAAAGTAAATATCAATGGCAACTATGAGTTTGAATCTGATTTTCCCCATTTTTATTGAAACACACCTAGAAGTGTGAGTCTTCATGATTTCTTGGTATTTCCTACACACCAAATAGAGAGGGGAGTTAATTTTGATATCTAAGTTTGGTGGGAGAGATCTGGAGACATCTTTCACCATTAAAATGGTTTGACTATCGGGCTCGATCTGATTTTCCATTTTTCTTCTCCCGAGCACGCAAGGAACCAGATTTGATAGATTAGGGGCAAAAGTGGTTGGCGAGTTGAAGGAAGAGTGATTTTCTTGAGGAAGGAGTTGAATGTGGGATATTTTGAAGAGATCTACCCCCATGAGCACCGGTGAATTTTTGTAGATCTGATTCTAGGAATCATGATCGTGATTATGACAAGAACCAGTGGCACTCAATGTCTGGGTTTTTTTGGGGGTAAAGTGGCTCTATTGTAAATTTTATAAATGGCACAATTTTTAATGTAAATGGTTGGAGGTTAGAGTGTTAGAGGTTGAAGAAAATTCCCAAGAGGAAAACTTGACAAAGCCTGTCTTTTGAGAAGCCATCTAAGAAGCTTGTATAACTCTTTTATATTAATTTTGATTGTTTCAAGGTGGTTTCAAGTGTACAACCATTGACAAGCTTTGAGATTGTTCTAGAAACTTTCCCCTACTGATAAATTTAATCAAACTCAAGTTATTTTGTGTTGATCTTGAGAAAAATGTGTTTGTTTCATTTATGAATGTCTACAAATAATTTTTCTTATTCCTATTGCAATCTTGTATCAAAATCTATCTTAATCACATAGGTCTCAATCCTTGTGACAATTTAGTGGCATCTATAATTTCATTTCTGGAAGAGCTTTCATCTGGGGATGAAATAAATGATTTAAAATAACTTTTCTTTCATTTGTTGACAGAGATTGTTTGTAAGCCTCTGGGTGTACCTCAAGCATGATTGGGTTTGGATCTCAATACTTTTTTGGGTTTTCTAACTTGATCCTTCGTGTTAAAATCTCATAGATTATGTGAAAAGGTGCTAATTTGGGCCTCCATTGAAGCACATATTTTGGTTAAAGGAACATTTTAGCTATTCTAAAGCATTCTGTTGATTAGACTTTCCATTTTGTAAGAGTTCTCAGAGATCTGGAAAATCAAGTTCATTCTGCCTCACCTCCCACCAAAAATTCATTTAAAACAACTAATCCTACCCATACTACCTCTGTTTATCTTTTGTGTGCGAGAAAATCATAATTTTAATTACCAAAGTATGCGAAACAATCGGGATTTCAAATGTCTCTAGTAAGCTTGAGCGTTCCCGGTAAATATCTCCACTATTTAGTGTGACAACTCGTGAGAGTTAGATTTTGTTGCATTGATCATATTTTCCAAGGTCTCCTAAACAACTTCATTAGGACAGAAATTTCCATCTCCTCCATAAACAACATGCTACAAAGGGTTCTCTTACCTCAGTTGAAAAGAACAACCTAAAATAATGAGAATAGATCAAATCCTCTTAAGGTTCTACCCACTCCTTTTCAAATCACGAGTGCTAAAAAGTAAGATAGATTGCTTCCTGGCTGAAAAACAACATACATAATCATCTATTTGCATTTGAATGTCCTACTAAATCCATGATGCTTCTAAACCTTTGAAGGAGATTAAATTTGGGTACCAACACCCATCATGTTCTATATCCATCCATGATTGCAAAAAAGAAGTTTTTCACATAGTTCTCCATCAAGAATCCTATATACACCAATGTTTTTATTGAGTTTTCTTGTTTAAGAAATTCTTGAAGATCATTATAACTTAAATCATCCCATAATGGCTTCCATGACTCAAAATAAAACCTAAAATTTTTTCCCTATATGTTTATTTTTTTATTTCCAAGAGTTCCAACGAAAGGATCACAATGAAAAATTGGAGCACAAGACCGTGAAGCCAAGTCGAGTCTAATGGTGATGTTTTCATCACAAGCGGACACCGGTATGTGAAATATATAGAAAATAGAATGTTTTATTCACATTATATTACTAGAACTAGTAATCCCCTTTAAACAAAATCTAATCACTCGAAATGGTGGGAAACTATTTATTTTTTATAACATAATTTTAGGACAATCAATTATACACAATCAACCCAATTTGAAAAATAGCAAAAATATCAAAAATTTTGAAAAAATTAAAATTACTATTTATTGAAAAAATGGCAATATTTTAAGTCCAAAAAAATGACAGCACCTCAAAATTCAAATCTTAAACATATATCTAAAATTTCATGGTGAAAAATAAATTTTCATTTAAAAAAAATGCAACTAAAAAAGATCGTTTTTTTGATAAACATAAAACATTTCTCAAAATATTATTAAGAAAATTCATGTGTATAATGGTACAAAACATACCAAAAAGTGGGACATTTATTGTGCTTTTACCAAAAACAAAATATATCAATGGAGGTGAATTGAGTATCCTATGAGAATTACATTATCAAATTTGATCCAAAATCAAAATTGATTAAAAATATCACTCTTCGACTCACATGCTAAAAATAGAAAGTTTTAGTTTTTAGGGTAGAAAGTTATAGTTGGATCCATTTTCACTCATTTTGTTTCCTTTTTGCATCCTCACATGGTGGTAAATATGTCTCATATCTCAAATCATATAATCAACCCTTCACATGGATATTGAAGTGTCATTCCAATCGTAATTGTGTCAAAGAGCAAGGCGGGGTATGTCGAGGCACAACATGTGAAAATAAGATGCATTATGTAGTTAAAAAGAGCTCAAAGAGAGAAAAGGACTCAATTGAAACCCAAGATAAGTAATCATAAGATATTGATCCATGATCATCTCTTTGGTAAGCTAGATGATTGAGTTGGCTGATTAGGTTGAAAGCTAGGTGAGTTGATTGAGCTATCCAAGTCATGTTAGCTAAATCAAGAACTCATCCTTTTCCATGAGGAGACACATGAAAATTAAGATCATTTGAACTGGTGACCATTTCTCAAGTAATCCATTCAGATGTGATTCATTTCATCTGTATCATAAAAATCATTTTCGAGTAAGTGAAGGGAAAACATCAAGGAGTTTGAGCACCATGGAGTTGTCCCTCATGACCATTGGAGTCACTTGTGAAAGCCTAAAGAGCAAAAGAGTGATATGCATTCTCATTGTATGATAATGAAGTGATAATAATAAGTGATGCTCATTGTTATCTCATGATCACATTGGTATGCCTCAAAACAATGTTCCTAAATACTCATTAAGTATTCTATGGTGTCTATGTATCTTGCAAAATGATGAGATTGTGATTACCATGCCTCACATCAGTAAGTTCTTTATCAAAAATAGATCAGACAACTCCCTTCTTCTCCTCTCTTCATTCCTCCTCCTCTTCTCTCCTACTTCTAATTATTTTTTCTATATAATTATGATATTTTATCCTGTTTACATAAGTGATACTAAAATATTTGTAAAATGAAAAACTAATCCCTCAAATTAGAAGAGGACTACTTAATTTGTCTCTTCATAGGAAAATACAATGTCATAATTGGAATGAGAACATCAAAAGTCATGTGGGGGTTACATGAGAAGGAAATATGCAATGCTATAAATTAGAATGGTTATTCCATTGTAAAGGATCTTCAAAAATTTTAATTTTTTTAACTAATTGTGTATTGCTGTAGATAGTGAAAATTTGTATGACCATGACACAAGAAATAAAATTTGTATTTCATCTATTTCCTTTCCTCAAGTTTTCTTTAATTCTCTCTTTTACGTAACTTTTCAGCATAGTGATTTTGAATAACCAAGAAGGAACTTGGTGTCCTTGATTGATGAATCTAAAGAACTATGTGTATGTATTGTTTTGGTCTCATTAATTGTCTATATTTTTATTTCCTCTAATTGAATATGGAGCTACTCTAGTTATAGGGTGTGAACTTTGTTTGTTCCTACTCACACTTGATAACGTTCTCGTTCGTAATTTCTCTCTTTTACCATTCACCACTGCAAATTACTCCCTTATACTTCGCCCAAGTACTTTTCCAAAGGTTTAATGAAGTGTTCTCGTGTGAACCTCGACATATTTAGCTACCCCATAGAAATTATTTTAGCAACATGCGTGTATAAGTGTTGGTGCCTCTTAATGGCCAAACCAGATTTCTTGTACATACATTTTTCCCGATTCCCTAATCTCCACCTTTTCTCAAGTCCCTTCTTTATTTTTAGGATATAATTCTAAACCCTTTTGGGATTTTAGAAACCATAACATGGAAAACTCATCTTTGTTTTAGATCCATGTGCACTCGATCTTTCCCTATTTTATTTCCTTTGTTTTGCTTCCTTTAAACTTTCCGCTTATATTCAATCTTAACTTGGATTCTTAAATGTCCTTATTCACATGATCACTTTTAGAAAAATCTTGTTGTGCCACGTTGTTGGGTGGTTAGATTCTCCTAATCTCCCTCTACGTTAGCTAGTTGCTGTCAACCACATGACCTTGCATTCATGTCATTGATCATACGTTTTGAAAGTTTTGTGGCATTTTTCACCAAAGGCTCTATTTTTCATGTTTTATCCATGACCTTTCCTTCACTTTGGGATTATTCCAAAATCTTTGCATGATTCTTTATTAATTCCCTTCGCCCTCATTCTTTGGAAACATCCATAAATTTTTTTTCTCTGCACAATAATTCTCCTTTGCGCATTGTCACACCCCGCACTTTTGTTTGGTTACGTTGTTGAAAATAATTTCATATTATCAAATAAGCTAATAATGTTGATTATACAAATAAATATGTATATATAATTAAAACATATGCATAAATGTTTGTAGGTGTATATGTGACACTATCTTTGCATTTTAGGATGGAGACTATCATTTGTTTATCTTAATTTAATATTTCATCAATATTTATAAATTTGGACTGTTTCATTTCCTTGCATTACTATAAATATTTTAAGTAAATTGATGTTGTTTATAGGTCTAAGACTACTTGGTGGAGTAATAAATTAATTCTAACATTTTGTTGATTGGTTGAAGGTAATTACTGCAAAGTAAAAGTAACATGATATTTAAATCTTGGAATTTTTTAATTCTTCTTCTGGCCATTATAATCCGGCCATAGACTATTACCCATTAAATTTAAAGGTAAAGCAACCGAACGAAAAAGTAGTTGTGACTGTTGGAAAGGTAAGACTCATTCATTTGTTAGGTTCATAGACCGCATTACATTACATTACATTATTTAATAATGATATTTTAAATGGTCTTAGACCATAATACATGTTAATGTCATTATGATGATAGTGGACCATATTGCAAGTTTAAATTTTGTTTTGGTGATCATTAACCATATCGCAAAGTGTATTATTTTTTTAATAATTTAAGTGCTCTTGGACTAAGAGGAAACTTAATTAATTGGAAGTTGTTTAATTATATGATCAGAAACCATGGGAAGGTTTCATTTTAAATGGGTTTTGATTAAGTTTACTTTAATCAGCATCTGACTTTGCATTGAAAATGTGTAAGTAACAATTGGCAATGATTATTAAATTTAAACTTGGTCAAAACCAAAGCTTCCAAGGATAGTTAAATACTTGGGAAGATAGAAATAATCTATTAACTAGCAAGAGCTTAGCGTGAGCTTGCGTGAGAATTGAGAAACAGGAAAAAATATATATATACATATATATTTGCGAGCAGAACATTCAATAAAAAGAACTTCCAAAAATTTAATGTATTAATGGTTTGTACGTATTTTTGGGAAGTGGGATAATCTTTTAAAGCAAGCTAGACCATGCAAACATCATATTCAACTTTTTCCGTGTTTTGGTTATTTTGAGCTCTCCAAGAATGGAGAATAATGAGGAAGTATTGCTCAGTTGCATGCATTATTTTTGTGGCAATAAAATGGAAAAGTTGTGTTGGAAATTTGGGTGTATTTTCTTTGGAATTTTTTTAGATTTCTTTGTTGAGAAAGTGCATCTGGTTTTTAATTTTTGAAGAGGAAATAAGGGAAATTTGAACATTGGCAGGCATGATTTCTCTCCTCTAACTCTTGATGTTATATGTTGCATTATATGATTAGAATGTGGTTTTCTTTTTAGTTAAAAACATGGAACAAATTTATAAGTTTTTATTTTAAAATTTAAAGGAAATAAAATGACAGAAAAGAGTAGAAAACTAGATATGTTGTCTTTTTGTTGGAAATAAAATCCAGGTTATGAGCATGGTTGTAAACCTGCTTGATGTTCACATTTATACTTGATCCTATTAAAAATAGTATTTTTGGAATGCAAAGAATTTGTGGGTTTTTGATTTTGTTAAAAAAATCAGTTGCTTGCATATATACTTGTAAATGTTCAGATCTGTTATTCTTTTAGTTAGTATAGAGCTTACAAGTCATTGAATAGTGCATAAAAGTTGTTTTAGTTGATGGTTGTTCAAATAAGTTGCAAAATTAAGAGATTTTAGGTTACAAGTTGAATATAAGTTCTAGTTTATGAAGCCACTATTTTTTTATTTTTATTTTTATTGAAACACCCACTATTTATTTCAATTTATTGGGTAAATATATTCGACCCAGGTAAGAAAGAGAATCAATTCATGGTGGAAAAATAGTTAAAAGTTTTGTGCGAACCTGTTTTCCTTCTTTCCAAAACGGGTTGGAGCTTTGGACTGTTGTGGGTTCTTGTTGAGAAAATTATTGCTAAAACGTTTTCTGTTTTGAGAATGCGCGTTGGGTCTGATTATGCAAGTTCAAATGTTTAAAGTGTATGAACTCTTATATTGCTCAATTCGAGCATTTCTGTGATAAAAGAGGAGTTTTGATTTGCAGAATAAAATATCTCAAGGAGCTGGATTTGCAATACTATTGTTCTTCTTGCTGGTTAGTAAAATTCGATATGGGACTTGTTATTGATTTATTATAATACTGATTCGTTTATAAACATGCAAGGCAATATGACTGTTCATTATAGAATAATTGTTTTATATGGGTTTCAATGCATTCCTAGAATTTGGGTAAAGGAAATATAAGTTGCATGATAAATGCTTAATGAGTTTTCGAGAATCATTTATCCATGGAAAAACTGTAAATAACACGTTTTAAGTTTTCTTCTACATGTATTAAGGGCATTTGTTTGGAATGATCTGTATGTAAAGAAAAAGTAGACGACATTGTAAAATAGTGATTTTTTTGTAACGATGTTAATTTCATTTACTTATATGAATTTCTTAATGTTAATTGATCTAAAAAGTTTCCTTCTTGATTAATTAAGGATTACTTAGATCCTCAGTAAAATTAATTGTTTATGAGCAGTAACATGATGTAATAAATTTGGTTGAGTTCTAAAATTCCATTGTTGAGAATGCTTGAAACCTAGCAACTTATACTATTTTATGATATAGTATACTTCCTTGATTTATTGATAAGCATTCTCAGTAATTAAATTATGAATTTTATGAGACAACATGAAATGTAACCATATCTTAGTCATTTATTTCACTGTATAAAAGCATGATTACAAGTAGATAATTCATGTCATTCGTAGAAATGACCATGTATACCTTCTCAAATGACCATGTATACCTTCTCTCTCCTACATTGTGCAGGACAAATCAATATATTAAAGTGATTAATGGAAGTGTATACAAATGAATAATTTATGCACTATTGTTTGAAAAAATTTCATTTCGGATTATTGTATTTAATTGAAAAGAGAAATATCATTTCGCATACTTGTAATACTTTTAAATTTAGTCTGTTATCATTTGAGATAAATAAGATTTATCCTTATAATGTTGAATAAGTAAAGTAATTTATTACATCACATATTTTGAGTTGTAATGATGCTTTCCTCGCTGTTTTTAGAGCAGTATATATATATTTAAAATTATTGAAATTTAAATGTCGATTATGAAAATGTATACGACAATTAGAATTTTTTTTTGAAATAGAAATCATTGAACTAATTAGATGACCAATTATACCATTATCATACTTAAAAGGAATGAAGACAAGTGAAAATATGTAGAGAACAATACGTATTTATGAGATAATGATATTCATCTAAGAATTATAGCTCATTATGAATGATTAATTAATTGATAAATATGAATAACTCAACAATAATACAAAAATGTTATTATAACTATGTTCGTACTTGGGTAACATAAGGTATAATGATTAGTACATGTTGATGACACATTAGTGTATTTGCTATTTCAATAATTACTAATGGTGATAATTATGTGTAAACGTGTATAATTATACTCCCAATATACGACAACGTCAGTTTCCTATAATTTCTTTATATTAAAAACCTTGAGTTTAAAATTAAAAAAACATTAGATAATAGTCTATGAGACTAAAATGATACAACTAGAAAAATATTGGATTGTTATAAAATGTTACATGATTAACGAGACTTATACTTACCAACTTATTTTATGTTGAGATACCACAAAAAGAGATACTTCTTCAACTTAGTAACGAGGTAAGTTATTATAGTTATCTATAAAAATATGGATAATTTGTCTCAATATCACAACAATACGATGTATGTATTATTAACTTGAAAGATAACGTTTTTTGAATGAGGTGTGGGTTCTATGACCATCCTTTCTTTTCGAATGAAGCCTATATGTATCAAATTTGGATGGATACGAAATGGTAGTGAGTAGTTAATGACAAATGGCATTAAATGGTGGTTTTCTTTCCCATAGGTGGGAATGATAGCATACTCTCGAATTGATTAGTGAGTCCTATATCCTACTTAGAAAAAGAACATTGAACTTATTAAACAAGGAAATTAAGATCTAGATAATTGTGTAGAGAAATTTTTGAGGTAGATGAGACTTGTCTCATTCAAACTTATGTGTGGGGATGAAACTAATCTTTAATTTCTTGCTTAATAACTTGTCTAAGTAGTGCAATTAGATTAATACAATTTTTGGTCATGATATTCATATTTTGTAGTGTTGGATTTCAGATGAATTGAAACATGCTTGTTCTCGAGTTGACACATACGAGTTGTCCTAAGTTCTCAAAAACCTTTGATAAAGGTTTAACCAAATGTATATAAGATATACTCACTCGAGTTAGAGTGATAATAAGGGGATTGGGTAGACATAATGGAACCTTACAACTGCACAAGGTTATTATTTTCATCATATGGATTGTAAACATTATTATTTTTCAGATTTAATTACTATGTGCTTAAAAACATTGAAGCCATTAATTTTGATGTAAGGGATTGATTATAAAAAAATCACATAATTTTGTGAAGTATAACATGGGTGTTACATTTTGGCATCGAGATATGAAGTTTATCATCTTTTGGACTTAATCTATCCTTAAGCTAACAAAATATTTTGTTCTTTTCTAATACAACACAATGGTTAGAACAAGAGGAAATAATGCAAACAACGTGGCTAAATAAATAAACTAGAAACTTGATAATATAAAAGTTGTTATACAAGATACTGCAACTAGATAACTATTTTGGAACAACAAGTAATGGGTGAAGAAAGTGAAAGTGGTAGTGGTGTTTAACAAAATTTTCAACCAAATAAAATATATCATAATGTTGGAGATCCCAATGCAGCGAGCCAACTGAGAACAAAAGAACTCATCTAGAACCCAAGTTGTCAAGAGACATCAAATGAATCATCTCATCCAAATTTGACGCAACAACCTTGGGATATGGATCTTAAATTTGGATGAGTGAAATGGAGAAGTATTTTTAGATAAGATGCTTCTATAAATAATCTAACTCTATATGGGGTGGTTTTCAGTTCTAAAATGATGCAAAATCATAGTGGGATAACTAGAAGGAAGAGTTGGGAGTTGAGCCTACAAAGAACACATGTGAAAAATTTAAACTTTACTTCCAATAACAATGGTTACCAAAGTTGTATTTCAATCAAAATATGTCGAGTTAAAAAAATTTAACTCAAGCTAAACTATTTATAACTGAATAATAGGAAAAGTTCAAAAATATGTTGAAGTATGTTTGAAGTATAAAAACTATGAAAATTTTAGAATACACAAGTTCACTATGGGGTTAAACCTAGTTATTGGGGGTGAGGTTAATGTCGATGGTCATTCTACAATGGAATCTATCTTCGAGAAGGCTATTATGTAAGACTAGAATTTGCAAGCCATATCTAATCATAGGGGTGATAAATAAATTAAGATCTTCATCTCACCTTGACCATTGACATTGAGAAAGATTTGATGGCAAAGCGTTGGTAGTATGGATCAACATGGTAAAAATAACATAGGAGAAAAATATACTAGAAATACAAACAAATGGATAAAATAGTGTTCAAACTAATGATAATAATTTTGAAAGGAAATGACCTTTTCAAGGTCCTTTAAATGTGGTGGTGACCACTATTCCAACAATTATCACTGAGAGAATAAGGAAAACAATGTAACAAAAGAATCCATGTTGTAGTGGTAATCTGTAAGGATGAGAAACAATAAAAACCTATAAAAGTGTTATATAAGTTAGATGGATTACTTGTAACCATTCTATTCAGGTAGTGCAATTGAATGTTTCATTTCTAAAAAAATAGCTGAAAATAAAAAGAAAGTTTTTTTATGAAAAATTCATGGACTTACAATACATGAATAATGTTATTCAAACTTTAAACTATTGTATGTTTGAGGCAACATGTAAACTTACTAGTTTACCACATAGCTGGACATATACATATCTCCTCTAGGTTCCTATGATGTTATTATATGTGTAAAATGGTTGTCTCAACACAAAGAAACTATAGATTTTTTTTTAAAATGAATAAAATGCTTAGATGATCTAAAGAAAATAGTAAAAATTCAAAGCGAGAATAGGAAAATTCTAAGTAAGCTAGATTTTAACAATGCAGCGCCAAAATGCCAAAAACAAGGGTTTTATGATTTATGCCATAAATATATTATATTTTATTAAGGAAGGTACAATTTCCTTTGAGGACTATCATTTGTTATAAGAGTAAAGGGATGTCTCGCTATAAGAATTACCTTGACATTAGTTGAGATGTGAGATAGATGTTATAATTGATATAAAACCCAAAACTAAACCAATCTCTTAGGCATCATACCAAATGATTACAATTGAACTAGTGGAATTAAAAGCACAAATTGATGAGTTATTGTCTAAATCACTAGTTAGTTTGAGTGTGTCTCCTTGGGGATCACCAATCATCTTCATCAAGAATAAATATGACAATTCAAGGTTATGCATTGATTATCGCATTATTTACAAATACACAATAAAGAATAGATATCATTTACTAAGGATCGATGACATTTTCAATCAGATGCGAATTTCTTATGTATATTACAAGATCGATTTACGATCGGGTTATCATCAACTTAAGATAAAGGATGAATACATTCAAAAGACAATGTTTAGAACAATATATCGACATTATGAGTTCATGGTGTTACCTTTTCAAATCACTAATGTTCCAAATGCATTCATCAACAAAATGAACAATATTTTTCAAGAATGTTTTTATATATTCATGCTAGTTTTCTTGACGAAATTATAATTTATTCTAATAACTTGGAAGAGCATAATGAACACTTGAAAATATCGATAATTTTTATTAGATTGATAAAAGCGTATGAATATATTTAAAAATGTTTTCTCGGTCAAAATGAAGTGTAATAGCTTAAAATTTTGAAATTACCATATCAATACCACATGATATATTTTTCCGCTTTGAAACTTTTTGAATTTTTTTACTTGTAGTGTTACTATGGTGATGTCAGATCAGCTAGGACTGACCCCTGACCCGCCTCCTGATGTTGTTGGAATCTCTCCTTGTGTTCCCTCTAGTCCTAGAGATATGTGACTATTGCGTCTCTGAAATCTTGAGTCTAGGAAAATGCAACCAAATATCCTTGATGGGACCCTGTCCATGTAGATTCCTACATTGATTACCGATTTTACTATGGCTTCAAGAGAATTTTCTTTGATAGGAAAACTCATAGGACCCAATCCCCCTCTAGAGGAGATAAGAAAATGGGTTTGTATTGAATGGGCCACATACGACCAATTGGAGATTTCCCATGAGTACATAATGGGTTTATCCTTTTCACATTCAGCCAAAAAAAAAGATTTTATGTGGGTCCTTAGGAGGGCCATGGTTTTTTGAAGGAGAGGTTTTTATCTCTAAAAGTGGTCTCTGAGGTTTAATCGAATGATGAAACCATTACCGAGATCAATCCGAGTTCACCTTCATGTCCTCCTCTTAAAATATAGCATGATGTAGTGATTACGAAATTAATTTATCTATGGGAACTCTTATTTCTATTGGTCAAACCACTAGAGTGGGTTGTAGATTCATTCATGCAAGATTTTTGTTAATGCTAATATTAGAAATCCTTTTCCCAACTCTATTGAACTCCACTTAGAATTGGGAACATGGGTACAAATAATTGAGTATGAATACATACCTTATGTTTTCTTAGTGTTCAAAATTATAGGTCACGAGGGGCCATGCATGCCCATAAAAACTAGCCCCGAATCCCAAGGAACAAATGCATTCACCTAAATACAAAGGTAATTTCATTCCCAAAATATATAAGGAGGTGAAGACCTCTAATCCTTTCAAATCTCTACTAGAGGAGGGTAAAATTTGTTTTGAAATGCCTTTCTCTAAACCACCCCGTCCTCTGTAATCCAAATAAAACATCCTTGGTGCAGCTGGTTGTAACAACTTCTCCCTCCTCAGAGATCCCTTCTTTCTTACCATATATTGAGAATTAAACCTTATTCACTACTCCCTTGACCTACCCCTCACTTCGTGAGCTTCTTGAGCCATATTTTAATATTGAAATAACCCTACGAGGTTGAGAGGAATTTATCTTACATATCCTCTCTTCTCTGGTTCCCCCTATTGGAAGAGAAAACTTCTCTACCCTCTCTTTCAACCACGGTGTCTAAAGATCTCATCCCAACTCAAAAAAATATAAGAATTTGTAAACATCCTATGGATATGGGTAGTAACAAAGGTCTCGGAAGGTATACCTCTTAAGCCAAGATTGAAAAATAAGCCTCTTAAAATATTTCTCAAGGAACTCGGGGCACTCTCATCGGGCGGGGTGGAGGAAATCCAAAAAATGAAGATTTTCTCCTGGAATGTTAAGGGAATCAATGCTCCTAAAAAAATAGTCCTCAAAGATTTTATAATAAAAAAATCTCTAGACATTATGATGTTATAATAAACTAAACTGAAAAGATGACATTTTTCCTAGGATATTTCCCAATGCTTCCTTTTCATCTCGAGGTTTCTATTTGTAACTCGGACATCATATATACTTTTTGGAATCCCAAAGTCCCTTTCAAAGAATGCATCATCAAAACTCCCCACTTTGGGAATATTTTTTCAAGAAATTAGATCAAGTCTCAGTTGGATCGTTGTGAATATCTATGGTCCCAATCTTGAAATGCACAAGGAAAATATCTAAAAATTGCTACCGAAATTCCATAAATATTTCATGCATTTACATTGGTTAATTGGTAGTGAATTCCATAATACTCTTTATGCTTCATAAAAGCAACATCGGTCCAATGTTAGTGCTAGTATCATGGATTCTCTGGTTGATTTTATCATACTGGTGAGTTCTTTGACTTGGATCTTCATGGAGCCTCCTTTACTAGGTCAAATAGAAGGATTGGGAGAAATCATATACAAATAATATTTGATAGGATGATTAGCTCTATGGATTGGATTGCTCATTTCAATGAATTTTACTTAACGGCCCTTCCAAGGGCTGCATCGATCATTGTCCATTACTTCTAAATGCTGCTCAAATTCAAATTTCTAAAAATTCATCTTTGAGATTTGAGTTAGCTTTGCTTCAAAATAACAATTTAGAAAAAATAAATTGCTGAGTGGTGGAAGACTGATTTTAAGGCTCACCATGTATAGATTCACTAAAAGCTTACCTATGTCAAAAAGTAACTCAAATCTTGGAAACTAATTTTTATTGAGATATTAGGAAAAGAAAGGAAAAATATCTCTAAAGATATTGGAAATCACTACTAAAATTGAGACTAGTGGCGAAATCTCTCTACACGGGAAAGAATTATCACTGCTAAGTGAATTCCATAATACCCTTGTTGAGGAAGAGATTTGCTAGAGGCAATGATCTAGAGTAATCTAGTTACGGGAGGAGATCACAATACTAAATTTTGGCTTGACATCGCCACTAAACAGAAAATCATGATAAGATAAAGGAGATCCTAATGGTGGATGGAAGATATTTAAATATTGAAGATAATATTGGTGTTGAATTAGCCAACTTCTATTCTAGCCTACTACACTAAGATGATCCTCCTTGTGAGGAAGATGTTATTAAAATTTTCCCCTGAGAAAAAATGAGGGATTGAGGGATTTAATTAGTCTTGGGAGCTCACATTTTATGCTCAATCTGAATGAGCTAAAGTGGTGAGACATTGAGAATCAAGCAAGGTGTACATTTGAAGATACATTTCAGATTTTGAAGGAATTTGAATTTCAGACATGGAAGCATTTGGATTTAGCGTGAAAAAAATTGATACGAGAGGTGCAAAAGGTCCACTTTGGAAATCAAAGTGAGAAGTCCAAAATTAATATTTCAAACATTCGGGAGTTCAAAGATGGCACTAGGGTTAAATAAACTAACAATGCCACATGGGAAAATACAAACATCTAAAAACCTAAATTCTGAAATTCGAGACCTCGAGATTTCAAAATTTCGGAGGTTTCATGTGCCATATGGATAATGGATGTCCTAAATACCCAAAACCCAAAGACCCTAAATTCCAAAACCCGATGTCCAGAAACCTCGATACCCAAAGTCTTGAAACCACAAACCCAAATTCATCAAAACCACGAAAACCCCGAAAACCTAAAGCTCTGAAACTCGAATTATGATTCTAAATTTAAGACTTTGGGGTTTCAAAGTTTTAGAGGTTTCATGAGTTCATGATGAAGAGTATCGCACAATAAAATTTTTGAAACCAAAGAAAAATTCTGAATTTCAGACTTCGGGGTTTTGACATTTTGTAGGTTTCACGAGCTCGAGCAATGTGTTGGTGCTCAATTTGATCTCACCCTATTTGTTTAAAAGTATTTAATCTAAGGGCTCTGTCGTATTTTATATCTCCCTATATTAATGCGTGAAATCTCTTTCCTTCATTTGGTTTCCATGATCACTCTTTTCCTTTGGTCGAGGATCACATTAAGTCCAAAATTTGTTGTATGTTCCTCTATCCATGTGAAATAATTTGTAACTTAGGTGTAAATTTGGTTTTTCCGCTTCCTTCTATTTTTCCACAACCATGTTTTATTTTTCTTGTAAATTTTGTCCCAACATCTATGGAAACGTGGTCCTTTCTAATTGGAAGTAGAAGGTGGGTCAAGGGGCATTTTGAAACTTTAAGGCCGCTTCAACTCAAAGCTTGTCCACATGGAGGGTCGGCACTCATTTGAGGATCCGCCTCTGGGTGCTACCTTAGCAATTTCACCAAGGAGGCACGTGGCACCTACCTCTGGTCCTTAAAAATTTTCAAACAACTCTGTTAGACTAAGACATGTGGTGAGCCCACACTTGTTTAGGGTCTTTGCTTTTGGGCACCATATCAAAGTTGCACCAAGGAGACACATGGAGGCTTCCGTTGGCTCCTCTCTATACTTAAAATTTTCAAGCAACTTTCTAAGGCCTAGGACATGTGGAGGGCCCGCACTTGTTTGGGAACTTCCCCTATACTTTACTTTTGAAGAAGCACCGAAGGGACATGTGGAGGTTTCCATTGGGTCTTCCCATACTTCAACTTTTTAATGCTCATGAAAATTTCTCGAACCCTAGGCACGTGGAACCTTGTGCTGGTCCTTAAACTCTTTCAATAGATTTGTCAGGCTAAGACACGTGGTGAGCTTGCACTTGTTTAGAGTCTTTAATTTTGGGAACTATATCAAAAGTGTGCAAAGAGAGACACATGGAGGCTTCCGCTAGCACCTTTTTATACTAAAATTTTTCAAAGGACAAAAGGCTATTTTCTTGGGCCCGGGGAACATGGAGAGCATGCGTTGGTTATAGGTGTCGCATCTACACACTTCATATTTGAAGTTGCGCCAAACAAACACGTGGAAGGCCCGCGCTCATTTGGGAACCTGCCTCTATACTTCACCTTTTCAGTTGTGCTAGGGAAACACGTGGATGTTTTGTTGAGTCATGAGCATAGGTATGTGGAATAATCCATGTGTGGAAACTCATTTATGAGAGGCACGAATGCAAGCATCCATGTGAGGGAACTCATTTCTCAAGGTGTATTCTCGAGGGTGAAAAGGATTTCTTTTCAGATCCCGGTATACATGGCCACTGAAAATGATTAAAAGGGGATTTCTCACACAATAGAATAAGAATGATTAGGAATGTCAAAAAGCTATGGCATGGAATCACGGTCATGGTTGAGGAGTGCGAGAAAGGTGATCAATTCATGATTTGTCCACTTGGTAGCTTTTAGGTGTAAATTTGTTAAACATTACTTTACGAGAAAAATTGGTAACAAAAAAGGTTCCTTGAATATTCTTCTTTTAGGGAAATTTTGGGATGAGTGAGTGAGTGAATTGTATAAATGCAATGAGGATACTCTTGCAAATAATTGGGGGTTGAATTATTATGAGAAAATTTTGAGAAATTCCATCTTACGGAGAGACCATCTAAAAAAACTGTTAATCTCTTATGTTTTAGATTTGATCATGTCAAGTTGGTTGCAAGTGTATAACCATTGAAAAGATTTGAGGCTGTTTGAAGAAACTTTCCCTTGATGAATCTTATCAACTTGAATTAATCTGTGTTAATCTTGGTAAATTTATGTCCTCTTTATTTGAGAATGTCTCAAATAGTATTTCTTGTTCCTCATGCAATCTTGTGTTAAAATCCCTCCGAATCACACAGGATCTCATCCCTATGATAGTTTAGTGGCATTTGCAATTTCATTACAAGAAGAGCCTTCATCATGTAATGAGATAAACAATTTAAAATCACTTTACTGTCATTTTGTTGATAAAGATTGTCTATAAGCCCTTGAGTGTATCTTAGGCATGATGAACCATGGTTCTTTAATGTTTATTTAAGTATTTACCTAAAGCCTTCATTTTAAAATCTTGGAGATTGTGTGAAATCGTGTAAATATGGGCCTCCATTGATGCACACCTTTTGGTTGAACGAATATTTTATCTATTACGAAGAATTTTTCATTTAGTTTTCCAAATGTTGTGAAGCTTCTCAAAGATCTAGAAAAATCAAGTTTATCCTACTTAATATCCCACAAAAATTATTCAAAAATAATGAATCCTATCTGAACTACCCCTGTTTTCCCTATATGTCCACAAATGAATGAATTCTACCAACAAATTATGTAAAAGCAATCAGGATTCCATAATGTCATTAGTAACCTTAACTCTTTTAAGAAAATATCACCATTCTTTAGAAGTGACAACTCGTGAGAGTTAAATTGTGGTGCATTGATCATATTTTCTTAAGGTTTCCTTTCAAATTTGTGCAAAGAAGGATATCTGCATTCTCCTTCACCCACATAGGTTAAAAAATGGGTCCTCTCGCCACTGGTGAAAGGCACGACCTAAAGTAGTGATGATAAAGTAAATCCTTTCATATGGTTCTATCCATTTATCCACCATCTAAGTGACAAAGAGCCAATTGAATCACCTGCCAACTACAAAAGCGACATAAATGATGATTTATCTATCTCTAGGATTCTTATTAAATCTTTAATGCTTCTCATGTTGCAAAGGAGAATCAATTTGGGTACCAATATGATGAACAGATAATGACAATCTATGAAGTGTAAAATCCGAAGCTCTAAATCCTAAAAGTCTGAAATATTGAATTTTAAAGGTTGCGATGCATTTTGAGTCCAAAAAGGCATATTAACAACTGACATTTATCGCAGTATGGCAACCTCATCTTCAAATGGCCATAACTTATAACTAGGAGCTCAGATTCCCATAAAATCAGACTTTTTGGAAATCTCTCAACATTCTCTACACAACACTATTCAAAAATGAAGAAATACCATCCATGATTTTAGACGGGGTTTCCCAATTTCTCATGTACCAAAATGATGAGGTATGGGTTTCCTTTCTTCTCTAACAAGGAAAGGTACATAGAGGGATGGGTTTTGCGGTGGCACAAATAATTGTTACACATGATTTTAATGCATTTTAGGGTGGTTGAAGAGATATTTTAGATCCTTATCTCAACAATCCTTATTGGTGCATCACCTTACCCTAGAGTAGGTTTTAATTTTCATGCATTTTATCTAACTGTGTCTCCTTCGGAAACAAATAGATTAGTATTAGATGTACAACTCTTTGCACTTTGGAGTAGTTAGTACTAGTATAGGTTAGGAATCTAGCCTTATCCGAAGGGTTATCATGATTGCAAAGTCCCAAATTTTGGGATATCTCCATGTTTGATGAATCACTTTGACTACCTCAACCATTCACATGCAATCAATCAAAAGGGTACTACAATTTCACCATAACAAAATATATTTAGGAAATGTTCTGACATATTCCTAAAATGATATCTAAGGACATAAAAACTAATCTCGGTCAAACATTTCCTTTGGATGAAGTTCATAGAAATTTATTTGATAAGAAGGAGAGAAGTTACCTTATGCGGGACGGATTTCATACATATTTTTTCAAACTTCTTCACATATTATTGAGTCGAGATCTATTTTTGAGTCACCAAAGTCAGAAAGAATGATCTCCTCTTAAAGGAATGGAATAATACATTTTTGGATCTTGCTCCCAAGTCTTTGGGATGTAAATTTGTCTCATATTTCTTACCCATAAGTCTTTACAATACTTCCTATAAGATAATCACTAAATTGTTGGTCACTAGACTTAAACCCTTGATGGACAAATTAATCTCGAGAATAGTAGAATAGATTTATTGAAGGAAGGTTGATTGATGTAGGGTGATCATTTTCATAAAGCTATTCACACTGACCTTTCATACCAAAATGGCGGGCATGATTATTAAGATTGATATGCTAATGGCTTTTGATAGGGTAAGCTGTAATTTACTTCTCAAAGTTCTAAGTAAGTTTTACTTCTTAGATAAGTGGTGATCTTGGATACATAGTTATATCTCTTCTCCTCAATTTTTGATATTATTGAATGGTATTTCAAATGTATATTTTTCGACTAGCGGGAATCGAGTCAAGGTAACCCTTTATAATTTTTTTTTTTTTTTTTATTTATCCTCATAGTAAAACAATTATTAGAGCACTAGTTGAAACTAAAAGATCATCAATATAGAGGGTATTACAATCACCTCTAAGATTCCTACATCTACTCACACTCAATTCAATTATGATAATATTTTGTTAGGTGCGGCTTGAGTGATGGAGGATAATTTTTTAAAAATAATCTTTATTGCTATCAATCTTCTTGAAACAACTTATAAATTTTACCAAGAGCAAAATTACTTTTATAAATACACCGAGTTGACAAATAAATATTGCAGCCATCTTTGGATGAAGCATTATGGTTATTCCATCCTTTTACTTGGGACTTGCTCTTTTTAAAGGAAATAAAATTAAAACTCACTCAAACCTGGTTATTGAAATATTTAAGAAGAAACTTGTAGGTGTTGTTATCCATTTTACCCCCTTGGTAAAAATGGATGACTGGAGAAAACTAAACTTGGGTAATTGATCAAGATTCATGGTTGAGTCTGGGGTTTTCAAGTAAATTTTTACAATTTCGGAGAGTAGTGGCCATAATTTTGGGTACTTGGGGGTCATTTCGTGCATTTCCCTTCTTCTATAGGCAAAGGAGTTCATTTCTTAGCCACATTTGAGAAAACGAGTAAAATCAAGAAAATGTGGCTTTTGGACACTCTAATTAATTTTGTTAACTTCCCTATCCATGAAAATTCTAAGGAGTTTGCAAAAAAATTGAGAAAAAGTATGTAGAAAAATCTATAGAACAAAGCCATAGAAAAATCCACAGAACAAATTTCATGGAAAAAGTTGCTGAAAAAGATGCAACAAAAAGCCGCAGAAAAATATGTAGAAAAATCCCTATAACTGAAGTCCGTGGAAAAATCCACAGAAAAAGCCCTAGAACCAAAGTCCGTGGAAAAAGCCACAGAACTAAATTCCAAAGAAAAATTTGTAAAAACCGTAGAACAAAGGTATGCGAGAAAAATCCACTGAGAATGCCATAGAAAACCAAATCTGTGGAATGTTGTAGAAAACTAGAAAATCCGTGGAACAAAGGAAAATGACATTTTTCACACGAAACTTTGAATGGGCATAACTTTTGATCCAGCGCTCAAAAGTTTTCATATATTAAATCATTTGAAAGGTCTCAACACCCTCTATGAAATAGGAATAATTTTCCTTAATTTTATTGAGGTTAGGTGAGTGAAAATAAAATGAACATCTCTAGCTCTAAGGAATTAAATACTCAGTGTCGTAAATGGCAAGAAATCTCTGGAAAACCCAAAATAGCTGCTCACACTCAGAAGATCATAAATTTTGTAATTCTTAATGAATTTTCACAAAATTGGTCTCGTTAGAATCACAAATCTAAGCATGATGCACCAAAATTAAGAAATATAGAAATTGATAAACAATTGATTGTGATTTAACAAAAAAGGGACCAATATCATAATATTGTTTTAATTGGTAGTTGGGAATGCAATTAAGAGGCATGGTCATCATTATTTCTCTGCTTCAGAACATGGGACAACATGGGGAGCCTTTTGTAAGAAACACAACATCAATTAAACTCATTCTGACAACTTTCAAGTGATTTAAAAGATAAATTTGGGATTGCAATTTTCCCTCTCTTTCTCATTCTATAAATTGTAATCGTGGGCTCATTTGTAAAGGAGTTGGTAATTTTCTCTTCTGTTCCCTCTCTCTTTACCCCTAATAGAGTTGAATGTGGAGCTTAAGCCTCCTCTCTTTCCTTTTAATGGAATTTTCTTTCCTCTTTCCCACTAATAATGTACTATGTGAACTCATGGAGTGATAAGATTTGTTTTGTGATGCATTTTATCAATCCTTTGCTTATTTTATTGTCTCTTGTTACCTCTTACCACTTTGTAGGGTATAATGTGCATATCTCTAATTTCTATTGCAGGTTTTGGGAGATGTGTTGAATGGGTTTGAAGTGGTTTTACGTGTGAAATTTATCTTTGGTTTGTGGTGCATATTGTCCACCCTCTCCATTGCTCACTTTTCTCCATTTCGGGAAGTTGAAATTATGATCAACAACCTCCTTTTACGGAGTATCACCACTATTTTCTAGGCTTGATTCATGCGCTCTCTCTCCTTTGGTCCCTTGGAAAGTTAGATTAGGATTAGATAGTTTATTTGCATTAGATTATGTTGTGGTAAGTAGTTTAGGAGCAGAAACCAGCCATCCCTAGAGGATCATCTTAAGCCCACAAGTCCACGACTTGATAGATGATCAATGTTAACCAAAAACACTAGTTTCTCATTCACATAGGCATGAAAAATTAGAGGGTGTTCTTTTTTTGGTGATAATAGTTCTAAACGCCTAGTGAGACGGGTTTGAAGCACCTTACCACTTCACTTCATTAGGTTCAATGTTCTCTTGGTGAATATTTCAGCCTTTAGAGCCACCTTCAAACACATTTGGCGACTCTATTTGATCAATAACCCATTCTACGAGTTGCAAAATTTCTTTCCACTCATCATTCTTTCCATATATTTCATCTTCTATCATTCATGAAGTTGTACAGTCATGCATCCATTCCCATATTGTAATTCATATGTGCGACAACAATGGTGTAGTCCACCTCTAATGTATTTCTCAACTCCTCCAGATAAAAATTATGATCAGATTTAGAACCATTATGCTTACCCATATGAGTAGTGTCGAAACCAGTTTTGTTATGAAACATATTTGGAACATGGGTATGCAAATAATGACTTGATCAAATGGATAATGTTGATCTGCTAGAAAAGATTCTAAGGATGGAGGATGGCATGGTTCGGATTAAGGGCTACAACACGAGATGAAGGCATTCAAAAATTGGTTGTAGGGAATCTTTTCTATGGAAAATCCCTTTTCCAAAACATTATAGCCCACATGAGAAGCTTGATTTCATGGTTGAAATGTTGCCTCAACTTACACAGTGGACTGAGGATATTAAGGCTTATGAGTTGGATACAAGACAACCTTGTCAATGGGTAAGTCCACCACCTCATAGATTTTCTTTTCCTCTTTCTCAATCAATATCATTGCAGCAGTGTCATGAGTCTAGTTTCTCACTTGCTTCCCCTAGTGTTGAATTCCCTTCTCCATCTTCTAATCTTCCATCTCATCTCAATTATTTTTCCCTTTTCCCTTCCAAGAAGTCATCCCCTCCAAACAAACAAGAATTTCTATCTCCTCCACCACCAAAAGTAATTGCAAAATCTATTGTAACACAACACATCACTCCTATTTCTATCTCAAGTTCATGTTGTGGAGAAAACAATTAGATAATCAATCAAGGAGAGTAGCATGAAGGAGAGCCAAATAGATAAGAAATTATCAAAATCTTGGTAATCTTTTCTCTAAGATTCGAATTGAAAATATTCCGTTGATGGTTAAGCCTACGAAGGAGGTCAAAGTCGAATATCCAATGGTGGATAAGGTTGATTTTATGGTAGGAGTGGAACAAGAAGATCAGCCATATTCTTTGAATGTAGTGTCTAAGATAACACTTTGTTAGAAAATATTGATGATCATATTCTAGCTGCATAATCATTCGAGGAGGAAGAATAACCAGCCCTAAGTGCGGTTAATAAGGAGCATATGGAGGTAACCATAAAAATTCAGATTCATTAAATCATGAGCGGTTCTGAAGATATTACAAATCTCTTTCCAATTAAATCTCTAAAAATATTATTTTTTGGAAGATTTTGAACTCCCTAGCTTCATGTTTGAAGATGAAGCTTCATCTGGTTAAAACAATGAAGATTTTAAGATTATCGTGCAAGAGGGAGAGACCTTACTGCAGTAGGAAATCAAAGAGTATGATTTCCTATCAGACTTAGAGGAATGTTTTGATGAGGAGGATCCTGTAAACATTATAACTTTCACTCCCCCATCATTCATCCTTCAATTGCAAGAACCTTCTGCATCAAAGGAGGACGTGTAAGAACAACCTACAGTTTGTATCATGTCTATTGAATCAAAGTTGGAAGAGTTCGATCTTCCAAATGCCACACCGAATGTAGAGGAAGGGGAAGAACAAAAGGATTTCATCATATCTCCCATAAGATTCACCAAAATGGGACATTAGTTTTTTAAATGTGCAAGAAGAAGAAGAAACCCCTTTTTTCAACGTCTATAGGAAGACTCCATTTTTTAAGTTGAATTTCATAACAATGTGAAAAATCGTGGATCGGACAATGCCCAATCAAATACTTGGCTTCATTGGAGCAAAAGAGGAGTTTCCACAAGTCATGCTTGCTCTTGAGCATGAGGATGAGTTTTAGAGTACTAAGGATCGATTCTGATGCCTCTTCATTCCAAATACGAGAGAAATTAATAGAGGTATTTGTCTTGTTTCAAGTTAATACCTTGATGATTTGGGTGGAGGATCAACCTCTTGTCATTTTTTCACTCATAATAATAGCCATGTTAAGTGCCAAATGATATACATCACTACCTATTTTTAGAAAGGGAAGCTACTTCTCCTTTCCGGTTGGAAGATGTGTGTAAGTTCCTTTTATCTCTCGGAAGTGCACCTTATAGGGATATTATTACAAGTTCTATAATTGCACAATTGATCTCTCTCTTTTGTAGATACAATGGAAACACCTCAGGTCTATGGGTATACCTATTATGAGGTGAGACTCCGGGATCAAAAGGCCAGTTCCTTATTGGTGTATCCTAAACTGATTTATGGGAGTTTGAGAGTAAAATATGACTAAAAAATAATTGAAAGCGAGGTGATACACCAAATTAATATAAGGTCTTTTACTCGGTATATGCACAACTAATTTCGGAAGGATTTTGATGCACGAACCAATAGTTTTTACGTGAAATATCTAAGGGAAAAACACTTGATTATGCGAGGAGAATCAACAGATACTAATAAGTTAACATGCATATTAAAATTAAGTAGAAAGGACTGAATTTGTAGTAGGGTAATGTAATTTGTTAGGGAATTTTAATCACAAGAATAATAATAGATCTGAGAAAACTACAAATAGCCGGAAAGGCAGAAAATACTTCACGGTCAGGGAAAAAAATGGAAATAATTTCTTCAAGTACTCCTATATCCAAAAGTCCTCTAGAAGTTTTTTTGTGCTTTTGAAAGGCACACAATATATAGCAAAAAATAATTTCACCCTCTTCCTAAAAATAGAATAAGGCTTGTACTCATGCATGCATCCTATTTTTATCCTTTATTTATAAATGGATAAAGGAATAAAAATAGAGCATGCAACTACAAATAGGCATTATAGCCATCAATTACAATTGGTCAACTGAAGTTGACTGATCTATTTGAAAGAATAACATATCTATTTTTAATAAAAGCAGGAGTGGATGATTTGCTAAAAATAATATTTTCTTATTCAGTAAGTTTTTGTCCTATGCATGTAAATTTGTCATCTTGTGTGTTTTGTCCTCTTGTGAAGCATGTAGAAACAACTCCTTGTTCATGATGTAATACTTGCAATATTTCACAAAAAATAAATGAGGTATTTCTAGTAATTAATTTCCCCTGGTTACCACTCAGGAACCTCTGTATTTGACTGAAAAAATAGTCATTGATGTAATATCTAAAACTGGTTGAAGTCCTCTTATAGATCTCTAGATTTTACTACCTTGAAAGATAACCATGCTCGAAAAATCGATCCAAAATGACCTTGTAAAAACACCCCTAACATTTTCTAATAAAACTTGCATATTTGAAGTATTCGGTTTGCCATTTGTTTTTGGTCTGAGCTCTGCACGTGTTCAAATTTTACTTCAGTAGAAACATGGCCCAAAAATATGCATTTTACCCTTTTTCCGTAAAGGGCTCAAAACTGAAAAAAAAATCCCGGCAATCCGCTTCTCCGATTTGTCCTTTAGCGACATGGAAGGGCATGTGTGAAGCTTTAAGTCTTTTGTGGGTTTTCGGGCCTTCAGGCGAGTTTGACATTTTAACTCTTTTTCCAAATAGCTTCAAAAAAAAAAATCCTTGAGACCTCCATTTCTATGTTTTTCTTTAAGCGTGACACATGTCCTCTTTGGGCTGCGGGCATGCGGATGAATTTTTGACAATTTGAAAGTTTGAAATTTGATTAAGTTGGTCAACAATTTTGCCATTCCACTTGGACTATTTTGCATCGATTTTGATGAATCATTTTTGAGCGCGTCAATCTTTGTACTTGTTAATTTTCGATCGTTGATCTCAAGGCATGATTTTAGGGTTTCGACATGTGTTAAATGCATTTTTAAGGCTCGAACCATGGTTTGCATTGTTTGTAGAGATTAATCCTTGACCTTTGATCCTTGTACTTGTTGAATCTTGATCGTTGATGCACTAACCATGGTTGAGTTCTGTTAACTCACCCCTCATGTTTACTAGGTAAATGTCAATCCAACCCTAATAATCATTTTATTTGGGCTTTGACTCGTAGGTGAAGCCCTGGCAAAACTTTTCCTCGATGCCTTCATTGAAGCTTTGAAAACTTGATTAATCCATTTTGCTAGCAATCGAGCATTTTTATCTATTGTCTTTGATTTTTGGAGTTTTTTGAGCAAGTTTGTGAGAGATTCCACCATTATTTAAAGTGTTTTTTCGAGCTCTATTACTTCGGCTCTAAAAAATATCATGCATGTGATCTTGTGGTTTGTACTTTAAGAGGATTCAACTTCATTTTGAGGAGTTTTGAGCTCGAGTCTCTGACTCCTGCCTTCTTAAAAACTATGTGAGATTCTGGGTTTTTCTCATGATTTTACCCTATCCTCGGCAGCCATTGTTCGAAGCTCTCTGAAAATTCAACAACTTTTATGTGCCATCTTTGCATTCAAATCCATTACATTTTCACGTTAGTAGTGTAAATGGGGTTGAAGTCTAGTAAGTTTTTAATCTTTAAGCATGGTAATCGACTTCCGTTCTCACCTCTGTTTTGGGGTATTTGTTATTCATCTCCTCCTTGCATTGCATGTAATCCCTTAGCTTGACCTTGGCCATTTCAAGTTTGAAACTTATTTTTGGTTTTGGGATCTCGATTTTACCCTGATTTTGACTGTAACTTGCTCATTTTTGGAAAGAGGAAAACATATGAATAATCCTTATTTATCATTGATTCTGAGTTATATGTTTTCGTAAATGATTTTAATCAAATTATCTCCGAAGAATTCCATATTCCATCCTTTTTGGAAATAATTTATGAGTATGGTGATTGTTATTGCAATAATCTGATATTCACTCTTCCCTTGCTTCTTTTATAGATTTTGTTGAGGCTTTCGAATATGGAATTGATATCTCAACTTGATCCATGGCTTTAAGTTGTCAATAATCTACTCCGTATTTCATAGATATGTTTAATTTATCATGTGGTTTTCTCTTAAAATGAGTCTCTCTGGTTTTCTTGATTGTATATTGATCAGTCTAAGCCTTGTAAAGTTGCATGATGTTAATAAAACTTGTAACTGAAATGGATTGCTTGAAAACTCTGCATTTTATCTTCCTTTCTTCAGTTCACTTTTTGAAATGCTTACTTGTAACTTGTAGTTGTATTTATACTCTTTGACCTGAAGATGATAAGATTACTATGATTGAATGTTGAACTGAAAATGCCAACTATAAATAGAAATCCATTTTTGATATTTTGTAATCAAGATGCCTTTGTATCCTGCAAGTAGTTTTCTGAAGATTACAAGCAATTCTTCTTTGGTGTAATACCATTTTTAGGCATAAGCCTTGATTCAGATACTTTGTTGAAATATTGTAATCTATTGCTTTTACTTCATTTCTCTTTATTTATGCTTGATATGGATCTTGGCAAAGTCATAAATTTCCATTTACTGAGGGTGAAGCCCTGTCAAAATCTTCCTAGAATTTTCTCTCTTCCAAGCTATATTCAACCTAAACATGTTCCTTTCCTATAAGTATCTCCTCTATTATGAATTGTCTTCTTCATTCTAGCATATACTAATGACTTATCTTCCCTATGCCATATTAAAATTTGTAATATTTATAAGACATGTTTTATTTCCTCTTAGTTGTAACCTATACCTGCACACTTGAGAAAACAGTTAGGAAATACTTAGGCTTTTGGCCTCTCTTATGTCCATGTTTCTTGTTCTCTTTTCTATTTCTGCTTCCTGAGTGAGCTATGCAATCTAATCTTCAAGTACTCTATATCTCCTGTTGCTTAGAGATCCATATGCACGAATTAGGACAGTGTAGGAATATGGATGAGCTCTTTATTGATGATTCCTTATCTTTTACTTTTCAAGTACCATGATTTCAGCTGTAGAGACAAACATGAAACAAGATAGAAAGAAGATGATCTACACAATGGAGAATATACAAGGCAATGATGGGTTCACTCAGATTCCTTTGATTTCTATTTCATGCATGTGTTCGTCTTTCTTGATGTAGATGTACTTTACCTTTTAGTCACATCCCATGGCTTGTGTGGGAAACATTTGACCTTCCTTGTAAATAAAAAATTGAATTCTAAAATTGAGTTGTATATTTCCTTCTACATTTCAAGTATATTAATGGATTGTATGATGAACCAAACAACTCAGAAGCATAATTAAATTCCTTAATCATAAAGGAAAGAACATTGATGAGAAAATTGTAACCTTTAGCAATGAACTCTTATTTTCTGATATTTGTACTTATGTTTGTTGTTTCAAAACTTAGTACTTTAATTACTCTGCAATTTGTTGTCTCCATCAAGACAACACAATTGTCCTTTAGGGATCTTTTGTTCTTCTACTGTTGATGGTATGAAATTATAGATTATGTGATCTATTATGTTTTGTAATAGCACACATAACTACATATTTCATTCAATCTTTTAACTAATTCAGCAGTAACAAATGGCTATAAGCTCCCTTAGCTTAGGTATACTTAATCAATACCTTCCATTATAACAAAGTTTTGAGTTTCCCATTTTTCCACAACTGCAAAAATTGTCAACATTTCTGGTGATCCTATGAGGAAAGGCTGTTTGTTAGCTTGAAGGCTAGTTCCTTGCTCTTGTCCATTGGGCATGGAGTCCAAAGCATATAACCAAAATCGACTTTTTGAAAGGTCCAACCCTTTCCGAAACAAACTAAAACTAGGAAAGGATCTAGTAACTAGATCATGTGCATGAGTGCACTTATTGAATTTGAAAAACAATGCAATGTGCAGAAGCTGCATTTATTGAAGGGAAATCCTACTCTAACAATCACTGTAAGATTTTCAATAACAGTGTTTGAGGAACATACCATTCAAAGGAATGGGAAGTTCTTCTCCATCTAGCTTTGAAAGTTGAAAAGCATTGTGTTCCTTGCAAGCTGAAATCATGTAAGGACCACTCCAGAGTGTATCAAAATTTGAGTGTCTTCCTGGCTTTACACGATCAACATCCCATTTTAACACAATATCTCCTTCATTGAAGATTATGAACTTATATTTCTTATCAAAAGTCTTCTTCATCTGCTTCTGATTTTTCTCCATATTTAAATGAGCTTGCTCTTTTTGCTCTTGCAATTCCATTAAATCTATATAACAAACTGCAATGGTTCATTCCTAAGAAGCTCCATTTGGTGTCTTGAATCCAATCTTTGGTAACTCCATCGAAATAGGCATTCTTGTTTCTTTTCCGTAAACAAACTTGTATGGTGAATTGTGCACTAACCTTTTGGGAGTCACTCTGTTAGCCCAAAGTATTGAATTCAACATCAGATGCCAAGCTCTTTGATTATCCTTGAGTGTTCTTCTGATGATCCTTAAGAGATTCTTGTTAGTACTTTCGGGTAAACCATTACCTTGTGGGTAATAATTAGGTGAAGAACTCAAATAAATTCCACATTTGACATCCCAATCTCTTATCTTAGCACCAAGAAAAGCTAAAGAATTATCGATATGATAGTTGTTGGAACACCAAATCTGCAAACTATACCTTCATAAAAATATAGTATTAAAGATTCATTTGCATCCTTCAAAAGCTATTGCTTTAGCCCATCTTGTGAAGTAATCTATATTAGTTAAGATCCACTTGTGTCCTTGTGATGAGGGTGTGTTTATCATTCCAATTAAGTCAAAACCCCACTTTGCATAAAATGATGATCAACTGAAATAGGTTGTAAAGACAACGAAGCTAAACACTCTTTTCCAACAAAGAAAGCACATTTTTACACTTTCTTATCTATTCAAAAGCAGTCCTTAAATATGCTAGGCCAATAATAACCGAGTTTTCATAATTTTCAAGGCTATGGTACTTGCTAAGAAATGACCTCCTGCAGGTCCTTCATAGAATTCTAATAATATTTTCTGAACTTCATCATAATCAACACATCACAGAAAAATTCCATTTATATCTCTTTTGAACAACACACCATCAATAAAGATATAAGGTACAACCTATAACCTGAAATATCTTCATTTATTTTTGTCCATACCTTCAGGATAGGTGTCGTGCTATAGATAATTGACTAAATTAGTCATCCATCTTGATTCTGAATCTCTTGGCTGACTCGGGTTTCGATTTTGTAGTTGAACCATGATTTCTAATTACCGAGACGTAATTTCAACATCTTTGTTTTGAATCATGCGGTTACGCCACTTATTGTTTTTCCTTATCAGCAATTAGATGTTCACATAGACCTTTACCTCATTTGTCTTTGCAACTCGGATATCAACATCATATTCCATAACTAGCGTACTCTTTTTTCATTCAATTCTTTATTCAACATGAAAGACTTGACACTTGGATGTGAAACAAGAACATGAATTTTATTATTTGAAAGCATGTACTTAAAATTCTTTAGTCCTCTTACTATTGAAAGTACCTATTTTTTGAGGAATGTGTACCTTGTTTCATATTCATGCAAGCTCTGTTAGAAGAAAACAATAGGTTGCTCAATATTTTCATCATTAACCCGAGTTAATATGGCTGAGATTGTTTCAGCTCCTGCAAGTGCATACATCATAAAATCTTTATCAAAATTGGGATTTGCAAGAGTGGGAGCCTGAGATATGGCTATTTTGATTGCTTCAAAACCTTCTCTTCCTTCACCAGGTCCAAGAGAATTTTTTCTCTTTCTTGAGCATGGTTGTCAATGGTTTCACTAATGCTGCAAAATCTAGAACAAATATTTTGACAAAGTTGATTTTCCCCAGGAAACTCTGTAACGACTTCTTATGATGAGGCAATGATAATTGTGATATGGCCTCGATTCTAGAAGGTCTAATTGCTAAACCTTTCTTAGAAACAATATGGCCAAGTAGTTTACCTTGATGCACTGAAAAAATAGACTTCTTGGGATTCAAAGATATTCTAAATTTCTGCATAACTAAAAGGTGTGCCTCAAATGTATTAAATGTTCATTAGAATTCTTGGAAAAAATAGTAACATCATGTAAATAAATAAGGATGCATTTGTTTAACAAGCTATGAAAATCCATGTCCATTACACGTTGAAATGTTGCACCAGCATTTGAAAGACCGAAAGGAATTCTTTTGTAAGCATAAGTACCCCACTTGGTGGTAAAATCTATTTTGTATCTATCTTCTTCTCGAACTAAAATCTGATTGTATCCACTATAACCATCTAGAAGAGATAGTCTATCTAAACAGAGACTGTTCTCAAAATCTGGTCCATGTTTGGTAGTGGATAATGATCTCTTAATGAAGCTTTGTTAAGGTCTCTAAAATCCACACATAATCTGATTTCTCCATTCTTCTTCCTAACAGGAAAAAGATTTTCTACCCAACTTAAATGTTTAACTGGAAAAATGATACCTGATTCAATCAACTTGGATAACTCTTTCCTCATAAGAGGTTCTATTTTGGGATTTATAGGCCTCTGTTTCTACCTAACTGGCTTAGAATTTGGCTATAACTCAATAGTATGTTGTGCTAAACTGGGATCAAACCCTTTCAAGTCTTGATATTTCCAAGCGAAAAACATCCTTAAATTCTTTGCAAAGATCAATAAATGACTATTTTTCAGCTGAGGAACATACCTTTCCAAGAAATAGATTTTTCCCTTTGTTAATTGAAACTTCTTCATAGTTATCAGTGTGGGTTGACATTTTAGTCTTGACCTTTCTTAACTGATTGTCAGTGTTGAAGATGTCTTCCAATGTGACTAGACCTCGAGGTAATTTATTTGTCTTCAACTGGACAATCTGGTCACCATATAAGTGTTGTAATTTATCCTAATTTACTACAGAAAATTTAGCTTCTTGCTGTAAAAACCTACAGATTCGATTATCATTTTCAAAAACTTTCCAACTTGAATCATTATCATGTATAGAGGGCCTAACAATTATTTTCATATGAGGCTGAATTTTTCTATTTTTAATTTGTTCCAGCACTTCAAAACTAGCCCCAACTGCTACAAGTCTATCTCCATGCTCTTTTTAGCTCTAGGAATAGACTAAATGTTAATAGCATCAAAATCTTCCATTAAGTCTGAAACTCTATGTTTGTAAGACTTCATTAATGGATTCTTACAAACATTGAAATTTATTACTTGATTGATAACCAACTCATAGTCACCAAAAATCCATAGCATGCTTTGATACCTTTCTTCGGCCCAAAGTAGGCCATGAATTAATGCTTCGTATTCAGCTACATTGCAAGTACATGAAAATTGGAGACTCAAAGTTGAGAAATACCTTTTGTTTGTTGGCGAAGTGAGCATCAAAACTAATCCCTGTCCCTTCTTGTTCTTAGCTCCATCAAAATGAAGCTTCCAAATCCCTTTTGCTGAAACTTATATTTTAGCCAGTAAGGGAAGTGATGTATTTTCTTCATGCATACAATACACACCAAACAGGTGTTCTTCAAATTCCTTAAAAGGATCATGAGCATGTTCTTCCACTGTCTTTTCATCCATAAACATGTTAGAAACACCATCTAATGCTAAAATCTGAGCTACCTCATCAAAATCAAACTGATCTAGGGTTCAATAATTAGCCACCACAGTTGGAGAGTGAGGCTCTATATGAAATATGGAAAATGGCTTTGAATTGATAGTAAGTTTGGTGTTGTGACGAGTAGTAAAAAATAAGAAGGATAAATATGAAGAGAGATAACCTCCTACTTTTTCTATGAAGTCTTTAGATAAACATAAGGCAAAGTATGTAGGCAAATCTACAATAGTTACATCTTGAGAATAGAAACATTTGGGAAAGCGTGTAACATCAATTCTAATTTTTGATTATACAAATTGTATTAGTTGTAGTTCCGTCAAGCTGTAAGACATTCCTTTCTGTAGGCTCATACTGTAGACCCAATTTTTCTGCAATCACTTTTGGCATAACTGTGCTACTTGTGCCACTATACACCATGCAATTATGAACTAGATGTTCCCGGTAATCAATGATAAATAAAATTATGGTGGTTTCTTGATGTCATGAGAATTGAAAACTTTTGAACCATCCACTTAACTTCTTTAATTTGGTCTTGTTAAAACATTCTAAGGACCATGTACGCCTTATGAACTTCTTTTTCTATAGTATTTGAATAAATTTGCAGCTTATCTAGTTCATGAGAAAGTAAATCTTGTTGTCCAGGAATACTTAGATCATCCCACATTGAGATGTTAATGTTATGCTTTTTCATTACATCAACAATGTTGAAAGAAGCAACTATTTTAGAGATGGATTCAATTGTCTTATAGTAGGCCTTAGCAAAAACTAGATTGCAGCCTTGTGCTTTAGATATCGAGGTATAAATAGTCTTATTGGATCAGGCTATATGTGTTTTTGATGGCATTTATCAACTGGAACACTTGTTATTTTTTTAGGAACAACAGGATTGTTGGTTGACTTTGGGACTGTAGATGTTGTCTTATTAGTGACATTAGGCAAGATAGGCCTATTCTGTTGTTTTTGAATTTCAACAACTTTCCCTTGAGACCTATTAGTGATTGTAATGAAATATTCCTCATTAAAAATGACTAAATTTTGATCGGGTATTTTACGAACATGAGTTTCTTTCTGCCCACCCTCCATTTGAGGCATGAACAATGTTTCAATTTGAGGTTGTACAAAAAGATTTGATTTAGAAAAGCATTTGGAAAATTGCGTGAGCTGTATGAGGATGATTTCAAGGTTGACACCATTGTTACTGTAGCCATATTAAATGGGACTAAATCATTATATGAACTAGAGATCCTTGGGTCAAGTTTCCTTTTTGCTAGTAAGGCTGCCTATAATTTTGATTACATGATAGAAATTTGCTGTTTTCTTTGATTCTGTTGATTTTCTTTGATAAGGATCGATAGGGTCTTCTTGGTAATGTAATTCTATTTTCAATCAAGTCAATTTATTTCCCATAGTTTTGCAAAGATTTAAATACATCATTTAATGGAGCTACAACAGTAGGTTACATGATTGAAATAGGTTGAGGAATGGGTACTAGATCTACCAAAAATGGCATTGAAGGCCTTGGTGCTAATTTTCCATCTTGAATAAGACTATTTTAAGCTTGGATAGCGATATTGTGCGCTACTAGGAGTGTCTCTCCCCATCGATTGAATCGAGTTGAGATATCACTGTTTAATGCCCTGAGATAATAAAGGAAAGCATGATCGGCTTGAGGCTGAGCAGCGTTACTAGAATTCTTTCCCAAGTTTTGACAAAATGGATATAGAAGCTGGACATAAATTCATTGGGAGCTCTTTTAGTAGTAGACAAGCTGTTCAATGAGAGAAAAATGATCGAATTATCCACGGAACTATTTCAACAATTTTTAACCTAAGTTATCTCAAGTTCTTATGCTTCATATTTCTAGGTTTTTATACCATTGCTAGGCACTGCCCTTTAAAAGATGCAACTAAAAGTCTTAAAGCTACATCTTCATGAGTGATATTATGGACTACACATAAGGCTGTGACATATTTGATGTGTTCGGCAAGTGAATCTAATTTTCACCGATGAATGATGGAAAAATTTTCATGGCAGCATTAGGAATGTCATAGTAGGCGGGATTACTAATGGACTACCATTAGTAAAGGTCACAAAATTCCTTAGTGGTTGAATGGCCATTTGAAAAATTGGGATGTTAATAGAGAAATTGATACATGGTGAAGGATTATCAGGAGGAAGGTTATCAAAACCAAGTCTATTATAAGGTAAAGTATTACCAACTCTTCTCCTTCTAGCAGAATTCAAGGGTAAAGAAACAAACTTAGGAGGATTTCCTCTTACCGATGATCTTGTAGTTACTTTAGGCATGAAACATGCTGCAATACTGGTCTAATATTAGATTAACAGAGTTGCCAAAGGATCTTCAAAATCTTTAGAATAAATAGAAAAAACTTGCTCCCGAAAGTGACTTTTGTAAATGTTGTAAATCTGTTATGGACCTGTCGTAACTTACACACATATCTAATTCATTGTTCCACACGACGTGCGAAAAACTATTATCTCTCCAAAGTACAACCTGTAGAGAGATTATAGCAAGTTTTCTAAATTTGTACAATTGATCTCTCTCTTTCGTAGATACAATGGAAACATCTCAGTTCTGTGGGTATACCTAATATTGAGGTGAGTCTCTAGGATTAAAAGGTTGATTCCTTATTGGTGTATCCTAAACTAATTTCTAGGAGTTTGAGAGTAAAAGATGACTAGAAAATAATTAAAACTGAGGTGATACACCAAATTAATATGAGGTCTTTGACTGAGTATATGCACAACTGATTTGGGAAGAATTTTGATGCACAAGCCAATAATTTTTTTGTGGAATATCTAAGGGCAAAACACTTGATCATGCGAGGAGAATCACAATAGTACTAATAAGTTGACATGCATATTAAAATTAAGCGAAAGGACTCAATTCTGAGTAGGGTAAGGTAATTTGTCGGGAATTTGAATTCATAAGACTAATAAGAGATACATAAAACTTTAAATAGCCTAGAAAGGCGAGAAAATCTTTCACACTCAAAGGGAAAAATTGTAAAAATTTGCTTGAGTACTCCTTTATCCAAAAGTCCTCCGAAGTTTTTTTGTGCTTTGTAAAGGCACACAATATATAGCAAAAAAAAAGTTCACCCTCTTCCTAAAAATAGCCTAAGGATTGTACTCGCCCATGCATCCTATTTTTATCCTTTATTTATAAATGGATAAAGGAATAAAAATAGAGCATGCAACTACAAATAGGCATTATAGCCATCAATTACAATTGGTCAACTGAAGTTGACTGATCTATTTGAAAGAAGAGCATATCTATTTTTAAGAAAGCAAGAGTGGATGATTTGCTAAAAATAAGCTTTGCTTTCTTAGTAAGTTTCTTTCTGTGCATGTAAATTTTTCATCTTGTGTGTTTTGTCCTCTTGTGAAGCATGTAGAAACAACTCCCTGTTCGTGATGTAATACTTGCAATATTTCACAAAAAATAAATGAGCTATTTCTGGTAATTAATTTCCCCTGGTTTCCACTCAAGAAGCTCTATATTTTACTGAAAAACCTGGTCATCGATGCAATATCTGAAACTGGTTGAAGTCCTCTTGTAGATCTCTACATTTTACTACCTTGAAAGATAACCATGCTCGAAAAATCGATCCAAAATGACTGCGTAAAACACCCCTAACATTTTCTGATAAAACTTGCATATTTGAAGTATTCAGTTTGCCATTTATTTTGGTCTGAGCTCTGCACGTGTTCAAATTTTACTTCAATGGAAACGCAGCCCAAAAATATGCTTCTTTACCTTTTACAGTAAAGGGCTCAAAAATCGAAAAAAATCCCATCAATTCACTTCTCGATTTGTCCTTTGGTGACGTTATAGAGTCTGCGTAAAGCTTTAAGTATTCTATGGGTTTTGAAGCCTTTAGGCGCGTTTGAAATTTTAAATCTTTTGCGAAATAGCTTCAAAAACAAAAGTCCTTCATACCTTTATTTGTCCATTTCTGCTATACTGGTGACACGTGTCTTCTTCAGGGAACTGCGGACCTATGGATGAATTTTTGACAATTTGAAATTTTGAAATTTGATTAAGTCGGTCAACGACCGCCATTCCACTTGGACTATTTTGCATTGATTTTGATGAACCATTTTTGAACGTCAATCTCTATACTTGTTAATTTTTTATTGTTGATCTCCAAGGCATGATTTTAGGGTTTCTGACATGTGTTAAATGCATTTTTAAGGCTCAAACCATGGTTTGCATTGTTTGTAGAGATTAATCCTCGACCTTTGATCCTTGTACTTGTTGAATCTTGATCATCGATGCACTAACCGTGGTTGAGTTTTGTTAACTCACCCCTCAGGTTTGCTTGGTAAAGGTCAATCCAACCCTAATAATCATTTCATTTGGGTTTTCAACTTGTAGGTGAAGCCCTGGCAAAAATTTTTCCTCGATGCCTTCGTTGAAGCTTTGAAAACTTGATTCAATCCATTTTGCTGGCATTCGAGCATTTGTATCTGTCGTCTTTGATTTGTTGGAGTTTTCTGAGAATTTTTGAGATATTCCTCCATTGTTCAAAGTTTTTTCAAGATCATTACTTCGGCTCTACAAAATATCATGCATGTGCTCATGTGGTTTGTACTTTGAGAGGATTCAATTTTGTTTTGAGCAAGTTTTGAGCTCGAGTCTATAGCTCCCTACCTTCTTCAAAACTATGTGAGCTTCTAGGTTTTTCCTAGGATTTTACCCTATCCTCAATCACCATTGTTTGAAGCTCTCTGAACTTTCAACAACTTTTACATGCCATCTTTCTGATCGAATCCATTTTGTTTTTGCGTTTGTTGTGCAAATGGGGTTGAAGTCTTGTAAGTTTTTAATCTTTAAGCATGGTAATCAAATTCCATTCTCACCTCTGATTTTGGGGTATTTGTTATTCATCTCCTCCTTGCATTACATGTAATCCCTTAGCTCAACCTCGGCCATTTCAAGTTTGAAATTTATTTTTGGGTTTTGGGATCTCTTATTTTACCCTGATTTTGACTGTAACTCGCTCGTTTTGGAAAGAGGAAAACATATGAATAATCCTTATTTATCATTGATTATGAGTTATATGTTTTCGTAAATGCTTTTAATCCAATCATCTTTGAATACTTCCATATTGCATCCTTTTTGGCAATAAGTTCTGAGTGTGGTGGCCATTATTGCAATAATCTAATCTTTGCTCTTCCCTTGCTTCTTTTATGGATTTCGTTGAGGCTTTCGAATCTGGAATTGATATCTCCGGCTTGATCCATGGTTGAGTTCTCAATAATCTACTTTGTCTTGCTTAGATCAGTTAATTTCTCATGTGGGTTTCTCTTAAAATGAGTCTCTCTATTTTTCTTGATTGTATATTGATCAGTCTAAGCCTTGTAAAGTTGCATGATGTTGATAAAACTTGTAACTGAAATGGATTGCTTGAAAACTTTGCATTTTATCTTCCTTTCTTTAGTTCACCTTTTGAAATGCTTACTTGTAACCTGTAGTTGTATTTATACTCTTTGACCTGAAGATGATAAGATTACTATGACTTAATGTTGAACTGAAAATTCCAACTACAAATAGAAATCCATTTATCATTTTTAGTAATCAAGATGCCTTTGTATCCTACAAGTAGTTTTCTGGAGATTACAAGCAATTCTTCTTCGGTGTAATACCATTTTCAGGCATAAGCCTTGATTCAGATACTTTGTTGAAATATTGTAATCTATTGCTTTTACTTCATTTCTCTTTATTTCAGCTTGATATGGATACTGGAAAAGTTGTAAATGTCCATTTTACAGGGCGAAGCCCTATCAAAATCTTCCTAGAATTCTCTCTCTTCAAAGCTATCTTCAACCTGAACATGTTCCTTACCTGCAAGTATCTCCTCTATTCTGAACTACGTCTTCTTCATTCCAGCATATACTTACGACTTATCTTCCCTGTGCCATATTGAACTCTGCAATCTTTATAAGACATGTTTTATTTCCTCTTAGCTGTAACTTATACTGCACACTTGGCAAAACAGATTCACGAAATACTTTGGATTTGTACCTCTCTTATGTCCATGTTTCTTGTTCTCTTATCTATTTACGCTTCTGAGTGAGCAATGCAATCTGATTTTCAAGTACTCTATATCTCATGTTGCTTAGAGATCCATATGCACAAATTACGACATTGTAGGAATATGGATTAACCCAAGCTCTTTATTGATGATTCCTTATCTTTTACTTTTTAGGTACCATGATTTCAGTTGTGGAGACAAAGATGAAACAAGCTGGAAATAAGATGATCTACACAACAGATAATATATAAGGCAATGATGGGTTCACTCAAATTCCTTCGCTTTATATTTCATGCATGTGTACCTATTTCTTTAGTCGTTTTACTTTACTTTTAGTCACATCCCACGGCTTATGTGGGAAACATTTGATCTTCCTTGTGAATAAAACATTGAATTCTGAAATTGAGTTGTGTATTTCCTTCTGCATTTCAAGCTTTTGAATGGAGTGTATGATGAACTAAAAACTCAGTAGCATAATTAAATGCCTTAATCATAAAGGAAAGAACATTGATGAGAAACTTGTAACCTTCAGCAATGAACTCTGATTTTTTGATATCTTTACTTATGTTTTTTGTTTCAAAACTCAGCATTTTACTTACTTTGCAATTTGTTGTCTCCATCATGACAACACAACTGTCCTTCGGGGCTTGTGTTGTTTTGCTGATGATGGTATGAAATTACAGATTATGTGATCTGTTATGTTTTGTAACAACACACATAACTGTAGATTTCATTCAATCTTTTAACTAATTCAGTAGTAACAAATGGCTATAAGTTCCCTTAGCTTAGGTATACTTAATCAATACCTTCCATCGTAATGCAAGTTTTGAGTTGTCCATTTTTACACAAGTGCAAAAATTTTCAACAATTCCTTTTAGTTCCATTTAGCGTAGACTAGGTAGGTTTTCTTTCGGAGAAAAATCTCTTTCACACAATCTACATGTCCCACTTGGGGTGTGTATGATTTTAAGTTTTGTACATAGTGTGTGTCTTTGGTGTTTTGTTGCTCATGCATAGTTCATTCCGGGTAGCATTTGGTGAGATCAACGCCAATTTCAATAGTGTTTCATGTGGGTCAAAGACCATAATTTAGAGTTTTAGATCAATTTTTTTGTTTATTAGGATGACTCCATGCCCAAAGGATACTTTAAGGGCACCGATTAGATCATCTAGCAAGCAAATGTCCCCATGAGTCACTAAATTGTTATCCATTGTTTCACCCTTGGTAAAAAGGATGAATAAAGAATACCAAAAAATTTGGTAGTTAATAGAGATTCATGGTTGATTCTAGGGTTTTCAAGTAAATTTTCATAATTTTGAAGCACTTGCAATAATTTTGGGGACTTGGGGGTCATTTCATGCATTTCCCTTCTTCTAGAGGCAAAGGAGTTCATTTCTTAGCCAAATTTGAGAAAAATGAGTAAAATTAGGAAAATATTACTTTGGGGCACTATAATTCATTTACTCTAACTTCCCAATGCAAGAAAATTATAAGGAGTTAGCACATAAATTTAGAAGAAGTACGCAGAAAAATCCACGGAAAAAGTCGTAGAACAAAGCAAAAAAAAAAGCTGTAGAACAAATTATGTGGAAAAATGTGCGAGAATAAATCCACAGAACAAAGCCATGGAAAAATACACAGGAAAATCCATAGAAAAAAATTGTGGAAAAATCCAAAATAGCTCTAAAAAATTAAATACTCAATGTCGTAAATGGCAATAAATCTCTGGCAAACCAAAAATAGCTCCTCACACTCAAAAGATCATAAGTTTTGCAATTCTTAACGGATTTTAACAAAATTGGTCTCGTTAGAATCATGACTCCAACCCTAATGCATGGAAAGATAAGAAATATAGAAATTAATAAATAATTAATGTTGAATTTGTAGAAAACTTACCAGGATCATAACATTGTTTTAATTGGTAGTTGGGAGTGCAATTATTTCTCTGCTCAAGACACATGGGACAACATGGGGATCCTTTTGCAAGAAAAAACCCATCAATTACACTCATTTATGTAAAATTGCAAGTGGTTGAAAATAAAAATTTGGTATTGCAATTTTTCCTCTCTTTCTCATTCTATAAATTATAATTCTTGGCTCATTTTCAAAGGAATTGGTCATTTTCTCTCCTGCCCCCTCTCTCTTTCTTCCTGCTTTAGGGTTTAATATGGAGCTTAAACCTCTTCTCTTTTTATTTTTAATGGTATTTTCTTGCCTCTTTCCCACTAATTATGTACTGTGTTAACTCATGGAGCAATAAAATCTATTTCGTGATATATTTTGTCCATTCTTTGTTTATTTTATTGGCTCTTCTTACCTCTCACCATTACAGTAGGTATAATGTATATATCTCGATTTTGATTATAGGTTTTGGGAGTTATGTTTAATGGGTTTGAATTGGTTTTGTATGTGAACTTTATATCTGGTCTATGGTGTATCTTTTCCACCCTCTCCATTGCTCACCTCTTTCCATTTCGGGCGGTGGAAATTGAATCACTACTTTAGTGTAGGTTTCATTTTCATGCACTCTCGCTCCCTAGTCCCATGGAAATTTATATTAGGATTAGATAGTTTACCTGTATTAGAGTAGATTGTGGCGGGTAGTTTAAGAGAAGGAACTAACCTTCTCGGAGGATCATTATGCCCACAAGTCCCCAAGCTTGAGAGATGATCCAATATTACCCAAAAACACCGGTTTCTCATTAAGACATGCATGAAAAATCATAGGGTGCCTTTTTTGGTGACAACAGTGTAGACACCAAAATTTGGGTCCACAACCCTTTCAACCACCTTTGATTAATTAATTTCACACTACACCTCACCATAACACCTTGCACACATTTTAATTAATTTAATTACCATAATTAAATTAATTACCTATCTCAAATATCCACCTCACCTCTCTACCTTCCCTAGACCTATTCCAAGTTAATTAATTACCTAAACAAGGTCCCCTCTAATCCTAACAAATTTGGACTCTTTCTAACCCTAACAATTCATAACATATTAATCCTCTAACTAATTCCATGCTCTAATTTATTCCATTCAACACTTCAGACCTAGACTAAGGCAAAAACCACAAAATCTGGGATAAAAACCCTATTTTTGGCAAGTTAGACCAATTATCCTTAACTGACACCAGTTATTCATCAGATGGCGCTAGTCACCTAAGCTGCTTAGTGGCTAGGTTAAATAACAAATCTTAACTCATTGATTAGGTTCTAAATCTTGTCATTTGGATTTTGTGACCTAGCATTCCTGTTCATGAGTTCTCTAGTGACTTTGTGACACACCAGAGATCCTCACTACATTCAGAGACCATACCAACCATCAACAGGTAGATCTAAATCTCTAGTGAACTCTCCAGGAAGCATCATACCTTTCGGCTATAATGGTAAGGTCAAGGAGGTGTACTTGTGAGATTGGAATAATGGTGTACATGTTTTGTAGAAGACCAGAATGATTGTAAAGAACCCATTTTTATCGTAAGGAATACCTAAAATAAAACACAAGACCAAGAAATAGGATTAAAATAAAAATTTGTGGATTTCCTAGAAAAATATAGCTACGGGAATTTATGTGCTTCCTTGAAGGATGTCAATACATTTTAAAACCAATTTAAATGATGATAACAACATTAAATAAATAGGCCTAATGTAGGTGTATAGTTTAGGTATCCTACACAAGCACAATAATTTAAATCTAGTCTAGTAAATGCATGCAATACTAATTTGAAGAAGGGTGGTAGGTGGTTGAATGTTTGTAGGTGTGATAGAGGCTATAAAGAAGGTCATGTAGAATATTTATTTAGGTTATGGGCTCTTTGGAAAGAGATCAAAGATTGTTGGTTTGGAAAAATTACAAGTGACAGAGACCGGTATTGGTTAGGCATCGATGTCGGTCTTGGTAAATGACCGACGCCAGTTGGGTGACCGGTGTTGGTAGGGACAATATTGGTAGAATTTTTAAAACTAGTTTTTTTACCCTCTCTGTGATTTCATAGAGAGTAAGGGTGTCTTAGTTAGGGTTGGGGGATGTTTATGAGGATTCAAGAGTGATAATATTAGTGGTTGGGACAATGTATGAAATATAAATAACAATGGCAGGTTGGGTGAAGCCTCTCTGGGAGAGATATGGGTATGGTCAGTACTGATAGAAATTAGATAACATGTAAATGATTAATCTACTAACGTAAATTACAAACAAGGAATACTACTTACTTGCTTAATAGATATGTGATCTTTGGTGATGATTAGGCTTGTAGTAGAATGGATGCAGCGGTAGTTGGAAGGAACGTTGCTTCCCGGAGAGAGTGCACTTTGGAGCTTTAGATATACTTTTTGATGGCTGGTGTGGTATCAGAATGCAATGAGGATCTCACGGTATGTGAAAAAGTCTCTAGAGAATCGTGAATAAGAATTTTAGGTCACAAAATCTAGATGACAAGATTTATAACCCGATCAATGAGTTAATATTTTTATTTAACCTAATTGATGGCGGTTAGGTGAGCAATGCTAGCTAAGGAATAAGCCATATTGATTAAGTAGAATTGGTCTAAGTTTCCTAAAATAGGGTTTTTCTCCCAAATTTGGTGTGGGCTTTGGCTTAATTCGGGCCTAGAGTTTTGAATGGCATAAATTGAAGCATGAAATTTGTTTGAGGATTAATAGCTCATGAATAGTTAGGGTTTGAAAGTGTCTTATTTTTTAGGATAAGTGGGGAATTGTTCTAGGGTAATTAATAAGCTTGAAATAGGTCTAGGGTGAGTTGGAGAGGTGAGATGGCTTAGGTGAGGTAGAGGGGTGAGGTAGATAATTAATTTAACTATGGTAATTAAATTAATTACAATGTTTACAAACGGGTCATGGTCGAGTGTAGTGTGGAATTAATTAATCAAAGGTGGTTGAAATGCTTGTCACCCAAATTTGGGTGTCTACATTTGACCATTTTTTTCATGTAGCTTATATTGATAAGTGACACTAACAAAACCACGAGTGGTTTCCCGGTATGACCGAGAGGTTAAGCTTCCGCAAGTATGAGTGGAGTGATCCTCCTTAAACTTAGAAATGATGAAGTAAGAAGCTGAATCGAGTGATGAAAACAAGTTAGGGTATGGGCATAGGAAACGGTGATTTTGGGTGTAGGTAATAGGTAGGGGCATTCAAAACACACATGTGTAGAATTTGATAAAACACTAGGTTATTTTATTTTTGGGAAAATTGGGTGTAATTAGGTTAGATAGAGCGAATGATACCAGTTGAGGGTAAAATGATGCCAGTTAGGGTAATCAATTTTGGTTTCTTAGGGCATAAGACTGACATCGGTTAGGAGAAAATTGGTTTAAAACAAAAAATCCACATGAAAATTGACTCATTTATGCATTTTACGTGTTGAAAATGACAAAGAGGGTACATTTTGTGCACTGTGAATTGGTGAAAAATGGTAGGGTAGTATGCTAAGATGATTTGGTGAGATATTAGTGATTGGAGAAGTGTAGTTAGTGGGTGCACAAGATCTAGAAGAGGTACTCCATTAGTTGATAGCTAAGAAGTTTATTTAGTCATGTTAAAGGCAAGAGAGGTACTAGAGAACCTCCAGGTGTAGAGACTAGACATCCCACCAGGAGATGACGTCGAGTAGAGGTAGGATTTGATATCCATTTGGTGTTTTTAATTAAAACTAAATTATATAAATGAAGAATTGTATTTGGTAATTTCGATTAGAAATTTGGGTAAAAGAGGGAAAAATTAGGTATCAAATGTAGGGTAGGTAGGTGGTAAAATGTATTTGATGAAATTTAGGGGAAGTTTTGGGTAGTTTTTAGGTGTTTTTGTTAATTGTTTTGAACAATGGGGATGTGGGGATTCAACATTAAGGTCAAACAAGTGGTGACATTGGTTGAGAATCAGTCAATGTCTATGGGCTATCCGGCATCGATAGGGCTAATGGTGACTGGTATCGGTCATGGTGACCAATTCTGGTCATTGTTCAAAGTGACTAAGTGTTAAAAAAGATAATTTGGAAAGGAAAAATAGTAAGGCTAACTTTGGGTAAATGTGTAGTGAAATAGGTGTGGATAGGTTAGGAGTCTAGGAAAAATAGAATTGGGTGAGGTTTAGGGTTATTGTATGTATGAATGGGTGGGTTAAGGAAAATTAAATCAAAGTGGTGAAGAAGGGAAAGTAGTGAATCTGAATAGATGTAGTGGTTTAGGCTAGATAGAATAGATGATAGGTGAGTGAATTGGGTAGAAGGTGGGGGATAGTAGAGTCATAGGTGGGATTTGACTAGGTAGGATCAAATAGATGATCTAAAAGGGAAATTGATTGACACATTTCATTAGTAGTAATACAGGTGCATTAGTAGTTAACTATGCAAGATAGGGTTACACCTATTTTGGTACATATGTGGCCTTTGTGTGACCGAGGACGATTGGGACCATATGAGATATGTTGGGCTTGGTGCTATGAGGACATATAGGTGCATTGTATAGGATAAAATTTTTATGGTCACTCTTATCGACATATGGGGCTTAGTGACCAACACCTTTCATTTACCTACCGGTGAGATGACGACTACAGTGGAGGATGTCTATAGGATTTTGTAGCTATTGATTATTTGGGAGGCACTATATCAGATTTCTTCAAATAATTCGTTTGATACTATGGTGATCGTATTTCTTTGAGGTGATGGGTGAATTGAGATATCATAGTCCTAGCATTAGTTATAGGGAATATGTACGCTACATCCTCAGGAGACTAGATTGGAAGTTATGACGATGGTACCTATGGGATGTTATGCTCTCCCAGATTAAGAGGGTGGCATATTTACCTAGGTATTGATGGGTGTATTGGATGATATGATAGAGGAGTGAGTGTGTTTTACATGGGTGCTATTGTACTTGGTACCATTATATAGAGATTTGTGGGTGTATTGGAGGATTCAACGGTTGGGTATTTGTTGCACTTATCTACTACATTGTTGGGCATATGAGAAAATAGTATGTGTGCACCCATAGGGTATTCCTAGATAGGATTGTCTCGGTAGTCTACTGAGGATAGATATAAGAGGTGGGTTCAATAGGGGCACATATATGAGTGGAGTAGGTGTCACAAGATGTAGCATATTATCAAAAAATATTAGAGGGGATATAAGCTTTGGATATTGTATGGAGACCTTATGTTTATCTTCTATTGTAATGGGGAATGGAATAGGAGTTGAGGGGATTACAATTTGGTGAGGTAGATATATGGATGAAGTATTACACAACATGAGATGATTCGAGTCGTGAGTCCTACGCCGGTTTAGGATTGATGGAGAATGTGCCTCCATTGTTTCCATAATATTGCAAGGATGATGTGGAGAAATTGTTATCTCGACCACATTTTATAGGGCCGAGCATGGCAAGAGGAACATGTTATAGATAGGAATATCGACGTCACTCGACACTCTTGATGGATAAAGGCTGGAGGATAGCAAAATTACATGTAACACTACCATGGCTAGGACATCCATACCTAGCTACGGTTATAGTAAAAAGGGTCCAGTTATCGGGAAGGTGATTGTCCTATAATTATAGCTTACTCAATCCCATACACATGTTACCACCCTCTAGGTTCATGTGACTAGATTAAAAGGGAAATTGGCACAAAAGGTTGGAGATGATATCTTCTCGGTCAAGTGGTAAACTACAACTTTTCAATACTACCATACAAAGCCTTCCTATTTATTTTCGTCATTGATCAAAATTCCTTCCTAGGTTGCTTCTAGTATGGATAAAATGCAAAAATAATTCCTGTCTAGAGAAGAAAAGTGAAATATGATTCTAGAGAATGTCATAAATTAATTCTTCTATGTTAGATCAAAGTTAAATCCCCATGATCACAGTTGTTGATTTCTAAATATATTTCTTCACAAGATGAATTCTTATATGTTAATATTTTGAGGTGCTTAGTGATTTTGAACTCTATAGTTATCATGTAATTCCATTGTAGTAAGGTTTTAAATGATAGCTAGGTAATGAAAGGCACATTGATTTGTTGAAATATTGGTGGATATGGTAGAAAACCTTGTCTTTCGATACTTTTTGGGATCCTATCGGACAAAATCTCACAAGGTTATGTCAATAGATCCAAAATTCTTCTATCTTGACACTTATCGACACTGGGAAGGTTTTAGCTCAACCTAGTTGTAGCATCTTAGTAACCTCAAGATTCTGATTTCTTCACATGACATCGATCCTCCCTAGAAGAAGATGTTCACATTTGGAAAATTTCTCGCTAGAGATATTTCTTAGTTAAGGAAACCTATCTCTCATTCCCACATCATCTAGATGGTCCACCATTGAATAATATTTAGATCCCTTGGGCTATTCCTAAATTTGGTTTTTTTCATTTACGGCCTCTCATGACTCATTCCTTTTAGGAGAAAATATTAAATGAAGAGGTTTTTATTTACCGATCCATTGTGTCCTCTATCTCAAAGTGCTCTTAAAACCTCTTCCAACCTTCTTTTTCCTTTTTCATTCTATTAGTCTCTTTCGAGCCTCTTGTTAAGTACTTTTGGTGTCTCATGGGTGTTTCCTTCCTCTATCTCAAATGCCATGCTTCAATGGAAACAATATTTTAGCCATCCATTTTCAGCTCTTACTTGGAATCTCCCGTGATACATGCTATGTGGAATATATGGAAAGAGAGGAATACAAGAATCTTCAAGGATCGATTGCAAGATATGCAATAGGTTTTTTGGGTTGTGGTTTCTTATTTTCAAGAGAATTTAAATAACTTCACTTGGAAGCAATAAAAAAATCACTTTTAATTTGAAGGAATGTTTGTATAAGTAACTACAAATTTCCTTAGATAAACCCCATTCCACTACAACTATAAAAATATAGCTTGAATCCCTCCTCCTGTAGGATGGATTAAAATAAATATTGACGATGTTGTAAATGGAAATCCAAGAGCCTCTTGGGGAGGGGAGATACTTAGAGATGATCATGGTCAACCACTTTTGGCTATAATCTGTTGTTAATTTTAGTATAGGGACTAGTCATAGAGAAGAAGCCTTGGAAATTCTCAAAGGGGTGGGGTTATCACTTAAAATTTGTGTAGTCAATATTATTGTGTAAAATGACTCTCTTAACATGGTCCGCATTCTAAAATCTAATGCGCTTGCAAGTTGTACTATCGAAACATAATCGTTGATACTCATAGTATGCAATCATGCCTCAAGAATATTCGTTTGCAAACATATCTATAGGGAAGGAAAATGAGTTGCTAACATTTTTGCTAACTTGGGGGTTTTAGCATTTAACCAACAAGATTGGAATGGAAATTTTCCTCAAAACCTTCTCTCGGGTGATAGCTAATGACTACCCAAAAGACTCTTAGTGTGTTGTTACTATATTTGGTCATCTCCTTTTTCTTTATTTAATGTCATCATTATCAATATCATTGCTTATCCCCCACCATCGGGCAAGCATTTATGGAATAATAAATACCACTTATTTATATGATGAGACTATTGCATCGGAGGGGGAGCTCTTAATCAATTTTCACTCGAAGGATACTTTTAATTATGAAAATGTTTTTTCCAAGATCCCTTTAGCATGTGTGAGCGATGGGTCAAGCCATGCTAAGGATATTTTTATAAATCATTTAATTAATACTTTTGAATCAGTGGCCATTTTCCTTCTTGTCGAAATGGGTGGCTCTCTTTGAAAAGTTTAACCTCCTAGTAGTGAATATTTGAGAGATGACCATGAAGTGTGGAAGTTACTACGAGCAAAAAGGGTTACTCCTTTTAAAGAGCGACTCTATGAATCTTACGTTATAGTTTCTAGCAACATCCTAATGATATGGAAGAAGGGGAAAGTAAAAGTGGTTTGGACTAAGTTGTAAATCATGATGGAATCCATTGCTACTACTATAGGCCTTCTGTTGTTGGAGATATCTATTTTTAGTGGTCACTTAAAGTAGAGATGGGCTTTTTTTTTCGAAATAAAAGGAATATCTCAGAAAATACAAGTCTTGTTATGAGCGGAATTTCTTTCCTAATCCATGGGATAGAGTCGAGAAGATAATGAGATATTTTACTCTTGAAGGGAGATACAAGTTGGTCTATGGGCCCCAACTCTTCCTTCTCACCTACTTTTGAAATGGAAAAAGGTAAATTTGGTTTGTTTGTTTTTTTCAATCTCTAGATTTCTCAATTAAACAAGGTCACGTTGATGAATGTCCTCTCCTTGACTAAGGATTTCTCTATTTTATTTTTTAGATGTTGCATCCCTTTAGTTTTTGGCCCATTTCCCTTCTAATTCTATATGTTCTTGTTGTGGTCTCCTACTCATTCTTACACCCCGTCCTCTTCTTGTTGCCCCTTCTGCTGGCTCAACCTCTCACTTATCTATGACTTTGACATCTTAATTATGGTCCATCATGAGGTGAATTCCCCTCCTCTAGATTCTTTTCTCCCATCCACCTCCCCCCACCATACCACCTCTCCCTTGTTGATGGCTACTCAGTCACCACCCAATGTTTCTCCCTCCTCTTCCATGGGAGTTGATAACTCCAGTCCCTTGATGAACAAAACATCCATGAAGTTTTTTTTTCCTCTCCATGGTGTACTCACATTCTCCTCATCCTTTTCATTAGGGTTATCCTATCAACCAGTTGGATATTCCCTATTCAAAATACTAGTAAAGATACTAACATTGTCGATATTATTCTCATTGTTTTGAAGAATATTAATAGAGCCTTTACATTTGTTAAAGTATGGAAGGATCATATTGATAAAACTTGGAAGCATCTCAAGAATGACTATAAAGAACTCACCAAATTGGTTGAGATAATGGCTGATAAGAATCCTGATGTTTCCACCAAAGATACAATTAAGGTGTTGAAGAATATGATAAATATATAACCCCTCCGTGATCTTTTTCCCTTTTAGATTTTGGTTTTTTGTCTTTATACTTTGGTACTTGTATGATTTAATTTTATAGCCAGCCATATGGGCCATCAGAAAAAAAGGATATGGGTCCTTTCAAAACCCTCAACATTTACCAATTTCCCTAAAATGAAGTGCAAAACCTTAGGAACATAATCAATAAATATGGAATTATAGTTGACCTGGGTAAGTGCAGAAAGTCGAGGGAACCAAAAGTGGACATTAAATCCTAAATTTTATATAAAAACAACAAATCATCATATTTTCTCTTACTTGTGAGACATGAACCATGCAAAAAAATAAAAAAATGTCACAAAAATGTAACCATCACATAAGGGAGACTATTATCTTTGTAGAAATATTGATTTTAAAGTTATTAGAATATTATAAATAGAATTTTATAATGTATTACTAATAGTAGGCCTTTAAGACACTTTTTCTCATGAATGTTCATGTCTATGTTTAAGACTGCAAATTTGGTTTCACTTACCATAATATGATAAAACCTATACCATCCCAACCATGGAAAAATTCTATACATGTTAACAAAAAAATTATTTGATTTCAATACTTTTTATGAACTTATGGTGGGAAAATGGAAAGTGCTCCATTTTCTTTATGTTTTCAGACCACTTTCATGAAAAAAAATCATATAAAAACATATTTCTCAAAAAAATACACAATAAAATATATCCCAAGATAGATAGCGACATCTATCTTTTCACTAATGGAGAAAAAATATATCAAGTTTTGGTCATCCAAATCACTGGAAAATGAACTAAAATATTATAGGATTTTTCAAAAAAGAAATACCAAATCATTGAATTTTGAGTGTTTAATATAGCTACACTTGTCCGCTTTAAATATATATATATATATTTTAGAAACTAGATTCCAGATGATACGATTCATATTTTTATAATTTTTCTAATTTTGAGTGTACGTATTGCTAATAATCCCTACAAGTTGAAATTTCACTATTATTTGAAATATGACGCCCACTTATGACCCCTTTTTGGACCCCCAACTTGTTGCACTTACCCATCCATCAAAAATCAAATCCAACATAGAATAACTAGCTCCTAAGACTGTACATCAAATGAGAAGATTCATGGAGTTGGTTGGTTATTACAGAAAATTCACTAGATATTTCTCTCTAATTGACGCTCCAATAATTTTTTTGTCAAAAAATATAACAAATTCATGTGGACTAATAAGTGTGAAATAGAATTAAATTTTCTAAAATAGAAAATTACTACAACACCTATTTTGAAGGTTCCCACCCCAACGAAGCTTCAATGCAAGAATGGATGCCTTCTGTGAAGGTTTGGGTGTAATAACTTTACAAAAAAATCATGTTATTGCATACAAAAGTAGAAAAGGAAGGTTTATGAGCTCAAATGTGTTCCCACAATTTATAGCTTTCTGCCATAGTTCACGTTTTGTAAGTTTGGAGGAACTCCCTGTTGGGAAATACTTCTAAACTTAAAACATACTACTTAGGGATGAAATATATCTTTATGAAGCATAATTTAAATATAAGATAATGTAGGTGGGCTAATTTTTGTCTCAATATGAATTTTACATAAGTTACATTAAAGGAAAATATTACATAAAGGTTAATGTGCTAATTCATAGAAGCATTTTTTCACCATCGTAACCCTAAAGACTCTGTTTAAAGATGAAGTAAAAAAACAAATGCTAATTGATTTATATTATCACCATGTTAAAGTTCTGTCAAGCAATGAGATCCAAATTATAAAATATATGAAGGATTTAATTTTTACAATGAAGGAGTTTTGGGGTATGATAACAAGGCTTATGTTCCTTTGGGAAATGACTTAAGAATGAAATTCATGAAATAATTTCATGATGCTCCTCTTTTCGGAAATCACAGAGTGATAAAACTTTTGGGTGATGTAAAATAATAATATTTATGGAAAGGAATGAAGAAAGACATGAAAAACTATGTTTCTCATTATCTTCAATATCATTGTGTTAAGGCAAGAGCACATGCATCCCTCTCGGTTTTTTGTATTTGCACAACATACCGCACTACAAATGGCAAGTAATTAGAATGGATTTCACGCAAGGACTGCTAATGTTGAAAAACAAACATGACATGTTTTTATTTTTGGTTGACTAACTAAAAAAGTAGCTCATTTTATACTAGGTAATCTAAAAGATAATTCACCTGTACTTGTGAAATGCTTTGTGCGCAAAATTTTCAGATTGCATGGATTTTTGTAATTAATTATTTTTACAATGACTCTGTTGGTATCCAAATTGGTTCTCCTTTTCAATCCAAGTAGCAACATAGATTCAATAGGGGTATTAGAGGCAAATAGATCACAAATATATGTCATTTTCTAGCCGGCAAGAAATCTAACTATCCCTTTGTTACTTGGATTTATGGAGAGATAGATAGCACCTTCAAAAGGATTTGATCTATCCTCAATATTTTATGTTGTGCTTTTGTACCAAGGTAATGAGAACCTATTTTGTAACCTATGTTATTGAAGAACAATGATAAATTCTTCTTTTATATAAAATCTTTAGAGAAGACCTTGAGAAAATATGATCAACACACCAAATCTAACTTTAACGAGTTGTCACTTCAAAATCATGGAGATATTTCAGAACAAGGAAAAGGTTACTAAAGACATTTGAGAACACCGCTTACTTCGCATGTTTAGGTGATGAGGATTGTGCATTGGCATACAAACATGAAAAACAGGGTTACGATGGGTAAGATTAGTTGTTTTTGAATGAATTTTTGGTGTGAGGTAGGGCAAGGTGAGACTAGATTCAACAGATCCTTGAAGAACCTTACAAAATGGAAAGTTAGATCAACATAATGCCACATAATAGCTAAAATGTTTCTTCAACTAGAATATGTGCTTCAATGGAGGCTCAAATTATCACTCTTTCTCACAATCTCTTAGATTATGTCACGAAGGCTCAAGTTAGAAAACCCAACAAAGCATCAAGGTCTATGCCAAATCATGCCTAAGGTACACCCAAAGGTTTACAGAAAATCTTTGTCAACAGACGAGAGAAAAGTAATTTTAAATCGTTTATTCCAACCCAAATGAAAGCTCTTCGAGAAATGGAATTGTAGATGCCACTAAACTGTCATAAGGATTGAGGCCTGTGTGATTGAATTAGATTTCAACACAAGATTGCAATAGAAACAAGAAAAACTATTTGCATACATTCAAAAGTAAAATCAACACATTTTTCTCAAGACAACACAAAAATAACTTGAATTTGATTAAATCTATCAGTAGGGGAAAGTTTCTAGAACAATCTCAGAGCTTGTCAATGGTTGTACACTTGCAACCACCTTGACATGATCATATTTTAATACAAAAGAGATATACAAGCTTCTTGAATGGTTTCTCAAAAGGGATGGGCTCTATCAAGATTTTGATTAGAAAAATCAGTCCAGACCCCTCACACTCCAACAACTCCCAACCATTTGCATGAAAAAATTGTGCCATTTATAACCTTTACAACAAAGTCTCTTCCTCCTAAAAGACAAATATGTTTAATGCACCAGTGCTCTCCATGATTCTTTCACGATTCATAAAATCAGATTTGCAAAAGTCTCTAGGTGCTTGAGGGGGTATATTTCATCGAATGCCTCTTGCATTCAACTCCTTTCTATAGTAGATCACTCTTCCTTTAATTTTCCAACCACTTCCACCCCTAATCTATCAAATCTGGCCCCTTGCGTGCTTGGGAGAGGAAAAAAAAGAAAATCTAGTTGGGCACAAAATTCATACCATTTTAATGGCAAAAGACGTCCTCCAAATCTTCCAACCAAACTTCAGATATCAACATTTACTTCCTTCTCTACTTGGCATTTAGATAAGACCAAGAAATAATGTAGACTCGCACTTCCAGGACATGTTTTCAAATAAATAGGGGAAAATAAGATTTAGATTCACATCTCGCCATTGATCTTTACTTTGAATTTGGGCCATCCATGTGGCAGATTTCAAACTTTAGAAAAGAGTTGGGGATTCCCTTGAATTTTTACAACTTTTTGAAAAATGGAAAAATTTCACATTTTGCTCCACAACTCGCTCCCATGAAATGATCCCGATACATGTGTAGATATGATTCAAGGGGAACCGTGCTTCCTTTTTTACTTTTAAATATTTTTTTACAAAAAGAAATTTTTTCAAATTTCCCCAAGAGCCCGCATCTCGCTTGTTGACCGGGAAAAATAGTGACTATTTCCTTCATCGGGCTTGTAGGACATTTTGAAATTTAATCCTTAAGGAGGAAAAAAATCCAATTTTCCTCCAATGGCCCACCTCCCCAAATTTTTGACTTTTCAAACCGCCATGTGTCACCATGGCGCACCTTGATGCGGCCCAAAAATTTGATACCTTGAACGAGTGTGGGCTCGCCATGTGTCTTGTTCCGGTAAGGTTTTCCTAAATGCTTGAAGCTCAACGGAAGATGAAACGTGTCTTACTCCAAGGCAGTCTCCTTTTGGCCATTGAAAATTCTAAGTAAAATGCAAAGTGAGCGGAGGCCTCCATGTGAAAGCTTGGCGCTTCATTAGAATGAAACTTAGGGGTTAGTCCCCGAACATGCGCGGTTCCTCCACATGTCTCCATGGCACAACTTCAAGATGGTGTCCAAAGTGGAGACCCTAAATGAGCGCAAGCTCGCCACATGTCTCGTTTCACCAAATTTCTCCAACTACATAAAAATTTGTCTAAGTCCAAGCCAAGCGGCGGAACGCTCCACACGTCCTCATGGTACTACTACTCCAAAGCAAAACCCAAAAGTAGATCTTCAAATGAGTGTCATGCCTCCACATGGACACATTTTGAGTTGAGGATTTTTATGAATTTTTCTAAGTATCCAACTAAGTTGTTACCAACCAAAATATGCCATGTCCCCTACCGATGCTAGGATGTAAATTTGACCGAGAAATGCCTATCAAACTGTAAAAATAGAAAAATGATTATTTGAGCCAGGGAATGAAATTTTCTTCAAGGACAAAAAGTTTAGGAATGTTACAAGGCTCAAATACATTCCTCAAGGACACATCAATTCATTCTTCTTCAAGTACTTAGGGAAAAAAATACGGAAGATGAATCCTGACTGTGGAGAATAGAAAACATGGGGGAAACTGAGTTTCTAATTGAATAGAGCACATGAAATGTAAAATATAGACCCCTAAGATATTTACAACCCAGAACCAATTAAAAATGGCCACAAGGATCAACCAGGAACAACACGGGAAGGAGAAAATGACAGAGGCCATAAATCAGTAAGTTTTTCAAAGGCACAAATGGGGCAAGACTATTTTGAGCACCAACATTGGCTCCAACTTGGGGATGGGCACGCCCTCCGATTTTCACAAGAAAAAAAGTAGACCAAGTGCAAAAATATCCATTGGGAAACAGAGTCATCTTGCAGAGCATAGAAATAGAGCCACCTTCAAAAATAGATAGAGAAACTAGCAAAAATAGGTCACTGAGGACTAGAATGAGCAAAAACACAAAAACAAGGAACAAACAACAAACTATACACTAAACATAATATTTTACCTTGATTCATGGGAACATGCAAATGCATGCCATTGTGAGCAATTTGAGTAGTTCACCATCTAAATCATTGATTAAGAATGTGTGTTGTAGTCCCGATATCAATAGAGTAAGGGCTCATCCATAATGAGTCAAAATTGCCATGCTTGCCCTTATCCTCATGTCTGTTATCCCATAGTAGCACAAGATCTCCAATATTGAAGGCTCTAGGAGTGACCTTCTTGTCAAACAACTTCTTCAATTTCTCTCTAAACTTTATATGCCTCTGGTGGGATGCCCTCCTCTCTTCATCAAGCTCAACAATCTGGTTAATACGAGCATCATAAGGACCTACCTCTTGATCTTCTAGCTATTGGATGAACTGATAAGAAGATAATTGCATATGAAGGGGCAGTAGGGCCTGAGTCCCATACACCAACTCAAATGGACTCTTTCTAGTGACCCTCTTGATAGTGATCCTATCGGCCCAAACAGCAAACTTCAACTATTCACCCCACTTTCTCTTGTTCTGCTCCAATGTTCTTCTGATGATCTTCAACAAATTTTTATTACTGGACTCAGCTTGTCCATTTCCTTGGGGATTGTAATTGGAGGCATATGTCAAGTTGATTCCATACTCCCTACACATTGCCACTAAAGGTTTAGCTCTAAAGCTCATGGCATTATCAGTTACAATCTTGACTGGCACCCCAAACTTGTAGATGATGTTGTTCAACACAAAGTCCATGACAACTTGGTGTGTTGCCTTCTTTGTGTGTTGCACTAGAAGGGTCTTAAATTTCACCAATGAAATGCATTCCCCATTGCTTGAATGGAGCTTCAATTGACACAGGTTGCAAAGGGAGGGATCCTGAAGCTTTCAGTCTACCAGAGAAGTGTTGGCAGCTTTCACATCTTCTAACCAACAAGGTTGCATCCTTGAAAAGAGTTGGCCACCAATAACTAGACCTCAAGATCTTATGTGATGTGAATCTTGCAGCAAAGTACCCCCACAAACTCCTCCATGGAGGTCAACAATTATCTTGGGGGCTTCTTCTTCAGTAATGCACCTTAAGAGGAATCCCTCTGGGTTCTTCTAAGCTAACCCATAATCAGTGATGACATATTTCTGGGAAGCCAACTTAAGGGATATTTTTTGGTTCTTACTTAAATGCTCAGGGCAGTTTAAATGTCTGAGATAAAACATCACATCCTTGTACCACTCAGAATTCATCAACTTTTCAAAAACACCTACCCTTTCTTCTTCTACCTCATTTACCTCAATATTTTGCAAGTTTCTCTTAGCCATAAGCTTAGCCACATCCAAACCTCTTAAAAAATTCATGGTTTGGATGTCCATATCATATTCTTGCAATTTTTTCACCCATCTACATCTTTTTCTTGAGACTTCCATCTCTGATAAGATGTCCTTTACCATGGTATGGGGAACATAAGAAACAACCTTTGAACTTAGAATATAGGGTCTAAAAACCTTTGTTGCTTTTACCAAGGCAAATGCCTACTTTTCCATGATAGTGTACTTTAGTTCTGCCCCTTGCAATGCCTTACTGAAAAAGGAAATTGGCCTCTCAGCCCCTTCATTATCTTTCTGCAATAAGACAAAAGCAATACTATTTTTTGAAGCAAAGGAAAATAGCTAGAAAGGTTTCTTATAATCTGGGGCTGCCAAAATAGGGGCATGCTTCAATGCCTCTTTGATTCCATTGAAAGCTTGGATAGCAGCCTCCTCCCACTTGATGACCTAGTCCCTCTTTAGCATGGAAGTGATTGGGATGGTCAACTCAACAAAGTTTGATATAAATCTTCTAATGAAGTTTATCTACCCAAAGAAGGATTGGATTCCTTTCTTGGTTCTTGGAATTGGGACTTTGCTAATGGCCTCTACTCTTTCTGGATCAATCATCACTCCTTCTTATGACACTATGTGACCAAGAAACTTTTCCTTCTACACTCCAAAATGGCATTTCTTTGGATTAAGTGAGATGTCATATTCTCTACATCTCATCAACATCTTCTCCAAGTGCAGCAAGTGGTCACTTCTCTTCCTAGAAAACACTGTTACATCATCTTGGTACACAACAATAAACTCATTGATGTAACCAGCAAAGGAAACATCCATTGCTCTTTGAAAGGTAGCTCCAAAGCATTCATCAGACAAAGGGCATCCTGACATAAACATAGGTCCCCAAGGAGTAGTGAAGGCTGTCTTGATCCTTTCTGATTCCTTCACCACAACTTGGTTGTAACCAGAGAAACCATCCAAGGTGGAGAGTAACTCAGAACCAGTCACTAACTACAACATGTGCTCCATGTTTGGTAAAGGATAGTTGTCCTTCATTGAAGCTTTGTTCAGATTCCTGAAGTCCACACACAACCTGATGTCACCATTTTTCTTTCTGACTGGTACTAGGTTTGCCACCCAAGAGGAATATCTTGTGGGCTGGATAATCCCTCCATCTCTTAGTTTCTTCAGTTCCTCTTGCATTTTAAGAGATAGAAGTGGATTGATTGGCCTCTGCTTCTACCTGAATGGTCTTGCATTGGGCTCTAAGGGAATCTCATGTTGAAACAAGTCTTCTCTATATGCTTTGAGCTTAGAATAGGTCCAAGCCAGCGGTCTTGGTATTTTTTCAACAGTTGGATGTATGACTGCTTCTCCTCCTTGCTGAGATTTCTGCCTAACCAAATATTCCTTGGCTTCTCCTCTATACCAAGATCATGTTCCTCAATATCCCTTGAAGCTTCCATACATCTATTAACAATGCAATCAACATTATCAAAATTGGACTCAAGAGCAACCAGCCCTCTAGGAATGGTATTGGTCTTTAACTGGATGATACCCTTGCCAAACAAGGTTTCCTTTCCCTCTTTTGTACATACCATAGGCTCCAAATCAATGCACTGACCAGAAAAAACAACCTTTTTTTAAGAAATCTTCTAATCTGAGTGTCATCATCAAGAACCTGTCAATGTTTAATATTATCAGGGACAGAGGGTCTTGTCAATATGTCAACCTTGTATTCACTATATGGGGACACTGTATAATTGTCAAAATGATACCCCAACACTGCAAGTCTTTTCGCCAATTCATTTAAATTCCTATCATGATTCACAATGTTGAATGAATCAAACATCTCGATAAGATTCCCAAACTGCATGCTTATATTGTTTCATTCATTGATATTTTGTGGCATACAACTTTTTGAATTTTTTTACAATTAGTTCGAGTCTCCTTTGATAATGATGTCCCTGACACCATACTTCTAAGCTATTCTTAAACCCAACAACAAAGTGCCTCATACTCAACAATGTTGTTGGTGCACTCAAAGTTGAGTTCGAAGGAGAAAACAAATCTCTCATGACCAAGAGAAAGCATAATAACACCAACACCATTCCCAAATTTGGAGCAAGCTCTATCAAACAATAGAGTCCATGGAGAGTCTGTTTGTTCAAGGAAATTGCATTCCTCAATCTTGTGCTTCGTTCCATAAGAAAATCCCACAAAGTTTTTGCATTGAAACACTCATGTATAATACCTCATAGGATGCATTGTTGGGATCCTCAATAAGATGCAACATTTTATTTTCCCCATATAACCTAAAAATGATACCCTCAATTAGAATGGTGGCATAAGACATATCTATTTGGACACTCCCACCAACACTTATGCCCCATTTTCTTGACAGTACCATGCCCCACTTGGCTGGGCAGTCAACAATAACAACATCAAGTTTTAAGTTTTTACTTGGGTAAGCTGCAAGCTGCACCACTAAACCCTTCACACATCCCACTACTGGAACTTCTCTGGAGTCCATGGTAGTGCACTTCCCATAATCTGTTGTTACTTTGATGTTTAGCTCATTCATGACCTCCAAAGGTATGACATTGCATGATGCCCTTGAGTCAAACATACAATTATGGAGCAGTCTATCCTTGATAATCAGAGTGGTGAAGAATGGATCCACATTCATCTGAGAGTCCACCAAGGATGTTCCCAAATAAACCTTAGGTGGTTCATCTAGCTCTTCTGATGCTAGTGGTGCTTCTGGTTCTTCAATGATTGGAGGAGTCTCCAAAATATTTACATTTCTACCTAGGGCAGTCTTCTCTTCCTTTAACCCTAAGTATCCAAATGCTCTCTTTTTGTGCTCAAGAATCCTAAGTAAATCAAAAATAGGGAAAGAGACTTTGAATTGACTTAACACTTGGGAAATATCATATGGGATCTTTTTTGGCAAGGAAAAAGTTGAAGGAAAATAAACACACTCATTAGATGGCACATGATTCTTGACAATTTGGGCATGGGGAGGAGTATGATTCTTGTTTGGAAATGCAGGGCTTTTGGCAGATGTCTCTTTCCTAGGATCCTCTTTAGGAATGTTTGAAAGTAAGGGAGCTTTAGGATTAGCTTGAGGCCCTACCCATTTGATAACCTTACTTCTTGTGTTATATTCCCTCTCTTGACCAACCATGACATTCATCAGTAACTGCCTATCTTCCTCAGATGGAATTCCTCCATCATACTTCTTTATCATTAAAGCCCTTAAATATTCAAATTCATTATTGGGTAGTTCAAAAGATTTTACATTATCTACTTCTAAAGTATGAGAAGGGGGAAGAATATGTACCCTATGAATGTAGTCCCAAAAAGTGGCAATAGTTCTAGCACTTATCACCTCAGTTGAGGTTTCCCCTTGTTGTGAGTTGGTGGAGCATCCCATCATGTAGACATCATTATCATTATCATCAGGTTCTTCCTCTTCTTGCTGATCTTCTTCACAAGGAGCATGAGGCATGAAACATTTGTCACACCAATCAATGACATATGTCTCTTCCACCACAGCAACTCTAACAGCTAAAGGATCAGGCACCATTCTATTCTCTCTGCCTTGGGGCTGCTTATTTCCAAATCCAATAGGTCCCTCTGTCATTAGATCTTTGGTCGTTTGTGACCCGGTCTTGGACGTCATGCTTGTGCTGACCCTGTGATCTCTTCCCAATTTCTTTCTCAGCTCGGGCTAGTTTATAAGAGATCTCCTTGACATCCCCTACTAGAGTCTTCACAACTTCCTCCAAATCAATAGCCTTTCTTGTTTGAGGTTCCTCTAGGTTAACCAATTTGTATACCTTCCCTCTTTGGAGTGTTCCCAATTGACTTGATGTTGTTCTCTATCTACAGATCCATGGTGAAGGCCTATCTCAAATTTTTGGGGTTCTTATCTCTTAAGTAATATGTAGCCTTTTTATCAAATGCATCAAGTATATATGATAAACATGACTCATCACAAGGCCTTATTCTAACAGAAATATTCTCAAGGTCTTATTAAATCTTGTGATAAAATTATCTTGACTCATTAGGGTTCTTCTTGATGTTTTCAAATTTTCTCAAGAGAAACCTAGGGTCAGCTTTTATCACCATACTTTCGCAATCTAAATGCATTGCTCATCTCAATCCAGATTCAATAGAGTTATCGGCAATGCTCTATACTAGTCCCTAGCATCCTCTTCCAAGGTATGGATAAATAGCTTGATATATAAATCTTCATGTTCAATCTCAAAATCTTCCATCATATTGATAAAAATATTTAGATGTTGATCCCAAGTAATAACATTATTTTCTGGAACTTTGGCATTTTGTTCCTTACATCTTGAGGCACCGCATTTGGGTAACCAGCCATTCCCATAAAATTAATAGGTAGTAAGGTTTTACAACAAATGGAGGCCTAGGTTGAGCCATGTTGATTTGAGGAGGTGATCCCGGAGGTTAACAAGATGACGAGGGGTAGAGGGTGTTTGGAACACGGGAGTATAATTTTCAAAATGGATACCCTCTAAAGGCCTTACCGCTTAGAAATATCTATCAACCTCAAAAAGATAGGTGTAGAGTGTGAAGCAAACATTTCAAAATCAAATGAAGGCCCCTCTCCAATTTGGAAATTTCAATTCCATAAAGAGGCTTCCTGATTTAGAATCACTTGAATGGTAGACTTCAATGATAGGCTAGTCACTTTCATCAATGGAGACCCCTCTTCTTGTATATTGATCCCCAAATGACTCTCTAAGATTTTCTTCCTTCTAATTTTTCTCTTCCTCGCTCTGGAAACAATGTCCTAGCAGGATCCCTAGCAAATAAAGACCTTTTTCTTCTAGCTTTGCAAATATTAGTAACAAATCTTACTTGACAGAGGTTTAAGACATTGGTCCTTATCAAAATCAAATCAATCAGGGATTCGCCACTAAGGATTTCCACCTTAGTTGTGTAAATGCACTAAAATATGCTCTGTCAACACTTATAAACTAGAGATGAAAGCTTTGATCTTCCTTTACCAAGATTTATCAGTGAGTACCAATGCAAAATTTGTAGAGACTGGAAAATTTACATGCAACACTTGTAACTTGAAATTTCATACAGGACCAAACACAAGATAATATTTGAAATAGATTTCGGCACTTTAGAGCATACAAGGAATGTTTTCCAAGGCCTGAAAATGAACTACAGTCATAATTTCCTGGAAATGACACCACTAGTGTTGGTGTTGTTTACATGCTAAATAGATATGGACTGGCAATGAATCAGCAAATCAATCTCTCAATGAAACTCTAGATTAACGAAGTCCTCATAAACGGCGTCACTAGTGTTGGTATCCAAATTTGTTCTCCTTTTCAAGCCAAGCAACAACACAGATTCAATAGGGGGCTTAGAGGTAGCTAGATCACAAATATATGTCATTTTGTAGCTGGGGAGAAATCTAACTATCCCTTTGTTACTTGGATTTGTGGAGAGATGGATAGCACCTTCAAGAGGATTTGATCTATCCTCACTATTTTAGGTTGTGCCTTTCAACCAAGGTAAGAGAACTATTTTGTAACCTCGTTATTGAAGAACAATGATAAATCCTTCTTTTGCATAAACTCTATAGAGAAGACCTTGAGAAAATATGATCAACACACCAGATCTGACTCTCACGAGTTTTCACTTCCAGATCATGGAGATATTTCACAACAAGGAAAAGGTTACTAAATACATTTGAGACCCTATATGCTTATGTTTAGGTGATGAGGATTTTGCATTAGCATACACACATGAAAAATAGGGGTAGGATGGGTAAGATTAGTTGTTTTTGAATGAATTTTTTTGTGGGAGGTGGAGTAAGGTGAGACTAGATTCACTAGATCCTTGAAGAACCCTACAAAATGGAAAGTTAGACCAACAGAATGCCACATAATAGCTAAAATTTTTCTTTAACTAGAATATGTGCTTCAATTGATGCCCAAATTAGCACTCTCTCACACAATCTTTGAGATTGTATCATGAAGGCTCGAGTTAGAAAACCCAACAATGCATCAAAGTCTAAGCCAAATCACACCTAAGGTACACCTAAAGGCTTACAAACAATCTTTGTTAACAAATGAGAGAAAAGTGATTTTAAATCATTTATTCCAACCCAAATGAAAGCTCTTCTGAGAAATGGAATTATAGATGCCACTAAACTGTCATAAGGATTGAGGCCTGTGTGATTGAATCAGATTTCAACACAAGATTGCAATAGAAACAAGAAAAACTATTTGCATACATTCAAAAGTAAAATCAACACATTTTGCTTAAGAAAACACATAAATAACTCGAATTCAATTAAATCTATCAAGTAGGGGAAAGTTTCTAGAACAGTCTCAGAGCTTATAAATGGTTGTACACTTGCAACCACCTTGACATGATTAGATTTTAATACAAAAGAGATATACAAGCTTCTTAAATGGTTTCTCAAAAGGGATGGGCTCTATCAAGCTTTCGATTAGAAAAATCAGTCTAGACCCTCACACTCCAACAACTCCCAACCATTTACATGAAAAATTTGTGCCATTTATAACCTTTACAACAGAGTCTCTTCCTCCTAAAAGACAAAGATGTTTAATGCACCAGTGCTCACCATGATTCTTTTGTGATTTGTAGAATCAGATCTACAAAATTCTCTAGGTGCTCGAGGGGGTAGATTTCATCGAATGCCTCCCACATTCAACTCCTTTCTTTGGTAGATCACTCTTCCTTCAATTTTCCAACCACTTCCACCACTAATCTATCAAATCTGGCCCCTTGCATGCTTGGGAGAGGAAAAATGAAAAATCTGATTAGGCACAAAATTGGATAGTTTAATGGTGAAAGACATCCTCCAGATCTTCCTAAGCAAACTTGAGATATCACTGTATTAACTTCCGTCTCGCTTGGTGTGTAGAAAAGACCGAGAAATCATGGAGACTTGCACTTCTAGACATGTTTAAGAGAAATGGGGGGAAAATCATATTTAGATTCACAGCTGTTGTTTATCTTTACTTTAAATTTGGGCCATCCATGTGGTAGATTTCAAACTTAAGAAAAGACCTAGGTGATTCCCTTGACTTTTTACAACCTTTTGAACAATGGAAAAATTTAACATTTTTTTCCACAACTCTGCCCTCGAGAATCAATCCTGACACATGTCTAGATATGATTCGAGGGGAACCATGCTTTCTTTTTTACTTTTGACTCTATTTTCACAAAAGGATTTTTTTTTCAAATTTCCCCTAAGAGCCTGCACCTCCACCATTAACCGGGATAAAACATTGACTATTTCCCGAATGGCTTGTTGGCCATTTTGAAATTTTAATCCTTAAGGAGGAAAAAAATATAATTTTCCTCCGATGGCCGTGTCCCCATCTTTTTGACTTTTCAAACTGCCATGTGTCACAATGGCACACCCGAGGCGGCCCAAAAAAATTGATACCTTGAACTAGCACGATCTTGCCACGTGTCCTATTCTGTCAAGGTTTTCCAAAATGCTTGAAGCTTAGTGAAAGGTGCCATGTGTCTTACTCTGTGGTAGTCTCCTTTTTTCCATTGAAAAAGTCTAAGTAAAATGCAAAGTGAGTGGAGGCCTCCACGTGTCATCCTGGCACTTCTTTAGAATGAAACTCAAGGGCTGGTCCCCGAACATGCGTGGTTCCTCCACATGTCTCCATGGCACAACTTCAAGATGGTGTCTAAAGTGGAAATCTTGCCACGTGTCCTATTATGAAAATTTCTCCAACTACATAAAAATTTGTCTAAGTCTGGGCCAAGCAGTGGAAGCCTCCACATGTCTTCCCTGTGCTACTCTAAAGCAAAACCCAAAAACAAATCTTCAAATGAGTGTTGTGCCTCCACGTGGACACATTTTGAGTTGAGGATTTTTATGAATTTTTCTAAGTATCCAACTGAGCCGCATCCAACCAAAATATGCCAATTGGTATGCAAACTGAATTAATGCATACATGTTCTAGAGGTAATGCATATCCTAAATTACAACTCTCATAGGTTCGGACCCGGGAATAATAATGGTGAACCCATATGAGTGACGGAAACTCCCATGTTGCATCTTCATAATCAAGATATCTTGAACAATGGAAGGTCAATGGGAAAAATTATCGAGAAGAAAGTATAGCTTGTGAGAATCTGGAAGAAATAAAAATTACATTTCCTTATCTATTTAAGTAATAAACACAATTATTTGTTTATATTTTATTTAATTATTAATTATTAATGGATAATAATGTTGATAGCTATGGAAAATTGTTACTATAAATTGACTATTTTATAATAATCACTGTTTTAAGGTTGTTATGACCAATATTTTGGAAAAATTATTTACTAAAATTGTGGAAATTTTCTTAAGTTCATATAAAAAAGTGAACTATTTTTGTGTTGCAGTTGATGTATGAATTGTTTTTATATTTGATATGTTTGTTAAATTATATAAAATCTCTCGGGATGATTATTCTTTAAGGGGTAATTATGTCACACGTTGCACTTATTTTTTGTTACGTTGCTAAAATTTATTTTAGATTATCAAATAAGCTAATAATGTTTGTTGATCGGTTCTTTAAATATTGTTAGTTGCACACACACACAAACATACATACATACATGTGTGTGTGTGTGTGTGTGTGTGTGTGTGTGTGTGTGTGTGTGTGTGTGTGTGTGTGTGTGTGTGTGTGTGTGTGTGTGTGCGCATACATGTATGTGGGTGTATATGTGACACTTGTTTGTATTCATTGCCTAACAATGTTGGTCTTGTTTGAAGACAACCATTTGTTTACATTGTTATCTTTTATTGATTGATTAGATACTATCATTTTTTATTGTAACTAAATATTTATTCGATAGTTAATAAATATGGATTTTAGCATTTACTTTCATTACTTTAAATATTTGAAGTAAAATGAAGGTTGTTTATCGGTCTTGGACTACTTGGTGAAGTAATAGTTTAATTCTAACATTTTTTTATCATTTATAGACCATTATGCAAGGTAAAAGTCATTTGATATTAAAATTATGAAAAGTTATCGTTCTTATTCTAGGAATTATAATCCACTCATAGATCGTAATTCATTAAATTTAAAGGTAAAGCAACAAGACAAACAAGTGGTTGGACTATTGGAAAGGTAAGACTCATTCATTTTCTAGGGTCATATACCACATTACATTACATTGGATTAGTAAATAATGCTATTTTAAATAATCTTAGACCATGATACACATTAATGTTGTTATGATGACCTTGGGCCATATTATAAGTTTAAATATCGTTTTGGTGATCATTAACGATATCAAAAAGTTTATATTTTTAATTAGTTTAGTCTTGGACCACGAGGGTATTTGAATAATTGGAAGTTATCTAATTATATTGTCATAATGGTCTTGGACCACAAGGGTGTTTGATTAATTGGAAGTTGTCTAATTATATTGTCATAAACCATGGAAATGTGGCATTTTAAAATGATTAGAATTTAGTTTAATTTTGTCACCACGTGACTTTGCATGGAAAAAGGGTAAAATAAAATTGGCAATGATTATGAAATTTTAACTTTACCATGAAAACCTCCCATTCACATTTTTTGTTGTTTTGGTAATATCGAGCTCTTCAAGAATGGAGAATAGTGAGGAGGTAGTTATCAGTTGCATACATTATTTCTATGGAATTAAAATGGAAAAGTTGTACTGGGAAATTTGGTGCATTTTATTAGGAAATGTTTTTCAATTTGTTTGCTGAGAAAGTGCATCTGAATTTCTAATTTTTGAAGATGAAATAAGAGAAATTTAGGTGTTTTACATGCAAATTTTTTTTTCTCTTACTTTTATTGGTATATTATGCGTTAGACAATTAAAATATGTATGTAATTCTTGTTGGTACTCAATTGTAATATTGACCCTTTTTCATTTAAACATTTCTAGCCCACCTAGTTAGAAGTATTTTGTCTCCTTGTATGGATGTGTAAAAATTTCTCCTTCATTTAGATGCCATTGTTAGTATTTTCCTTGGGTCATGGTTAACATCGAGTCTTGGTATTATTTAAAGTATTCTCTCTGCGAGGAAAAATTTTGTTGTTAGGCATCGTCCTTGATTGTGTCTCCTATATAAATCCTATCCCAACATACATGGATACTTGGTATTTTCGATTGCATACAGCGTGGTGGGTCTATTTGATATTTTGATGCATTATAGTGAAGGGCTTGAAAGTATAAGGTAAATGCCTAAGACCCGCAAAAGGACACATGGAGGGCCTATGCTCATTTGAGGATTCACCTCTCATTTTGACCTTTGGAGTTGTGCCAAGGAGACATGTGGAGGTTTCCATTGGCTCTTCCCACGCTTAGACTTTTCAATGGCTAGTGCAGCTTTGTTAGACCATAGACACATGGAGAGCTTGTGCTCATTTGAGGTCCCACCTCTAGGTCTTACCTTTGGAGTTGCACCAAGGAGACATGTGGAGGCTTCCACTAGCTCCTCTTTATACTAGGACTTCTCAACGGCCGAGGAAACTTTCTTAGGCCCGGGTCACATGGAGGGCCCACACTTGTTTAGGGCATGCCCTAAATTTTAGTTTTGAAAGAGTGCTGAAGAGACACGTGGTGTTTTTCGTTGGATCTTCCCATATTTAGACTTTTCAAGCATCCGATGCAACTTTCTCATACCCTAGGCACGTGGCACCTTCCACTGGTTCTTAAAAATTTTCAACATCCAGTACAACTTTTCCGTGCCCGAGACATGTGGAGAGCCCATGCTTGTTTGGGGTCTCTGATTTTGGAAACCATATAAAAAGTGCACCGAAGAGACACATGGAGGATTCCACTAGCTCCTCTTTATACTGAGACTTCTCAATGGACGAGACAAATTTCTTGGGCATAGGGCATGTGCAAAACCTATGCTCTTTTGAGGAACCTACCTCTCGGTCTTTACCTTTATAGTTGTACTAAGGAGACACATGGAGGCTTCCCCTAGCTCCTCTTTACACTTGGCTGATTCAAAATCACTGCATAAATATGTGGTATAATCCATGTGAAAACACTCATTTTTGAGAGGCATGAATGCAGGTATCTATTCCTCAAGGTGTATTCTCAAAGGTGAAAAGGATTGCTTGTCAGATCAAGCCATATGGAGCCACCTGAGAATTATTAAAAAGGGTATTTCTAGCACAAAAATAAAAGATTGTCAAAATTTATGACATGGCATCCAGTCATAGTTGACGAACTAAGAAACGTGATCAATTAATGATTTATCCATCTTGTGATAGAAAGTAATATATTTTCAAGGGAATAAACAAGATTAAATAGTATGTTGTGAAGAGGAATATTCTCTTGAAGATTTAGACTTTTGGGGGGAAAATTTGGGATGAGTGAGTGAGTAAAATTGTATAAATGCAATGAGAATACTCTTGCATAAGGGGGTTAATTTTTTTGAGAAATTTTGAGAAAAACCATTTTACCAAGAGACCATCTGAGAAACCTGTTTATTTCCCTGTGTTTGTATATTTATTCATGTCAATATGGTTACAAGTGTATAGCCATTGACAAGCTCTAAGATTGTTGAAGAAACTTTCCCCTGCTGATGAATCCAGTTAACATTGAATGAATTTGTGTTGATCATGAGCATAATTGTGTTTTCTTTTATTTCAAAAATTTTTCAAATAGTATTTCATTTTCCTATTGCAATCTTATGTTAAAATCTCATTGAATCACACAAGATATTATTCTTGTGGTATTATTGTGGCATTTGTAATTTCATTATGAGAAGATCTTTCATCTTGTAATGAAATACACAATTCAAAATCATTTTATTTCCACTTTGTTGACAAAGATTGTTTGCTAGCCTATGAGTGTATCTTAGGCATGAAGAACCTGGGATTTCAAACGTTTAATTGAGTCTTTAACATGAGAATTTGAGTTGAATTCTTGAAATTTTTATGAAATCATACATCTCTGGGCCTCCATTGATACACACCTTTTGGTTGAAGGAATATTTTTTGCTATTTTGAAGCATTTTGTCTATGAGTGTTCCAATATTTGTAAAGGCTCTCAAATAGCTTGTATAATCAACTTTATATTGCTTAACTTCCCACCAAAAACTTCTTAAATGATAAATCCTACATGAACTACCCCTTTTGTACTGTATATCCACAAAGATTTAGTAAATTCCACTGCCAAAATATGTAGAAACAATTGGGTTTCAATTATTGTCTTTGGTAACCCAAACCTTATCAAGGAAACATATCCACTCTCTAGTGTGACAACTCATGAGAGTTAGATTGTGTTGTATTGATCATATTTTCTCAAGGTTTTCATGAAAATTGTGCAAAGAAGGATCTCTTGATATCCTTCACCAATACGAGTTACAAAACAGGTCCTCTCACCCTAGTTGAAGGTGCAACCTAAAGTAGTGAGGCTAGATAAAACCCTTAGTAAGGTGATATCCATTTCTCCAACACCTGAGTGATAAAGAGTCTCATTAAATACTCTCCCCAGATAAAAAATGACTTATATCATGATTTTTGTCTCTAAGCATCCTACTAGTTTCGTGATGTTGCTCAGCCCTCATAGGAGAAACAATTTGGATACCAACACCAAAGTGGCACTGTCACTGGGGATTATCTGAATTGCATAGGATTAATAGAACAGCAGGACCTATTTTTTTGATAACAACACCCAAGTGGCATCATTTTCGGGGATTATTTGAATTATAGAGGATTATTTGAACACCGGGACCTATTTGTGCGGCAACAACACCGAAGTGGAACCGTTTCTAGGATTATTTAAACACCACAACCTATTTTTGTGGCAACAACATCCAAGTTGGCCCTTTTTTGGGGATTATTTTAATTGCAGAGGATTATTTGAACATCGGGAACTATTTGTGTTGCAACAACACCCAAGTGTCACCATTGTCGGGGACTATTTTTATAAATGCATACACATACCGACCCTGGTAATGTTTCTTACATGGTTTAAGTATAAATAAATTGTGTAAACTTCATCCTTTGTTGATATTTGTAATATTTCGCAAGATTACAATTTCATTATGTAGTATTTCCAGTTTCTAGTGGTTATTGCACTAAATTTAAAACAATAGTGATAAATGTGGGTAAGGGAAGGTCGATTTGTTAATCTTTGTAAACATTAAGCATTGATAGACACTTGGCAAGTTACTTATAGTGGATCTACACAACTAAGGTGAAAATCCTTAGTGGCGACTCCATGTTGAATTGAAATTTTGATGATTACCAGTGTCTTAACTTGTCTCAAGTGAAATTTTTCATCGATATTTACAAAGTTGGAGGTAAGAAGGTATTTCTTCACCAGGGATCCTACTAAAATGTTATTTCCAAAACTAGGAAAATAAAATTCAGAAGAAAACCAAGTCTCGAAAGTTGTTGGAAATCAAGATTAATAAAAGGAGATATCAGTTATGAAAGGTGATCAATCTATGGTTGAATATTACCATACGTTTTCAAGTGATTACAACCAAGTAATATTTATATAAATTTGAGTTCTCCAACCGGAGAGGGGCCATCATTTGTGTCTTAAAAGTGGGGTCTCAGTTTTCCCTTGTTTCTTCCAAGGTTGATAGGGTTTTCCAAGATATCTTGAATCATTATAGGATGTTTACTTTGAGAATTATACTCTTGTGCCCTAGATACCCCTCGTCCCTTATCATTATGATTCTCCTACAAGATCACCTCCTCAAGGAAATATGGCTCAACCTCCACCTAGACGTCATTTTCTCATCAATAGTTTTGGACCTATAAATTTCGGAGGTATGGATGGATATCCTAATATGGTGCAACATGATGTTAGAAATAGGTTGCCAAAATTTCAAGGGAATAATGCCATCACTGGTGACCACCATTTAAGAATCTTTGTCAATATGATGGAATATTTTGAAATTGAGTTTGAAGACATGTATATAAAATTGTTTATTCATACTCTTGAGGAGGATGCACGTGACTAGTACAAGGCTTTACTAGATAATTCAATAGATTCATGGACCAAGATGAAAAATGCCTTTAGATTGCAATATGGGGATAAGACAGATCCCATGTTCCTTTTATCTGAATTTGAAAATATAAAGAAAAATACAAATGATTTTTTCCATGATTTCAATACTCGATTCAATAAAACTTGGAATAGGCTACCTATAATCCTAAGGCCAAGTGATGAGTCATGTTTGATAAAATATTTTGACGCTTTTGATAAAATGGTTTCTTATTACTTGAGAGATAAGAACCAAGGAACATTAAGGTTGGATTTCACAATGGCCTTACAAATAAAAAATAACATCAAAGAAATTGGAAAGTCTCCTAAGAGAGAGGGTGTTAAGTTAATCAATTCGGAGAGGCTTCAATCAAAAAAGTTGTGGATCCGGAAGAGGATGTAAAAATTGGCTGGAGTAGTTAATGAGATATGCTATAAACTAGAAAGAATAGAAAAAGGGATAGGACAAAGTTCCAAGGGTCAAGACAAGCCACACTGTCGGGAGATATTTGGAAATCATCCCGAGTTGATCACGAATAGATGACAAAGGTAAAGGGCTCATGGGATCAGGAAATAAATTGCCTCAACCTAGAGATAATAGATTGGTTCATGATCCTTTGATTGTTAGGGTTGCTACCATGGAAGAGGCCAATGTTATCAAGTGGTGTGATATGTGTTTCTTACCACACTCCCCATGTGATGTAGATCAAGAAGTTGATGAAGTAGATGATGATGAGATGTATGTTGATGTTTTCATGATGGAATGCCCTGTGAACTCATGGTAGGGGGAAACCTCAACTGAATTGATAAGTGCGAGCTGTTGAAAATTTCTAGGATTCTGTTCACCGAGTATTAAATCTTCCTCCTATTAATACTTTTAAAATTGATATGGTGTAAGCATTTGATCTTCCTAATCATGATTGTGAATACTTAAAGGCCTTGATGATTAAAAGGTATGATGGAGGAATCCCTTACGAAGAGGACAGACGATGTTGATGTATGTAGTAGTTTCTCGGGAGAAAGAATGTAACACCAAAAGTAAAGTTGTCAAAGGGGAGTGCCACAAACCAATCCAAATGTTCGAGTTTTTACCAATGTTCCAAAGGAAATCCCTAAGAAAGATACATATGAAAAGGCCTAATTACCCCAGATAAAACCTATACTCCCGCCCATGCCGGACTCGAAAACTCCTATACTATCAAATGAAATTGTGAATCTTCCCCTAATCTTGTCCTACCCAAATATATTCCTTGTGACATAGCCCAAGTATTGAGTTAGATCAAGGTTATTGTTATCATTGTTGAGTTAATCGGGATCCCTGAGCATAGGAAAAGGGAATTTGAATATTTGGCATTTAAGGAAGAAAATATAGGTCATGGAAAAAGTGTTAATAATGCAGAGATTCCACCTATTATAGTAGAATCAGAAATACCACAAGCATTAGAGGAGCTGGGTGAATCACTTGAGGTGTATTTAAGAACTTCTCTGGTTGAATCTCGGTGGGATGTAGATCCATTTTTACCTTTTTGATTTTTAAAGATAGGATGGTACATAAGCGCATGTTTGATTCGGGAGCCTCATGTATTATAATGCTTCTTGAGGAAATGAATGAGTTAAATATCAAAGTGATAGTAGATTTTGGGAAATGTATTACTATGGATTCAAGAGAAGTTCCAATAGTTGGATATGTCAAGGGATTAGTAGTACAATTAGCATCTTATCCACAAAAATGCTTGACCATGAATGTAGTTATCGTGGACTTTCTTGCTAAGTTGGGAATGTTGTTGTCCAAAAAATGGGTAGCTAGTGTGGGTGTAAGCATACAAATGGACATGTCATATGCAACCATACCAGTTGAGGGGAACCTTTTGAAGTTGTACGGTGATAATAAAATGTTGAATATCATTGAGGACCCTAACAATGCTTCTTATGAAGTATTATACACAAATGTTGATGTCGGTAACTTTGTGGGATATGTTGATTATAAGGAGCATAAAATTGATGAGCGTGAGTATCATGAGTAGGTTTTTTCTCCTTAGAACTTGATGATTGATGGGGATTGTTATAGATCTGGTAATGGCACTAATGTTGTCTTGATATCTCCAAGCCAAGAGGAGTTTAAGTTTTCTTTTAAACTCAATTTTGAGTACACTAACAATATTACTAAGTATGAAGCATTGCTCTTGGGTCTAACGATTCCATGGAAATATGGTGTTAGAGACATTGTTGTTAAATGAGATTTAGAGTTGATAGTCAAACAAGTCAGAAAGCTATATGCTACAAAGAATCAAAGAATGAAGTAATACAAACATGTAGTTTGGGATTTCAATGAAATGTTTGATTCTTTCAATATAATACATCATGATATGAAGTATAATATTGTAGTAGAAAATTTTAGTATTGAGATCTAGGTTTGAGAACTCTACAGTTTGCCCTATTGTTAATATGATATTGAAATATTTATCGCACTGTTTGTCCCTAATAATATCAAGCATTGTCAAGGTTTTTGTAAAATAAAGGATAATTTTCCAATAAAATTATGGATCGGGAACCAATGGTCTATGCAAATGATGGAAAAGAGACCTGTTTGGTAAAGACATTATCAAATTGAAAACCAATACTATTCCGAGAGGTTTGGTTACATTGGAATCAGATTTTGATAATGCTGACCGCATTATTAACGAAACATGTAAACCTCGAGATATGTTGAAGAATATAACCTAGGAACAAAGGAAAAACCTAGGATAATATGGCTAGGCAACAACTTGAATAGAGAAGAAAAAATTCATGTCCAATTGCTTAAAAAGTACCAAGAATTCTTGGCTTGGTCATATTCAAAACTAAAAGCATATAGGAAGACCTTTTTCAACATAAAATATCCCTAGAAGCTAATGCCAAACTGTTTAGGTAGAGAAAAAGACCAATTAATCCACTCCTTTCTCTAAAAATGCAAGAAGAGTTGAAAATGTTAAGGGATGGAGGAATCATACAATCTACAAGGTATTCTTCATGGGTTGCAAACCCGGTACCTATCTGAAAAAAGAATGGAGACATAAGATTGTGTTTTGACTTTAGAAATTTAAATAAGGCATCAATTAAATATAACCAACCCTTGACAAATGTGGATAACATGTTGCAATTGGTTACGAGTTCAGAATTTTTATCTACTTTGAATTGTTTTTCTAGGTATAACCCAATGGTTGTGAAGCAATCAGAGAGAATCGAAACCACTTTCACTACTCCATGGGGTACCTATGTGTAAGTAAGAATTCCATTTGGTCTCGATGAATTCTGGAGCCACGTTTCAAAGAGAAATGGGTGTAGCATTGCTATGTATCGGGACTATGTGATAATTTTTTCAAGGAAGATAAGTGATCACCTATAGCATTTAGAAAAGGCGTTGTTAAGGTGCGGGGAATATGGTATCTCACTAAACCCTAAGAAATGTCATTTTGGGGTTTAAAAGGTAAAGCTTCTTGGATATATTGTGTCAAAAGAAGGGGTCATGATTGATCTGAGAGAGTGGAAGCCATTAGGATATTTATTTACAAATTTTCCGAATTTACTATCCCAATCACCATTATGTTAAAGAAAGATCAAAAGTATCAAATAGGAAGAAGAAGCTATTAAATATTTTACTAGGATTAAGGAAGCATTGAATAATGCCCCTTTTTTAGTAGCTCTTGATTATAAAAATTCTTTCCAAATTTTTTCCTTTGCTTTAGAGAATAATATTGCATCTGTGTTGTTATAAAAGGATGATGAAGGAGCTGAAAGACCAATTGCTTTCTTTAGTAAAGCATTACAAGGAGAAAAATTGAAGTATACTATCATGGAGAAACATTCCTTTTCTTTGGTCAGGGCCACAAAAATATTTAGGCCATATATTTTGAGCTCTAAAGTCATAGCTTATGTTCCCCATACCATGGTTAAGGATATCCTATCAGAGATGGAAATTTCAAGTAAAAGATGTCGATGGGAAAATAAGTTGCAAGAATATGATATGGACATCCAAACTACAAAATTGGTCAGAGGATTGGGCCTAGAAAAGATAATGGCAGAAATTAACCTGCAAATAGTTGAGATAAATGAGGTTGAAGAAAAAAGATTCAATATTCTTGAGAAATTGAAAAATTCTAAATGGTACAAGGATACTATTTTTTATCTCAAACATCTACAGTGACTTGAGTATTTAAGCAAGAATCAAAAGAGAGCACTTAATTTATCCTCCCAGAAGGACATCATCACTGATTATGGGTTGGCTTGAAATAACCCTGAGCGAGTTCTTTTTAGATCTATCACTAAGGATGAAGCCCCAAAAATAATTTATGATTTCCATGTAGGAGTTTGTGGAGGGAATTTTTCTCGAAGAGTTTGCAACCCATAAGATATTAAGGATTGGTTTTGCGGCCAACTCTTTTTAAAGATACAACTCTGCTGGTAAGAAAGTGTGAGAGTTGTCAATTTTTTTCAAGAAGATTGAAAGCTTAAGGCTCTCTCACTTTAACTACTATCAATGAAGCCCCATTTAAGAAACGGTGAATGGACTTCATTGGTGAGATTTTATGTTCTTAAAGTGAATGACACAAGTGGATATTAGTGGCCACTAATTACATCACCAAGTGGGTGAAGGCAATCCCTACCAAGAAATCATGCCCACCAAATTGTTATGGACTTCATTCTAAATCATCTAATTTGTAGGTTTGGAGTTCCTACTAAGATAGTTACGACAATTCTATGAGGTTTCAAGGAAAACCTATGGTAGCCATGTGTCATGAGTATGGGATCAATTTAGCATATGCTTCAAATTATAATCCCCAAGGTAATGGAAAAGCAAAATCAAGCAACAAGAATTTGTTGAAGATAATCAGAAGGACCTTGGAATTAAACAAATGGAAGTGGGGTGAGTAGTTGAAGTTTGCTATTTGGGATGATAGAATTACTATTAAAAGAGCTACTGGAAAGAGCCCATTTGAATTGGTGTATGGAACTCAAGCTCTACTTCCCCTGCATATGCAATTATCTTCATATCAATTCATCCGACAGTTGGAGGACTAGGAGGTTAGTCCCTATGATGCACAAATCAATCAAATTGTTGAACTAGATGAAGAGAGAAGGGAATCCCATCAAAGACATGTGAAGTTTAGGGAGAAAATGAAGAAATTATTTGACAAAAATATTACCCCAAGGGTTTTCGAGTGTACGATATTTGGCGCTACTATGAGTTAGTAGACATGAGGATAAGGAAAACATGGAAATTTTGACGCATTATGGATGGGACCTTATTCTACCGATATTAGTATCGGTGAGAACACCTTATTTATAAAATATCTAGATGGGGGATTGGTTGAGTTGCATGTTAATGGAAAGGACTTGAAACATTTCCTTGATTTATTTCTCATAATCAAGGCATGCATCATTGTACAAGTGTACATTCTTTTAGTTATTTTTCATTTCTACTTTTGTTTTTGGTTCATTACGGTCCTTGGTGGGTGGTTATTGTTGGTTTCTCAGTTTGTTGTTGGGAGGTTGGAAAAAAATTCTGCTTTGCAAGCTTGTTGTTGACTCCATTGCCCAATGGATTTTTGGAACATGGTCTATTATGTTGTTCTTACGACACTCGCTAGGTGGTCCCATCCCTGAGTTAGAGTTGGTGTTGTTCCTCAATTGAAATCTCGACCCATTTTCATTTAAAAATTTCTAGCCCGCCTAGTTAGATGTATTTTCTATCTCCCTGTATGGATAAGTGAAAAATTTATCCTTCATTTAGATGTTGTTGTTAGTATTTTCCTTGGGTCATGGATCACATTGAGTCTTGGTATTATTCTGAGTCTTCTCTACTCGGGAAAAAAAAATTGTTGGGTTTCATCCATGATTATGTCTCCTCTATAAATCCTATCCCAACATCTATGGATACTTGGTATTTTTTTATTGGATGCAGCGTGGTGGTTCTGTTTGATATTTTGATGCATTATGGTGAAGGGCTTGAAAGTATAAGGTAAATTCCTAATACCCATAAAAGGACACGTGGAGGTCCTACGCTCATTTGAGGATTCACCTCTCGTTTTGACCTTTGGAGTTGCACCAAGGAGACACATGGAGGTTTCCATTGGCTCTACCCATGCTCAAAATTTTCAATGGCCGATGTAACTTTGTTAGACCATAGACACGTGGAGATCCTGCACTCATTTGAGGTGCCACCTCTAGGCTTTATCTTTGAAGTTGCGCTAAACAGAGACACGTGGAAGCTTCCAATGGACTTTCCTATGCTTGGAACTTTTCAAAGTGACCGGTGCAACTCTCTCAGGTTTTTGGGGACATAGAGGGCCTGCACTCATTTGAGGAACCTATTTATGGACTTCACCTTTGCATTTGCGCTAAGGAGACACGTGGATGCTTCCATTGGCTCCTCTTTACACTTGGCTAACTCAGAATCCCGGTGCAGATATATGGTATAATCCATGTGAGGACACTCATTTCTGAGAGGCATGAATGCAAGTATCTATTCCTTAAGGTGTATTCTCAAAGGTGAAAAGGATTTCTTGTCAGATAAATCCATATGGAGCCACCTGAGAATTATTAAAAAGGTTATTTCTTACACCACAAAATAAAATAATGATTAAAAATACTGTCAAAAGTTATGACATTGCATCCCATTCATAGTTGAGGAACTGAGAAACGTGATCTATTCATCATTTATCCATCTAGCAATAGAAAGTAAGATATTTTCAAGGGAATAAACATGATTAAATTGTATGTTGTAAAGATGAATATTGTCTTAAATATTTATCCTTTTGGGGGGGAAATTTGGGATGCGTGAGCGAGTGAAATTGTATAAATGCAATGAGAATACTCTTGCATAAGGGGGATTAATTTTTTCTGAGAAATTTTGAGAAAAATATTTTTCCCGAGAAACCATCCGAGAAACCTATTTATTTCTCTATGTTTGTAGATTTAATCATGTCAAGATGGTTACAAGTTTACAGCCATTGACAAGCTCTAAGATTGTTGAAGAAACTCTCCTTGCCAATGAATCTAGTGAACCTTAAATGAATTTGTGTTGATCATGACCATAATTGTGTTTGCTTTTGTTTAAGAATGTTTTAAAATAGTTTTTCATGTTCCTATTGTAATCTTATGTTAAAATCCCTCTGAATCACACAAGATCTTATCCTTGTGGTAGTATTTTGTTATTTGCAATTTCATTATGAGAAGATCTTTCATCTTGTAATGAAATAAACAATTTAAAATCATTTTATTTATATTGTGTTGACAAAGATTGTTTGTTATCCTATGAGTGTATCTTAGGCATGACGAATAATCTATTTCCAAGGTTTAATTGAGTCTTTAACAAGAGCCTTTGTGTTGAATTCTTAAAAAGTGTATGAAATCATACATCTCGGGCCTCCATTGATACACACCTTACGGTTGAAGGAATATTTTTGCTATTTTCAAGCATTTTGTCCGTGAGTGTTCTAATATTTGTAAAAAGCTCTCAAATATCCGATATAATAAACTCTAGCTTGCTTAACTTCCCACCAAAAAATTCTCAAATGATAAATCCTACATGAACTACCCCTATTTATCTTTGTATATCCACAAGGATTTAACAAATTCCACTACCAAAATATGAAAAAACAATCAAGTTTTAATTATTGTCTTTCATAACTGAACCTTGTCCAGAAAACATCTCCACTCTCTAGTGTGACAACTTGTGAGAGCTATATTGTGTTATATTGATCATATTTTCTCAAGTTTTTCATGAGGATTGTGTAAAGAAGGATCTTTTGATGTCCTTCACCAATATGGGTTCTGAGAATGGGTCCTCTCACCCGGGATGAAGGCACAACCTAAAGTAGTGAGGGTAGATCAAACCCTTAGTAATGTCATATCCATTTCTCCAATGCCCGAGTGAAAAGAGTCGGTTGAATCCCCTCCCCATCTACAAAACGTATTATATCATGATTTGTCTATCCGTAAGCATCCTACCTATTTCGTGATGTTGCTCATCCCTCCCGGAGAATCAATTTGGATACCAATAGTTCTCTTATTGGAAAGAATTTGTGGGTTTTCTATTTTGTTTAAAAAATCAATTTCTTTCATGTATACTTGTAAATTTTTATATTTTTTCTCCTTTTAGCTTATATTGAGCCTATATGTTATCAACTCGTGCCTAAAAATTGTTTTATTTGTTAGGTATTGAAATAACTTACAAAATTAAGAGATTTTTTGATTATAAGTTTAATCTAAGTTCTAGATTATGAACCCACTATTTGTTTTAGTTTATTTGGTAAACATGTATGACCAGTGTAAGCAATAAAATTGATTCATGGTGTAAAATATATTTAAAAATATATGCAAACTTTTTTCCCTCTTTCCAAAATGTGTCGGAACTTTAAAATATTGTGGATTCTTCTTGTTGATAAAATCATTTCCAAAGCTTTGTATTTTTTAAAAATGCATGTTGGGTTTGATTATGGCAGCTGAAATGTTTTAATTGTATGAATTGTTCTATTGATCAATTCGAGTGTGTCTGTTATACAAGATATTTTTTTCATTTACAACATAAAATCTATCATGGAGCCGAATTTTCAATACTATTATTATTATTGATGGATGGTAAAAGTTGATATGGGACTTGTTGTTATTCACTTATTACAATACTTGATTTGATTCTAAACATTAAAGGGAATATGACTATTCATTAGAGAATGATTGTATTATATGGGTTTCAATACATTCCTAATTTGGGTAAACGTGATATAAGTTGCATTATAAATTCTTAGTGATTTTTTAGAATCATTTATCCATGTAAAAACCCTAAATAAAAATCATTAAGTTTTCTTTCACATGTTTCATTTGTTTGGTATGATATGTATGTAAAGATAAAGTAGATGAAATTGTAAAATATTGATTTTGTTGCAACAATATTGATTTCATTTACATACATGACTTTAATAATGTTAATTTATTTACAAAACATTCCTTCTTGAATAATTAAGGATTATTTAGATACCCAATAATATTGAATGTTTACGACAAGTAAGAAGATGTAATAAATATGGTTCATGTCTAAAATTCTATTATTGAGAATAGTTGAAACTCAATAACTTATATTATGTTATAAGTCTCCAAGTAATGCACTTTTTACTTCAAGTCCTCATGGATTTTCTCAGCTTCCGAGGTCATTTTAAATTTACCTTTTGAGGACCCAACTTCCTCACTCTCTGAGCCCACCATATTCTTTCCCTACTCATCTTTGTTATGACCCAATTTTCCCTCATGCATCTTATTAAGACATTCAACTAGAGTAATACCCTCCTCCTCCTCAATTTGGGGCATGGGTTTATCCATCATATGTTTAACACTTTGTGCAACAAAAGGAGAATGAGCCTCTCATGAATAAGGTTATCCACCTTACCCTGTCAAAAATATTCCACGAGAGGTAGTAAAAAAATTGAACAAAAATAAAAGGATAGTTAACATTTTCTTGTGCTTGAACATATTCGAAGAGATAAGTGATGAGTGTAAATATTATGATACTTTTTGCCAAAGTTAAATACTTCATAATGTGGAGGAAAACCTCCCTCCACACACAAGGGATATAGGACCAAGAAATTCCATTAGTGATGTAATGCACCCTTTCCTTCTCACGTCTATTTCTTTCGTTGAAAATTTTGGGTCCATCCATGTCCGTAATGATAATCCGAGCAATGGATTCCTCCAAAGTCTCAATTTCCATACCCTTGCATATCGCCTTACCATCCTTCCATGCCAAGACAAACTCCTGGTTAATGAAGGATCGTTCCTTGGAACTTTTTGATATACTTTCTAAATCCACTAACCCAAAGAATGTTCCACATGAAGGGTATTCCACAATTTTTCCATGGCTAGGAAGTTCCACCCTGACTCTGTCTCCTCCCATGGTCGCCAGAATATTTTCTAGAATCCCAACTTGACATTTTTTTACAAAATTTGGTGTTAAAATGACCATTCCAAAGTGAAATAAATCCAAACATGAGCTTGTTGTTTTTAAAAATGGGGAAATTTTCCTCACCCAAGTATATGATAGTGAAATTATTATGATTTTTCATGGTGTTTGATGTCATTAATTGGCATAAGGATGATGCCATCCTTTTTCTAGACTTTGAAATCATTATAATGTACCCCCTTATTAGCAAGCCTATTCACACATGTGTTACCAAGGTAGGGAGTATGTTTGATGATGAAATAATCAAAACCTTTAAGATGCTCATTAATATTAAAAATAATGTTACCCAAAGCCAAATTGTGGAAATTATCCTTTTAATGACATAAATAATGAGAAGAGACTCCTCAATTATATAGTATCACTTATTTGATTTATTGATACATATTCTCAGTAAATAAATTATCAATTTTATAAGACGACATGAAATATAACCATATCTTACTCATTTATTTCAGTGTATAATAACATGTTTACGAGTAGATAATTCATGTCAGTTTGTAGAATTGGCCATGTATACTTTCTGTCTCCTACAATGTGCAAAATTGAGTAATAAAATGAAGTGTTTAATGTACTTTATACACAACTTATTCATGTACTATTTTTTAAAAATCCGTTTCACATTATTGTATTTAATTGAAAAGTGAAATCTCATTTTGCAGATTTATATAAGGAATTTTCCTACTTGTAATATTATGAAATTTAGCTTGTTATCATTTGAGAAATATAAGGATTCATACTTATAAAATTGAATAAATAAACTATTTGATTATATCACATTTTTTGAGTTGTAATGATGCTTTTCTCATTATTTTTACAACATTATATGTTTTTAAAATTATTAAATTTTAAATGTTAAGTACTTGGAATATTATTACAAAAGTATGTATACAACAATCAACAACACTTTTTACGAAATAGAAAACATTGAAATAAGAATAAAAATTATTATAATATACCAATATCATACTTAAAAGGAAGGAAGTCAAGTAATAAGTTTTCGATAACAATACTACATATTTATGAGATAATGATATTTGTCTCCAAATTATAGTTCATTATGAATGATTAATTATTTCATAAATATGAATAAATAAATAAAAATACAAAAAAATATCATAACTATTGTCGTCCTTTGGTAACATAAAGTACATTGATCACAACATGTTGATGAAACATAAGAGTATTTCCTATTTCAATAATTTGTAATGCCCACATTAATCCTTAAATAGTTATCTAGAAAGTTGGGGATATGTTTTTGTTTTAAGTTACAAGGGTGTCAAACCCTAATGTACGTTAAATTAATTTCTACCAATAACTACTACATTTCAAAGGATGGATCCAGTCTATAATATTAATTAAATGTTCTTAATCTAGTTCTAGGGCCATTTTAATTAACATCACTAGCTAAGTGTTCAAAATTCCCTTTCAGTAGGTTAAATAGTTCTCATTAATCATTTGCCTTAAATTCCATTTAAATGATTATTAAAACCTACTAGGAACTAAAATAAATTAACATTCAATACAAGGGTACTAAATGGCCCCATTCACCCATTTACACATACCTTTAAATTATCTAAAACCATAGTATGAATATTCTCAAATAACAATTGGAGGGTTGATTCTCAACCATAGGATCAAATAAATTCTTACCACTAGATCTTAGGGTTCCAAACTAACCCTAACTATCCTTATGAAAACTTATAAAACCTTTTTCTTTTCCCTAGGCTCCTCATTTGGTCTCTTTTCTTTTGTTTAATTTTCAGGTTGGAGAAATAGAAGCCATGGAAGCAAGGAAGGAAGAACCATGAAGGAATTCAAAAATAAAGCTTAGTTTAGTTTACGTTAATGATTTATTATTGTAATGTCTTCCATTCTAAGATTCAAGGGGTTTCCACTCCAAATCTGGAGTTGTGATTTAGTTAATTCAATTTTTTTATTCTATTTGGGAAAAAACCCTACTTCTGTTTAAATCCATGAGATTCAATGCTTTTAAATACCAATTTGAAAATTAAAAAGTTTAAAACAATGAATTTATGCCCTTATGGCTTGCTGGTGACTTCCTCTTCAAATTTGTAGGCTTAAATTTTTAATTAAGCCAAGTTAAAATTTACATAGATGTGGATTTGTATTTTTATTCCATTAGTGATGAAATTGCCACCCAAAGTAGGTGACGGTCCTAGGAATGCCACCCTACATGGGTGACGATTCACGAACCGCTACCTTTCTTGAGAAGTAGTTCAAAGACCGCCACTCTGCATAGAGGCGAGAGGCCCTATCGTTTAAAAACATAACCATCAATTCCGTAAATTTTCCAAAAACCAATTTTACATTGGAGTGTTTAAAAATTTACCCTTTGTTGAATTTATGTTCCTAAAGTCTTCAGTTGAAGGGTTTAACCATTTATTCATTCCATGCCTAAAATTACTAAATTTAAAGATTTTCTATTTCCATAGTAACAAGAAAACAACTACAAGATCATTTTCATTTTCATTCAACAAATTTTCTTTCAAGTTCAAGAGTAAGAAAGAAGCTTAATCTATTCCTAATATTATTGTTTTCCTTTCTTCAACAAAATGCAATTTTTCAACACAATAACTTACTTAAATTTTATTGCATCTTTCCATCTCTACTACAACCATTTGTTCAAGTAACCATAAGCAACTTTATTTCACATTCAAATTTGCAATGAATACACTATTAATGTTTTACAACTTCTATGCTCTTCTTTTCATTTTTACAAAAATACAAACACTTACAATAGAAATGAACTTTCCTTTTTCTTTTGAGCATGAATCATTCTCTTACAATGCAAGAGTTTCCTTTTCAATAATGTATTACAACTTAATGAACAAAATATACAATACAACTTTTCTTTCAAGTGCAATACTACTAGTCTTCCACTCAAGTGGGAATTACAAGAAATGTTTTCACATAAAGAAGGATTTATTTTGGGACTACAAAAAATGCTCCAAATTCCAAATCTCCAACAAGAGCTCCACCATGTCTTCACTTGATCACAAAAAAAAATGGGGAGAGGCAACACTCTCCACCCAACCAATAATCCAATGAGGAGAAGAAGCTATCCTCCTCATTGGCCCCCGAGCCCCAACCAAAATGCAATAAAAGATGGATCCAACTCATGGAAACTATTACAAAGCTTCCACATCACAATACAAATATTTCACAACCATTTCAAAACACAATCAACACAAAATACAATCACAAGAAGGAAACTAACAAAATATACAAGGCTTGAAAATGCAAATCCAATGGAGCAAGGATCTATGGGGAGATCACTTATGCCTTCCAAAGGGAATTAGGTGCCCACCTTAAATCCCTCAAAAATTACATCTCAAACCCCTACAAAACTCTTATCCCTCCCTATAATGTCATATGTCTCCCTCAAAAGAACCATACTCAAAGTTACTTACACTCAATAAAAATCATAGAGTCTAAAAGACCAACAAGTCTAATAAATGAATCCATTGTCACATCCCAATATCACTTAATAATATGATTAATTTACTTAATGAAGGCACATTAATCAATAATGATTAACTAAATTACATGAAAATTAAATCACATACTTTACAAAATAAAGATAATTAAAAAAATTGCACTCAAGCCCAATGGCACAATTAGAGGTAATCCCCTCCACGGAACCCCTAACAAAATAAAACAAACGTAACACTAGTTGCCATGGTGACCCTAGATGTATCCATCTAGTATTCCGCTATGGTTGGTCTCCAATACCAATTTTGATTGTTGTGATATAGTCACTTTAAAAATCACACAATACATCCTTCGTACTCGTGGATGCATCAAAAACAGCAAGAAGGATAAAATATACGCATATCAATAAATAATCATCCACATATAGATAAATCATCATCTCAACTAAACAATGCTATCACTTGTCTAAAATTTTCATAACATCTCAATTCTATTTTTATTAATATCCACAAGATTTCAAGATTAGTTCAAAATTTAAATCCTACCAAACATGAAGAGAATTCTGAATATCAATAATACATATATCAAAACATATCATCATCATCAAATATAACATGTCTCTATATACATCTAATAATCCACGCATTCATACTATGAATCAAAATACATAAAAATTGGAATATCTCTATCATCTAACATCATCCTAACCCAAAACGATACAATAACATCCATGTCTATAGTCAATAGTAATAGAAATAAAAAATAATAAGTTTCAAGAGGAGTGGGCATGACATCCCCCTCTCCATAGAATCGAATTCCTCCTAGAAGCCACTAAAATACGGTGTGCAAAATGGACCCGTAGAAACCTAACATCCTCCGATATAGAAGCAGTCCCATCATACTTTTCCCACTAGAATCAAACCTGATCAATCTCTCAGCCTCGAAGGCCTAAGGTCCTCCACTCAAAAATACGCACATTGTGCTCCACTATCATCTTCCCTTTACCCGTACATCCAATGCGGTCCAATCCAATACATGAGATGGATCGAGATATATCTCCTAAGAACATATATCTGAAACACATCATGTATGCAAGAGAAGTTGGGTGGAAAGGTTAGATGATAAGCTAAGGGACCGATCCGCTCCAGGATCTCAAATGGACCCATGAATCTAGGAGACAACTTAGAGACTTTTCCATAATGGATAGGACTCTTATGAGGTATAACACAAAGAAACACCTTTGTGCCCACCTCATAACTACAAATCGACTCTCATCTAATTTATGTACTTCCTCTACATGTCATGTGCCTCCTGTAACCTCTGACGAACCAAAACAACCTGCTGCTCCATGTCCTATAACAAAGTTGGGAAAATAGATACTCTATCCTCAAGTCTATCCCAACTTAAAGGTGTCTTACACTCCTGTCATAAGATACCTGAAAAGGAGCCATGCCAATTGAACTTTGAAAACTATTGTTGTAGGAAAAATCCACCAAATATAAGTACTCCTCCCACTTCAAATGATGATCCATGACGTACATCTGAAGCATGTTCTCTAAAATCTGATTCACTTGTTCCATCATCGACCATCTATCTCTAGATAAAAGGTTTTACTAAAGTTTATGCTCATCCCATTGTCCTGCTACATGGTAGTCCAAAAGTGTTATGTGTATAAAGGATCACGGTTGTAAATGATCTTGTGGAATCTCGTGCATTCTAAAAATCTCATCTCGTGTACAATTTTTCTACTACACTAGTGGTATAGGTGGTCTTAACTAGATAAAAATGAGCCACATTCATCAATCTATCGATCGTATACATGATGGCATTGTGGTGGCATTTTGACATCGGTAGCCCTACTATAAAGTCCATGGAAATGGTGTGTTATTTTAACTCGGGATAACATATGGGTAAAGAAGGACATCCGGATGATGATGCTTGGCCTTCACCCTCTGAAACTCTAAACATTGCGACATGAACTTAGCTACATCTCTCTAAAGATCTCCGATGGTAAAGTTGTCTCAAGGTAGCGTGCATCTTCTTCACCCCTGAAGGGATGAATACGGTGCACAATGAGCCTCTGCCAAGATATCCTGTCTCAAACCTTCATCCCTAGGTACATAGATTTGACCTATTTACTTGAGAATTCCATCCGACTCTACCGTAAAATCATCAAACTTCCCCTCAAGGGGTCTCTAAGACTCAATTTCTGCACTAGCTACAAGGTAGAAACTGTCATGAGGAAGTTGTTTTAAAATCCTACTCCACAAATTTGTACCCACTGAAGTAGCCAAAGCCAAATGTCTCTGTCTACTTAGAGTGTCAAAAACAACATTCTCCTTCCCCTTCACATGCTCTACCTTCATGTCATACTTACATAGAAACTTCATTCAACACCTTTGACTAGAATTGAGATTGGGTTGTGTGAATATGTGATGTAAGTTCAAATGGTCTATCCTGAGAATAAATCTCCTACTAAGAAGGAAATGTCTCCATCGAACTAAAGCATGCACAATTGCTACAAGCTCAAGGTCATGAGTCAAATAATTGAGCTCATGATATTTGAGTTTTTGAGACTTAAAGGAAACCACATGGCCCTCTAGCATCAATAAACCTCCTAGTCTTGAAAAGGAAGCATCTCGTACTAACGAATAACTCTCCATGCGGATCTCGGAAATGTAAAAATTGGCGGTGACCTAAGGCATCCCTTTAGTGGTACTTGAAGAACTACTCACATCCATCGACCAAACAAAATTCTCCCCTTTCCACTAAAGGAAAGTGATGGGGTTTGCAATTGGGGAAAAGTCCTGAAAAAATATCTTGTAATAGGGTAAGTACACCAAGTTAGGGGGCCAAAAGGGGGCCTTAAGTGGACACATTTTTCTGAAATAAAAAAAACTTCAACTTCTATGATTTTTTAGAAATAGTTACACTAAGAATTGGAAGATGTTGTAGAAATATGAATCGTAGCATTTTGAGTCTAGTTTCTAAGATACTTAATTTTATTGAAAACAGATAAGCTTAAGTGGGTCAAAAACTAAAATACCAACAAATGTTCCTGTTTTTGTTAAAAAAACATATTAGAGTGACTTTTGTGTCCCCAACCTTTTTCTTAGCACCATTTAATATTTTTGAAAACCCTTTGGTAGAAATATAGCTAGAAGCATCTATTTTGGGTTCCATTTTTTAAATTTTTTTAGCAAATATTGTTTTATTTATGAATTTTCTAGTACAAAAATGTTATATTTTGAAAAATAACGGAGCTCCGACCATGCCCCCTAACTACTTCAAAAAGATCTTAAATTAGATTTATTTTTTTGAATATATATAGAATTATGCATAGTTTGGGCTAGTATATATTTTTTTTTAATTTTGATTACCCAAAAAAAAAGATACACCATGAAAGATAGACATATTTACACTTCAAAAAATATCTATAAAAAGGCATAGTTAGAAAATAAATAATATGGATACCTTATATTAGTTTAAAATTTGGAAAATTATATTTTAAGAAAGAGGAGACTGCTCTACGTTGTGGTATAATTTTTTTAAATGGATCGATTGTTTTATTTTGATTTCTCATAGAGGAAGTATCTTTTTACATTTTCTTGTAAAAATCGTTATTTTTGTGTTTGTTTATAGAGTCCATGCCTCAAGCTTGGGGATCCAAACCAGATCCCAAGCCTTAAGGCATGGCCTAGGAAAAGAGAAAACAAAAAATACGTATGTGTTATGTAATGTGTACGTAATTTGCTTTGTTTTTTATCTTGTGGCCCCCAACATCCCTTTCATCTCTTTCATGGGAATTCTGCAAACATTTTGTTTTGTCTGCAATATTCTCTACATTCTTGCATGATTTTTATTATTTCATTTTTTCCCCAACTGGACTAGTTTTTTTTTTTTTTTTTCTAATCATGGGCAATAAACGTCAAGCTAAGGACAAGAGGAAAGTCATGAATAAGACACTGGATCAATTGGAAGAGAAGAGAATAAAGAAATTAAAGAGAATGAAAAAACTTTGAGCGGGGCAAAGGTACATCCGCTATATCAAATGTAGCTAATGTATAAGAAAATTGGGATGAAATACATAATTAAAATGTAGAGAATAATCATTTTGTAATGAATAATGATATTGAAATGAATGATAATGTTGGTATGGATGAAGAAATTGATATGAATCCAATTGTTGAACCCTTACTTGAGAATCCAAATGTTAACCCTGAAATTTGTATGAAAACCGTGAATGAAGAAAGTAACCTTGTAAATGAATCTTCACCTCTAAGAACACCGAAATTGATGAAAACATTATAAAACCAATGCCTAACAAAATTTCTTAAAGAAATATGAGAATAAAAGCTAGTGGAATTTGGGATAATTACTTTGAGAATTTAAATGATAGATAAAGATGTCAATTATTTATTTCATTGATGAAGTTAATTAAGATGAGACCTATAATGAAGACCTTAGGGTTAAGAACATCTAATGTTGTTGATCAAAATGTGTCAATTGTTGAAAACATACATAAAGCATACCAAGGCAAAAGACGCACCAAAGATAGTAATGCTACACGACATTCACTAACTAATTGTTTAGTAAGTGATAAAATAGTTAATAAATGCTTGATTAGAAAAACAAGCAGTGCTTTTAAAAAAAAAAACACTAATGAAAGAAATAGAAAGACGTAAACATCTTAAGTCAGTCAATAACACCGACTATTGGGCTTTCTCTAACAGAATTCCATGAAAAGACAAGAATATATCTGATATTCTAAAATAATTAATTGTAAAATTTTGGAATGAGAACACAAGGGTGTCATCAAATAGAAGAGATACAGTAAAAAGAAGAATAGGTTCTCGTAATCGTGAATCGTGTGAAATAAATTTCTTAGATATGACTCAAAAAAAAATTTTTTTCTCTAAGTTTAAAAATGAAAATACACAAATTAACATTAGCCAAAGATTATTTTAAATGAACAAACCCTTTTATGTGAAAATCAATCATTTATGTAACACTTCTTATTGCAGGAATCATGTTGAATTTTCAATGCATTATGATGTTTTTTGTCAAATACGTAGTGTTTTGCATACTGACATCATGTTCCAGGGATGTGGAATAAATGTCCCACAAAAATATTCAAGGGAATTTGTTCTGACAATATTTTGTGAAAAATCAACAAGACAATTTTTTTATAACAAAGCATGTTTGGATGGAACGTGCAATGTATGTGGTGGCTTGCCAAATCTGAAAAGTTGTATCCACGAGAAGAGTACATCTTCAATAGGAAAATAATTGGTTGATTGCACCAAATATAAATCAGTGGCATATCAATTAAAAGATGGAAAAGAATTTAAGTGGTGTGAGCTTATTTTAAAACAATTACGTATAAGAATATATGGTCAAATTCAGAGAGGAAATTTTTATGAGTATGCAAGGCACACACATAGAGCTCGATGGTTGGATGAACAATTCAAGTTAAGAAAGGACACATTCCCACTTGGTACTATTTTTTCAGTAGTTTACTTTGCAGAGAATTACACATTGTAGCCACAAATGGAGGTTCAGTCTCAATATTATAACTCAGTGCAAGTTTCTATTTTTCGTGCATATAACATTCATGCACTCTCTTGAAAGCACTAATAAAGATCAAAAAATATTGAGAGAGTATCATTTCTACATCAGTGATGATTGTAAACATTCTACAGAATATGTACAAGGGTGTTTCCAGGTGTTTTATGTGAACTTGAATGAGAGGAACACTAGTTTCAATCAATATTACATTTGGTCCGACAACTGCACATCAAAATTCAAGAATGCAAAGATTTTTTATTGGCTAAGAAGGATGCAAAAAGAAACAAATGTACAACATATCTAGAGTTTTACTGAGGCATGGTATGGAAAAAGAGATCATGATGGTGTAGGAGCATGTGTGAAAAGAGCACTTGCAAGACAAGAGTTAAAATTCAAGGATGGTGCTAAATTTATAGATGTAAAAAGCATTATTGATTGTTGTGTCAAGAATATGGGCCATGAATCTCAAGAGAGATGAACGGTTCATAGATATTTTTGGTTGATATAGAAACAACATCCGAGAAACTTTGAATATTGTATGCTAGTTGCAGGATCAAATGATAGCACTCATTCCGTAGTTCGATGTAAATGCTTGAACTATTTATAATAGGTGCATGACATGTTTTTGTATATCATGCATTGATTTTGTGTGGAATTAATGTGAGTCATAGGAGTGGGTGGATGAGTGAACTTGTAGGCCTCTAATTCCACTCGACACACATCAAGTTCCACGAGCATTACAACTTACGGCAGGTCTTTCGATCAAATGACAACATCACTGACTTTGACCAAGTCTCTGATTTAGTGCAACAAGGTACATACATATATGTACATGCCATGTTTTAGATTTATAAATTATTAAATTGTTAACTCTTAATGTATTTATAAATTGACTGAACAATTTTACTTTGTGATACATAGGGCACATTTTTGCAGTTATTGCGACAGAATTTAACAAAGAGGGAACAAACTACTTCTTATCTCATTGTGTAGAGGGGAAAAAAATTGACTTCCACAGTCATTGATGGTGAAGACCTTGATTATCCCACTAGATTAGTGGTAGTCATTGGAACTTGGATTTGAGGATATCCTATTAAAAATATATATATTTGGTTGTTTGAAGAATATGAAGTACATCGGAAGATACTTCACTATTCACATTTGGTCCTTGTAACAAATATTAAATTAATCAAATATTGAGCTTGACCATCAAACAAAAATCATGGAAGGTTCGTGAATCGGATCATGAAGCAATTCTTGATCTTGTCAAGAATAGAGTTAATCCTTATAGTTCGTTGGATTAAATTTACAAAGGTATGTTCTTCATGAATTTAATTTGAATATCTACTTAAATGATTTTGTTTAAATTTTATATGATTTAAAATTCTATTTAATTTCTTAGTAACATGTTTATGTAGGTTAGTGGTGCCAAAAATCTTCCACCTTCACGTGGTTGGCTTAATGTCAAGAGAGAATTTATTATTCTCGAATCCAAGTGAGACTAAGAAAAATTAAATATTAGAAAGGAACAACAAATATAAATTCTCATTTCTCCACCTATATTGTAAAAATATATTATTAAAATTCTCATTTCACCACCTATATTGTATGAACCACCTATATTATTTAGGTGATTGGCAATGGACAACCTTACATTGACTCAGTCTGAATGGAGACGAAGAAAACCATGAGAGGCTTTTATAGCGAGAATGAGGTAGCCCGAAAGCATGGGTAATGTAGGGAACAAAAAAATCCTCCACTAGAGTTCACAGCCACCCCGACGTGTTGGCGTAGTATGTTTGGTCCCATGAGCTTCCATTTGCAAAATACAACCTCTAGCAGCCCTACACTAACTCAGACTGCACTATTTCTCACGTTTGTAAACAATAGGACAACAAGAGAACCGGATGGAGACGGAGAAAACTACGATATGGTTTCATAGATGGCCTCTACATGGAGGTCTTGGATATAACGAGACATCTCTAGGTGCCATAGAGTCCAAGAAATCATGCTTTAAAGATATGGTGTGTTTGGGCCTTAGGGCTCTTAAGCGACTATGCCCAGATGGGGTAGCCTGAAAGCACGGGGAGTGTAGGGAACCAAAATGAAGCCTCCACTAGCATTCACCAAGCCACCTTGACATGTTGACATAGTTGGTTTGGTCCCACGAATGTATGTTTGTAAAATACATCTAGAACCCTAGATCGAGTCAAACCGCACTATTTCTCATGTTTACAAACAATAGGACAAAAAGAGAACTAGATGGACATAAAGAAAACCATGAGAGAATTTTGTAGAGGAAAGCGACATGGAGCTCTCGGTTCGATGAGATGTCTCTAGGTGCCATGGAGTCCAAGAAATCACATGTCGAAGATATGGCATGTTTAGGCCTCAAGGCTCTAAGCGATTATGCCCGAACGAGGTAGATCGAAAGCACGGGAAGCGTAGGGAAAAAAAAATCCTCCACTAGAATTAACAAATCCAACTTGATTTTGGCGTAGTTGGTATGGTCCCATGAACTTCCATTTGTAAACTACAACATCTAGCAATCGTACATTGACTCAGACTCCACTATTTCTCACATTTGCAAACAATAGCACCACAAGCGAACCAGATGGATACGAGAGAAAACTAGCAAAGGATTTTGTAGAGGGCCTTGACATGTAGGTCTTTGATCTCACAAGATGTATCTAGGTGCCACAGAGTTTGAGAAATTACCTGTCGAAGATATGGCGTGTTTGGGCCTCATGGCTCTTAAGCGACTACGCCTTGACGGGGTAGCCTGAAAGCACGAGGAGCGTAGGGAACCAAAAAGAATCCTCCACTAGCATTCACCAAGCAACCTTGATGTGTTGGCATAGTTGTTTCAATCCCACGAGCTTCCATTTACAAACTACACCCTCTGGAAACCCTACATTTACTCACCGCACTATTTTTTTGTGTTTGCAAACAATAGGACAGCGAGAGAACTAGATGGATACGAATAAAACTACAATAGGATTTCATATAGGGCCTAAATTTAAGGTCTTGGATCTTACAAGATGTCTCTAGGTGCTAAAAATTCCGAGAAATAACCCATCAAATATATGGCGTGTTTGGGCCTTAAGGCTCTTAAGCTTCTACTCCCGAACGAGGTAGCCGGAAAGCACGGGGAGCATAGGGAACAAAAATGAAGCCTCCACTATCATTCATTAGGCCACCTTGATGTGTTGGTGTATTTGTTTTGGTCACACAAGCTTTTGTTTGCAAACTACAACATCTAGCAGCCCTACACTGATTCAGATGGATTATTTCTCACATTTGCAAACAATAGCACATTGAGAGAACCAGATGGAGATGAATAAAACCACAAGAGGCTTTCATAGAGGGCCCCAATGTGAGGTTCTTGGATCTAATGAGACATATTTAGGTGCCACGGAGTGTAAGAAATCACTCGTCCAAGATATGGTGTGTTTGGGCCTCGGGGATCTTAAGCGAGTATGCCTAGGACGAGGTAACCCAAAAGCATGTGCAGCATAAGGAAAAAAAAAAAAGCCTCCAATAGCATTAAAAATCCACTCCAACATTTTGGCATAGTTGGTTTGGTCCCACGAGCTTCGTTTGAAAACTACACCTCTGGCGGCCCTATACTAACTTTCAGATAAAGCACTATTTCTAGTGTTTACAAACAATAGGACTGCAATAAAACTATATGGAAATAGAGAAAACTATGAGAGGATTTCATAGAGGGCCCCGAGGTGGAGGTATCAAATCTCATGAGACATCTCTAGGTGCCATGGAGTCTAAGAATTCACATGTCAAAGATATGACATGTTTGGGCTTGATGGCTCTTAAACGAGAATGCCCAAACGGGGGTAGCCTGAAAGCACGAGGAGCATAGGGAACTAAAAAAAATTCTCCACTAGTGTTCACCAGGCCACCTAAATGTTTTGGCGTATTTATTTTAGTCCCATAAACTTCCGTTTGCAAACTACAGCTTTTGTGACCTTATAGTGACTCGAGACTACACTATTTCTCACGTTTGCAAACAATAGGACAGCGAGAGAACCAGACGGGGAATGAGAAATCCACATTAGGATTTCATAGAGGGCCCTGACATAGAGCTCTTGGATCTAACGAGACATATCTAGGTTTGACGGAGTTCGAGAAATCACCTGTCGAAGATATGGCATGTTTGGGCCTCATGGCTCTTAAGCGACTACGCCCGGACGGGGTAGCCTGAAAGAATGGAGAGGGTAGGGAAGAAAAACGAAACCTCCAACAATGTTCACTAGGCCACCTCAACATGTTCGGTAGTTGGTTCAGTCCCATGAGCTTCGTTTGCAAACTACAAAGATCTGGCAGCAGCCCTATAGTGACTCAAACCGCACTATTTCTAGCATTTACAAACAATAGGATAACGAGAGAACCGGATATAGACAGAGAAAACTGCGAGAGGATTTCATAGAGGGCCCCAAAATGGAGCTCTTGGATCTAAGGATAAATCTCTAGGTGCCACGAGTTCGAGAAATCACTCGTTGAAGATATGGAGTGTTTGGGCCTCATGGCTCTTATGCGACTACGCTCGGGACGGGGTAAACCAAAAGCACGAGGAGCATAGGTAACCAAAAAAAAATCCTCCAATAGCATTCACTAGGCCACACCGACATGTTGGTGTAGTTGCTTCAGTCCCATGAGCTTCCGTTTGCAAACTAAAGCCTCTGGCAGCCCTACACTGACTCGGGATCGTATTATTTCTAGCGTTTACAAACAATAAGACAATGAGAGACCCGGATAGAGATGGAGAAATCCGTGAGACCCTTTCATAGAGGGCCTCAACATGGATCTCTTGGATCTGATGAGACATCTCTATGTGTCACGAGTCTAAGTAATCAAATGTCAAAGATATGGTATGTTTGTGCCTCGGGGATCTTAAGTGATTACACCCAGACGGGGGTAGCCCGAAACACACGGGGAGCATAGAGAACCAAAATGAAGCCTCCACTAGCATTCACCAGGCCACCCCGATGTGTTGGCATAGCTGGTTTTGTCTCACAAGCTTCCGTTTTCAAACTACACAGATCGGCATCCTACACTAACTTAGACCGCATTATTTCTAACGTTTACAAACAAGTAAGATACGAGAGAACCAGATGGAGATAGAGAAAACCATGAGAGGATTTCATAGAAGGCCCCGGGTGGAAGTCCTAGATATGACGAGGTGTCTCTAGGTATAATGGAGTCCGAGAAATCACATGTCGAAGATATGGAATGTTTGGACCTCACGACTCTTAAGCATGTGATCTTCGACATCTAATTTCTCGAGTCTGTGCCACCTAGAGACGTCTCTTCAGATCCAAGAGCTCCATGTTGGGGCCCTATAGGAAATCCTCTCGTGGTTTTCTCCATCATGATCCGGTTCTAATTTTGTCTAGGTATTGTTTATAAACATAATAAATAGTGTAGTCTAAGTCGGTGTAGGGATGCGAGAGGTTGTAATTTACAAACGAAGCTCATGGGACTAAACCAACTATGCCAACATGTCAAGGTGGCCTGGTGAATGCTAGTGGAGGATTTTTTTTGTTACCTATAATCCCCGTGCTCTCAGGCTACGTCATCTAGGTGTAGTCACTTAAGATCCCCGAGGCATAAACACGAGAATATCTTCTATGGGTGATTTCTCGGACTCTAAGGAACCAAAAGATGTTTCGTCAGATCCAAGACCTCTATGTCGGGGCCCTCTACAAAATTCTCTCGTGGATTTTTCCATCTCCATTCGGTTCTCTTGTTGTCCTATTTTTTTAAACACGAGAAATAGTGCGGTCTCGAGTCGAGTGTAGCGCTATCGAGGCTGTAGTTTGCAAACGGAAACTCTTGGTACCAAACCAACTATGCCAACACATTGGGGTTGCCTAGTGAATGCTAATGGAGGCCTCATTTTGGGTCCCTATGCTCCCGTACTTTCAGCCTATCCCGTTTAGGTGTAGTTGCTTAAGAGCCCCGAGGACCGAACATGCCATATCTTTGATAGGTTATTTTTGGGACTTCATTACACATAGAGACATCTCGTCATATCTAGGACTTCCACATGGGGCCCTCTACAAAATCCTCTCACAATTTTCTCCTTCTCCATCTGGTTCTCTCATTGTCTTATTGTTTGTAAACACTAGAAATAATGCGATGCGAGTCGGTGTACGACTATCGATGTTGTAGTTTACAAACAGAAACTTGTGGGACTAAAATAACTATTCCAACATGTCAAGGTGGACTGGTGAATACTAGTGGAGGATTCATTTTCATTCCCTACGCTCCCCATGCTTTGGGCTACCCCATCCAGGCGTAGTCGCTTAAGAACCCTAAGACCCAAACACACCATATCTTTGACATGTGATTTCTCGGACTCCATGGCACCTATTGATGTCTTGGTAGATTCAATCTATCTACATTGGCACCCTTTACAAAATCCTCTTGTGGTTTTCTCCATCTCCACCTGGTTCTCTCGCTTATCATATTGTTTGTAAACACTAGAAATAGTGCGGTTTGAGTCAGTGTAGTAGGGTCATCAGAGGTGTAGTTTGAAAAAAATCTTGTGGGACCAAACCAACTACACCAACATGTCGGGGTGGCTTGGTGAATAATAGTGGAGGATTTTTTTGGTTCCCTACACTCCCGGTTCTTTCGGGGTACCCGTCTGGGCGTAGTCACTTAAGAGCCCTAAGGCCCAAACACGCTATATCTTCGACATGTGACCTCTCAAAACCATGGCTCCTACAGATGTCTCATCAGATCTCGAGACCTCTGCATCAAGGCCTGTTACAAAATCCTCTCATGGTTTTATCTTTCTCCATCTAGTTCTCTTGATGTCCTATTATTTGTAAACGCGAGAAATAGTGTAGTTTGAGTCAGTATAGGGTTCTTAGATGTTGTATTCTGCAAATGGATGTTTGTTGGAATGAACCAGCTACGCCAACATGTTAGGGTCATCTGGTGAATGCATTTTAATACTTCAGTTTTGTACCCTATGCTCCTCGTGCTTTCGGGCTGCCCGTTCAGGCGTAGTTGCTTAAGAGCCCTAAGGCCCAAACACACCATATCTTCGACATGTGATTTCTCTTACTTCGTGGCACGTAGAGATGTATCATTAGATCCAAGACCTCTATGTCGGGCCCTCTAGAAAATACTCTCATGGTTTTCTTCGTCTCCATCCGGCTCTCTCTCTATCCTATTGTTTTTAAACGCATGAAATAGTGTAGTCTAACTCAATGTAGGGCTGCTTAAATCGTATTTTGCAAACGGAAGTTTGTTTGAATGAACCATCTATTCCAACACATCGGGGTGGCCTAGTGAACACATTTGATGGATTCATTTTATTTTCCTATGCTTCCTATGCTTTGGCTACCTGTGTCTGGGCATAGTCGCTTAAGAGCCCTGAGGCCCAAACACGCCATATCTTTGTGGTGAATTCTCGGACTCCGTGACACCTAGAGATGTCTCATTAGATTCGAGAGCTCTATGTTGGGTCCCTCTAGGAAATCCTCTCGTGGTTTTCTCTATCCCCAAGCAGCTCCCTCATTGTTGTATTGTTTGTAAACATGCAAAATAGTTCATCCGAGTTAGTGGAGGGATATCCCATCCAGGTGTAGTCGCTTAAGATCCCTGAATGACTAGATTGGATTAAGAATGAATTTGATAGGGGTATGTCTAAGAACACACAAGATTTATCAATCACCTAGTAAATCTTTCTTGTTTATTTCTAGATGGGAGTCAGCTGGCCTACAACTTAGTGACCTTCCATTCATTGATAATTTATGTTATGATAAACCCATGGATGCTTTCAAAAGTGCCTTAAAAAGGATATGGGTAGTCATCAATCCTAGTGAAGGGTGTGATGTGATTTCCAAATAACTTGAAATGCCTATAGATTTAAAGGTAGTAACACGATTTGGATAGGATTAGACAATCAAGAATCATTGAGTGTACGAATCGAATTTCATTGCATCTGGAGACATTATCAAGCATTGGAGTAATGTATATGGAGATACATTCTCAAATCATCAACGAGATGAAAGGCATCAAATTGTGATGATTGTCAGTTTTTTTAACAAGGAGAATAATACAAATCATAGAATAATGTAGTAAGTGCATGATAAGATAGGAACCAAGATCTACAAAGAGACCATGAGTAAGAAGAAGCACAAGTAAAGTAAATACACATATACACATTGATAAATTGAATGAATAATTGCTCATATTAGGTAACTCTTTATATACATACATTATATAAATATTAATTTCCAAATTTTGATGCATATTATACATTGAAAATGCTAGTACATGTACATCACCAATAAATGAAAAAATAATCCATAATGTCTTAAATATTGTCAAGTGCACATCATATTAGATTCATGTGAAAGTAATCTCAGAAATGTAAGGTCTCATACAAAATTATCAAGTTCCAAATAGTATTTTAATGTGCATAATGAATACAAAATTGCACAAATAGGTTATATACCATCAATTTCAAATGCCATATAGGCTTACATATAATGCCATGCACATAGGCATATAAAAACAATGTCATGTAAGACATATATATTTCCTACTAATCAAAATCTATCCCTCTCTTGGTCTTGTCGGAAGAAGGCCCTCCGTTAGATGAAGATGGATATCTATGAGATGATTTTGGAAGGTTCAAGCCCATGCTTCCAGTCCTCTTCTGCTTTGAATACTCACCTGTAGATGAGCACTGTAAATGTAAAGAATGTTTTTTTGTAAAAACTTAATTTATATATGTTTTCAACATGTATTTAAGACCGTGCTAGAATGAAAGTATTTACATAAATACACAAAATTACCGCAAGTTTTGATCACGCCGAATTTACATCTCATACTCGGATGAGTCACCGGGAGCTCCTCTGCGGTATGAATGTGGGTAAGAAGATGACAAGATGGAGGAGTATGTGCCCTCGAAGTCAAAATGGAGGGGTTGATATTCCCTACATACACATAAGATCATAAAATCTAACATCGAATTAGTGAAAATAGAGCTAATGACATGTATCAAATAAACGGTATGCACCCTATCACAGATAAGTCTTGCATACACACAATGGACATTATTAAAATAATTTAATAATTCTACAATGAAAGATAGTACTAACATGTAATTTAACAAAATATGAATTACGTGATAAATTTAACAAAATTTACGTGTTGTTTGAATACATCGGTGAGTTGTTGCACGGATGAAATTACGAAGCAACACCTTTATCTACTTGTCACACGTGAGTTATATGGACATACAAGAACATACATATATTTGAATTCAAAACTAATATATATATATATATATATATATATATATATATATATATATGCAAATATACACACACACACACACATGTATGTGAAAATTTTACATAATTAACATTCTAAATTACCTCTATGAATGTATGTGTATGCATGGTGCTCGCCACCTATGGTTAGGATGAAGATATGCCTCCCGCACACTATAACATCAATGCATGTACATGTACAAATATAATTATTTCAAAAATTTAACATATATAAGTAAATCAGGTACTCCAAAAATTTTATATCACACATAACAAAACATAACAAATTTACCTATAAAGGTGACACCAACAAATGTAATCCAATTGTCTCACTCAAAAGGACATCTGATATAGTGAAATTATCATGTTCATCCCTAGCACCAGGTGCACCAAAATCAATACGCATGAAAGTATCATCCTCCTCGGGCCCCAAACATATGCTACCACATGACGAGAAAAAATGTGGCCTCATGCTAGTACTCCCTGAGGGAATGTTATGTGTACCTCTATGAGCATCTGGCTCAAAAATCTCCCTCGTATGTCAAACAAGGGTCACAGATATCTCTCTGAAGCGTGTGGAGTGTATCAATCTCTAATGTCTCCTTCACTGCTTGAGGGACAATCTCAAGGTGAGGGGGCTTCTATGCAGGGAATCTACCCTATTGAATAGGTGCACGTTGTGCACCTAGTCGATCTGTGCAGATCCTTTTCCTCGGCCTTGGAAATCTCAGAAATCAAAATAATTTGGGATCTCGTTGAGGATAAACTTGCAATAGAGTTTCCTCAAAAAGGAAAATGACACCTCATTGTTATTACAAGGTGAAAAATCAAACACCATCCACCATTGGTCCCAAAAATTATTTCTACTCAAATTATTATTACACCAATGAATGGGAAATCATTTACATGTCAACGGAATAGTAAGATTAGTGTATGAGTTCTATTGAATTTTTTTTTTCTTTACATCCACATATGACAACTTGTTGGAATAAAAATCCCTACAACCCTCTCTACAAGTTGTCCAACGATCAATTTTCCCTGTTGTCGTATCAATTTGAACAAGTAATGCCTCCAATGTGTTTGCAAGAGAGGTGTGGTGGGGGTTTGTAGATTGTGCATCCCTCATTGTTTTGATTAAATGCTAAATTTCAATTTTATTTTCAACTATTTGGGGTGCTAAATCTTCTTAACTAGCAGAGATAGATGTTGAGAAATTATGGGAGTGTCACGAGGGATGTCAGGATAACATGGTTTGGTTATGGTTTATTCCTCGACCTTTAATCGTAACAATAATAAAAATATGTACTCAATTAAAATTTTAATCTATAATTATCATATTTCAATGCAATTTTGAGAAAATAAATGTTCTTACCTCTTCTCTGTGGCACCATCATTGATTCAGATCTTCCCAGTGATCCAAAACGATCCTTTGAGCTTGAGATCCAACTGAATGGAAAAATGCGAGGGAATGAACAAGCTCTGAAACTTGCGTTTGAGGGAGGAAAACTAATAGAGGCTCGGGCCTCTTTTTTTTATAGTCGACATAAAGCGTACGCATTATGTAACACATACGCGTTATGTAACTTGTACATGTTATATAACACGTAAGCATTATGATTTGGTGATTCCTAAGCCAAACAAACTAAAATGCAAGCGTGTTTTAACAAAAATGGATACATGTTTGGCTTTTTTCACATTCTTGTCCATTTTTGCCCCCCAATTTCATGCACTTACCTAATAACCTACCAACCCCATGAAACTACATACTTTGGTCATAATAGTTAGTGAGCCAATCCATAATAACTCGAATCTATTATGATCCTCATTTGTGGATTTCATTAATGCCTCAAGGTTTTGGTGTAATGGCTTGTTAAATTTGGTATCAGAGTGACCACCTAGGTTAGAGTCCCGGCATGGGTAGCTACGTCGACATTTCGGTGTTCACCTAGGGATCGTATAGGGCAAGGTGTGGTCCCACTAAATGGGCACAAATCTAACCTAGGGTGGGATGTTATGATCTTCATGTGCGGATTTCATTAATGCCTCGAGGTTTTGGTGTAACGGTTTGTTACAAAATCTTGGAAGTATCAATAGTGATACCTTCCTTAGAAATTATGTGTCCCAAGTATTGTACCTTTAAATAAAATAAGGCACACTTCTCCGTGTTCCCATAAAGCTAGTGCTCACGAAGACACTACTCTGAGAACTTGTTAAAGGTGCTCCTTGTGTTCCTCACATGTACATGAGTAAATAAAAATGTCATCAAGAAATATGAGCACAAAGTGATCCAAAAATTTCCAGAATACCCCATTCATCAAACTCATGAATATTGTGGGGGCATTCATTAGACCAAAAGGCACTACTATGAACTCGTAGTGGCCATATCTTTTATGAAAGGATTTCTTATGAATATCTTCTTCCATGGTCATCAGTTGATGGTATCCAGACTTAAGATCTATCTTAGAGAATACTATTACTCCCTTCATCTGATCAAATAAGTCATCAATAGGTGGAAGGGGGTGACGATTCTTGATCGTTACTTTTGTTGAGATGACGATAATCAATACACAACCTCAAAGATCCATACTTCTCTAGAAAAATCATTAGTGCACCAAAAGGGGATACAATAGGATAGATTAGACATTTCTCTAGAAGGTCATCTAGCTATAACTTGAGCTCATAGAGCTTAGGGGTAGTCATCTTATAAGTTGCTCGTGAGATAGCCTCTGCTCCTAGAACCAAATCAATGTGAAAATTTATCTCACGTGGGGGAGGTAACCCTGGTAGGTCCCATAGAAAGACATCTAAAATATCCCTCAAGAAATAATGATCATCAAGTGACGGCCCACTTGACTCATCCTCCTCGATATGTCGCTAACTATGACAGCATACAACCTGCAACCTCGTCGTGCACACCACTTAAGCTAGATAATAGATATGGTGGCAATACGGTGGGTCTCTTAACTCCCACTATCATGAGTCCACTCATAAATCATTTGCACATGAATATACCTTACTGTAATAATAAACACTAGCCCTATGTGTAGATAACTAATCGATGCCTAGAATAACTCAATAGGAACCCAATGGAAGGATACAAAGATCCACGGTCATGGAAAATGGTCCTAGGTAAACTATACAGTCCCTGACTAAGGAGTCAACTATGAGTTTGGCTCCAAAATCCATCTCCACATCCCAACTATGCCTATACCTATCTACCACTAGCTTGCATCGCTCTACTACAAATGGTGAACTACAAGAATCTGAGGAACCTGAATAAAATAAAACAGGAACAAAAATTCCATCAATGCTAAATGTCATCTCAATCACCATTATCTAGTGCTCTACCTAGCAGCTTATCGATAACTAAATATATCTTGTGGCTCCTAGCCATATCTCCTACAATAGGATATGAAACCGGTGCCTTACTATTGTTATTAGGGTAATGAGGGCACTCTATCGTCTTGGTATCCAAATTAATTCTCCTTCAAAATTGAGCAGCATCATAGATTTATCAAGACACTAAGAAATATATGATCATATTATGATTCATTTGTAGTTGGGGAGGGATTCATCGACTTTTGTCACTTGGGCATCGAGAGAAATGGATAACACCATCATTAAGTATTTGATCTATCCTCACCGCTTTAGGCCGTGCCTTTTACTAGAGTGAGAGGACTCATTTGTAACCTCTTTCGGTGAAGGAGAATGAAGATATCCTTCTTCGCACAAATTTGAAAGGAAACCTTCGAGAAAATATGATCAATGCACCAAAATTTAACTCTCACGAGTTGTCACTTGTAAAGAATGGGGATATTTTCTAAACATGGTTAAGGTTACTAAAGACATTATGGAATCCTAATTGCTTCTACATTTTTGGCAATATAAGTTATCCATTTGTGGACATACATGGAAAACATGGGTAGTTCGGGTAGGATTCATTGTTTTTGAATAATTTTTGGTGGGAGATTAAGAAGGATAAGCTTGATTTTTCCATATCTTTTTGGAACCTTCACAACATTTGGAAAATTAAATGACAAAATGCTTTAGAATAGCTGAAATGTTCCTTCAACGAGAAGGTGTGCATTAATGGAGGCTCAAATTTGTAAGGTTTCACACAATCTCCAAGAATTTAACACAAAGGCTCGACATAAAGACTCAATGAAACATTAAAGACCCTTGGTTCATCATGGCTAAGATACACTCAAAGGCTTACAGACAATCTTTATCAATAAAATGATAGTAAAGTGATTTTAAATTGTTTATCTCAATACAGTATGAAGGCTCTTCTCTTAATGAAATTGAAAATGCAACTAAACTATCACAGGGATGAGATCTTATGTGATTCAGAGGAATTTTAACACAAGATTACAATAGGAACAATAAACACTACTTGTAGATATTCTAAAATAAAGCAGACACAAATTTTCCTAAGATTAACACAGATTAATTTGAAATTGATTAGATTGATCAACAGTAGAAATTTTCTTTGAACAATCTCAGAGCTTGTCAATGGTTGTACACTTGCAACCAACTTGACATGATCAAATCTAAAACATAAGAGATTAACAGGTCTCTCATATGGTTTCTCAAGAAGATGGGATTTCTCAAATTTTCTCGTAAGAATTCAACCCCTAACCATTTACATGACTAAAGCATGCTTTTATAACACTCATTTACATCCAAGCTTACCCCTAAGAAAAGAATATTTGAGGAACCTTTGTTTGTTACATATTTGATCGTGATTTTTAGAAAATGACATTTAACAGACTTACAACAAAAATTTGCTAGTTTTTTAAAAAGGTGAATCATTGCAAATATTTCCATCATTATTTTAACTGGGGCACCCAGTCATCTCCTCTTGCAACACAATTTTTATCCTTTGCGCCTGCAACCTCCATCATTTCATCTTTTTCCCATTATTTCCTCTACAACTCTTGCTCTGCATCCAAGCTTCTCTCCTCGGTAATTCACATTTTTGCAAGTTCTATGTACCTTAGGATATGATAATATAATATATATGGGTCGATGGAGATGCCAACATGTGGCACACATCCCCTTAGTTATATATATGGGTTCACATGGGATATAATATTATAATGTATATGGGTTGATGGAGATGCCGACATTTGGCACACATCCCCTTAGTTAGTTATATGGGCTCACATAGGAATTAATTATATTAGGTAATGAGTCTTCCTACATTGGGATTAGGTATTACACATCCTATTTAAAGGATATGAGTATCATTATGAGGAGGTCATGTATGTATGAGTTGAGTCTTCTACTTGGTAGAGGCATATTGGAGGTGTCCCCTCGAAGTGGATTCCCATCTAGGAGATTGTTGAGTTACTCCTTCCTTAAGGAGCATTGTATGGTGTTGTCCTACCTTAAGGGTATTATTCTACATATATTGAATATTTGGGCATCTTGGCCCCATATCTCATGTTGCATTATCTTCTATAGATTATTCATTTATTATATGCAAAGTTCTTATCAAGTTGTATCGAGCATCAATTTTGGCAAAAATTGGGTCCAAATCCTAATTTTAGTGAATCGGATATATTTTGAAAAGGATGTGACTATTTTCTCAAAAAAAAATTGTCACAGATTGTGAAAGGATCTCTTTAAAGCTACAACAATATAAATTTCAGAATTTTTCGAGGTGTAATGTGGAAGTTATTGCATTTTTAGGGTTTCGCCTAAATTTGCTTCACAGGTTGTATTTTTGGAATTGATTTTCTAAAATTTTACCAGAATTTTGAATACCCTTCATAAATATATGGTAAAATTTTAGAATTTTTGGATCTATTTTGAAGAAGATATTGATAGTTTTAGGGTTTTACATAAAATCGGCCTACAAGTTGTAATTTTCCATCTTTCCTTGATTTTTTTACATATTCAGAAAGCTCTCACAATTTTAGTAGGGGTTACTTTTTTGTGGTTTCAGATTGGAGGTGAAATTATAGATGAAATCATCAAGTCAAATATTGGCCAAAGGAGTAAGTTTGTGAAACCCTAATTTTTGTGCATGATGGATATACCAATTTTCTATGGCAATGGGGAAATTGATGCAAAAAAATGGTGGATACAATTTAAACAAATGTATTTTGAAGAATTTTTAGTATGGGTTAGTTTTTATCTTCATCTTGGTGGGAAAGCATGACATTGGTATTCTTATTTGGATATAGATCTATTGGATTGGGATTAGGAGGAAATGGAATATATTTTCTTAGCTAATTGGGAAACAAAAAAGAAACATAATTTTTTTAAAGAAGAAGAAGAAGAAGAAAATGTTGATGATGAAGTTGTTACACATGATAGTGCATCTCCAAAGAAGGAAGCTTCAATATTTCAGTTTGAAGGGTGTATTCAAAGAAAAAAGGTAATTGTTTCCATAAACCCTAGCATCAAATATAACTTCATCAATATGGATGTAGCTCAAAATCTACATGTGCAAGAAAAGTATATCAAGGAATCTCAAATGGATGGTAAGCAGATTCAAGTTTTTGAAGATTTAAAGCTCTCTATAGATAAATATGTTTTACATTCAGATTTTTATACTTTAGATATGGATGCTATGGATATTGTTCTTGGATATCCTTGGTTAGAGACATTGGGAACAATTAATATTAATGTGCAAAATAAATTCATGAAATTATGGTACAAGAGAAAGAAAATTACATTGCAAGATATCACACTTAGCAAGGGAAAAAGTAATGTAAAATTGGATCATGAAGATGAATTTGAAGATGCCAAAGAAGGGAATAAGGATGAATCAGAAGGAGAGGATGAATAACATGATGAAAAAGTAAAATATAGTTTCTCTACTCAAGAGAAAAAAGAAATAACAAATAAGTTGGAAGAGGAAAATAAAGTGGAGGAAAAGATTGATAAGGTTGAGCATACTAAGGTTGCACCATATAGATACCCACATCATCATGAGAGAAAAAAATCATGGAGACATGCTAGGACACACAAGGGAAGCAATCTATATGGATATACAGGGAATTGGAGGAGTAATAATTTTGGCTATACAAGTTCTTATCATGTTAGGGCACATAAGGGCAGCAATCTATATAGATATACAGAGAATTGGAGGAGCAATTATCAAGGCTATAAACAGAATCAATGGAGAAACAATTATATGAAATGGAATCATAGGAATAATTATTATGGATACACATGGATGCCGAGGAGGAACACATATGGACCAGGATGGAATCAGATGAGCACAATGGAATATGGAATCAGGTTTGGAGCAACATCACCCACTAGGATTTCATATGGGTGGTTGGATGATCAAGCATGGCGAAAAGTGTGCAATAATTTAAAGCACACTCATTATATGGCTTCTTCTTAAGTTTCCATTTGGCGCTTCTTCAAAAGTAAAGTACAGGGCATGTCCCAAGCAAGTGTGCCCCTCCCTGTCCCGAGGGCCTTAGAAAGTTGCTTGAAAAGTTTAAGTATAGAGAGGATCTGGTGGAATCCTCCCCGTATCTTCTTGGTGTAAATTTGAGATGGTTCCCATAAGTGGAGACCGTAAAAAGTGCGTGATCACCATGTTTCTCCATCCAGTAGAGTTGTTGACATTTTTAAGGACCAACGAGAAGGTGCTACATGTCTTCTTAGCACAACTACTAAGGTAGGAACCACAGTGGATCCTAAAATGAGCTCTAGCCCTCCAAATTTTGATGTTCGAAAAAGTTACACTAGCCACATGAAAAAAAAGTCTAAGTCTTGGGAGGGCTAGTGAAAACCTCCATGTCTCTCCTTGGCGCAACTCCAAAGGTGAAACCCAGAGGAGAATTTTCAATTGAGAGCAGGCCCTCCACATAGAAAAGACTTGAGTTAAAGTGGGCCTTAGAGTTTTAAAATGCCCTGCCTATCCACATCTAATAGAAAAGGACCATGTTTCCACATATGTTAGGGATAAATTTTGATAGAGAAAACACGCCTGTTAAATAGTAAGATGAAGGGAAACTTCACCATTTACACCCGGAAATGAATCTTTCTTTAAGGATCAATAATTTGGAAATGATATAAGGCTCAAATGTGATACACGACCATGGAGGAGGATCTTCAACAACATATATATTAATAAAACCTTTCACTCATCCATTCAGGGAAATAGAAAATACAATAGATCTCGCAGATTGAAGTATTTTTAGAGAAAAAGGGGTGAGATAAAATTGAGCACCAACATTGGCTCCAAATCAGGGATGGGCACTCCCTACGAGTGCCACAAGAACAAAAGAGCAGATCAAGTGCCAAAAATAAACCATTTTCCAATGAAGTCACGAGCCAACCGTTGTGGAACAAATTGAGAAACAAACAAAAATGGCCACCAAGGACTAGGACGAACCAAAACAAAAAAACACAAAATTAGAAAGAAACCAAAAGACTATACACTGTACAATTGTTCATACCTCGATTCTGAGAAATCAATCAAGGAAATGTTTCAATTACCTACCATTAATAGGTAATTCAAGCATCTCTGCATCTAGGTCTTTTAATAAGAATGTATGTTCACCAATTTGAATGTCAATTGATTAAGGTCCCATCCACAATCCATCAAACTTTCCATGTTTTCCCTTTTCATCATGCTTACTATCCCACAATAGCACATATCTCCTAGACAAAAGCTCTTGGAGTCACCTTCTTATCGAACAAATTTTTCAATTTCTCTCTGAATTTTACATACCTCTAATGGGATGCCCTTATTTATTCATCTAACTCAACAATCTGATTGATGTGAGCTTCATAGAGACTAACCTCTCGATCTTCTAGTTGTTGAAGAAATTTAAATGAAGAAAATTACATATGTAGGGGCGGTAGAGCTTGAGTTCCATAGACCAAATCAAATGGGATTTTTCCATTTTCTCATTTAACAATGATTCGATCATCCCAAACAACAAACTTCAACTACTCATCCCACTTCCTTTTGTTTTACTCCAAATTTCTTCTAATTATCTTCAACATGATTTTTATCTCTAGAATCTTCTTGTTTATTCCTTGGGGATTATAATTGGAAGCATATGTTAAATTTATCCCATATTCATGGCACATCACCACCAAAGGTTTAACCCGAAAGCTCATGGCATTATCAACAACTATCTTAGCAGGTACTCCAAACCTGTAAAGGATATGATTCAAAATGAAATCCATGACAATTTGGTGAGTTGCTTTCTTGGTGGGTATTGCCTCCATCCACTTGGTAAAGTAATTTGTGGCTACTAAAATCCACTTATGGCCTCGAACTTACAGGATCTGAAATCTTAGCAATGAAGTTCATTCCCCATTTCTGGATGGAGCCTAAAGCTTTTAGTCTTCTAGAAAAGCATTGGAAAATTTCACATTTTGGCAAATTTCACATTTACTTACCAATGATTTGTATCCTTGAAAAGAGTTGGCCACCATTAACCATCCCTTAAGATCTTATGAGTTGTGACTCTTCTAGAAAAATGCCCCCCACAAACTCCTTCATGGAGATCAACAATTATCTCAGGGTCTTCATCTTCACTAATGCATCTTAAGAGAAATCCCTCGGGGTTCTTCCAAGCTAACCCAAAATTAGTAATGACATATTTTGAAAGCTAACTTAAGTGCTCTTTTCTAATTCTTTCTGAAATATTCAGGTAATGTAGATGTTTGAGATAAAAAATTATGTCCTTGTACCATTAAGAGTTTATAATTTTTCCAAGGACATTCAACCTTTCTTCTTCAACTTTATTTATCGTAATGTTTTGCAGATTGATCTCTGCCATAAGTTTTTCCATGCCCAAACTTCGACCAATGTTTTTGTTTGGATATCCATATCACACTCTTGCAATTTGTTTACCCATTGACATATTTTTCTTAAAACCTCCATTTATGATAGGATATCTTTCACCATGGTTTGGGAACATAAGCAATGACTTTGGAACTCATAATATATGGCACGAAGACCTTTTTGCTTTTACCAAAGAAAATTCCTGCTTCTCCATGATAGTATACTTTAGCTCATCTCCTTGTAATGCCTTACTGAAAAAGGAAATTGGTCTTTTAGCTCTCTCATCATCCTTCTGCAACAATGCAGATGCAATAGTACTTTCTGAAAGAAAATAAAACATTTGGAAATCCTTCTTATAATCTGGAGTTACTAAAACATGGGCATTCTTTAATTCTTCTTTGATCCCAGCAAAATCTTGAATAACTTCTTCTTCCCATTTGATACTTTGGTCTTTCTTTAGCATGCTAGTGATTGGGATAGTTATTTCAACAAAGTTTGAGATAAATCTCCTAATAAAATTAATCTTCTTAAAAAATGATTGAATTCCTTTCTTGGTTCTTTGAATAGGGACTTTGCTGATGGATTCTACCCTCTCAGGATCAATCATGACCCCTTTCTTTGACACAATGTGTCCAAGAAGCTTTCCTTTCTGAACTCCAAAATGGCACTTCTTGGGATTTAGTGAAATACCATACTACCTACATCTTAACAACATTTTTTCATAGTGTTGTAGGTAGTCACTCCTTTTTCTCGGAGAACAATGTCACATCATATTGATATACAAAAATGAAATCATTAATATATCTAGAGAAATCTACATCCATTTCTCTTTGGAAAGTGGCTCAACATTCATTGAAACAAAAGGCATTTCGACATATACATATGTTCCCCAAGGAGTGGTAAACAAAGTCATGATTCACTCTTATTCCTTCTGATTACTTGGATATATCCGAGAAAAACCATCCAAGGTGGATAATAATTCGAACCAATAACTAATTATAACATATTGTCCATATTTGGCAAAGGCTAGTTATCCTTCATTGATTCTCTATTCAAGTTTCTAAATTCCACACACAACCTTATATCTTCGTTCCTCTTTCAAATGGGTACCAAGTTTACAACCCATGATGAGTACCTTGTGGGTTGTATGATTCCTCCATCCCTCAAATTTTTCAATTCTTCTTGCATATTCAAGGAAAGGAGTGGATTGATCGGCCTTTGTTTCTACCTAACAACTTGGAAAAAGCTTGCAAGGGAATTTCATCTTTGGAAAATATCATATGTGTATGCTTTTCAGATTAATAATAAGACCATGCTAAGCAGTCCTGGTATTTCTTCAACAATTAGACATATGAATGCTTTTCTTCCTTTCTTAGATTGCTACCTAGCCAGATCTTACGTGGTTTATCCTTTATTCCCAGGTCATGCTCTTCAACATCCCTCGAGGTTGACATGTGTCTATTGAAAATGTAATCAATGTTATCAATGTTTGATTCAAGTGCTACCAAAACTCGGGAATAGTATTAGTCTTCAACTAAATGATGTATTCACCAAATAAATTCTCCTTTCCATTAGCCGCACAAACCATTGGCTCCCAATCTATATTTTATTCAAGCAAATTCTCCTTGGTTATGTGAAAACCTTTGCACCTAGGCATCGTCTTCAAATAGTTGTCGAGTGTTTAACATTGTTAGGAATAGATGGCCTAGTTAATATCTCAATGATATTATACTCACTTTGGGGGATACTGATACAATTTTCAAATATGGACCCCAATACTGACTAATTTTTCTCGCTAGAGCATTGTACTTCCTATCATGATGTATTATGTTGAAGGATTCAAACATCTCCATAAAATCCTAGACTACATGATTATACTACTTCATTCTCTTATTTTTATTGCATACATTTTTCTAACTGCTTGACAATTAGCTCGAATATCCTTTAACAATGTTGTCTCTAATACCATATTTTAAAGCAATTCTTAAACCCAATAATAGTGCTTCATATTCTGCAATATTGTTAGTACACTCAAAGTTGAGTTTAAAATAAAAACAAACTCTTCTTGGCCTAGAGATATCGAACAATACCAACAAACATTTCCAAATTTATAGCAAGCCCCATCAAACAAAAAATTCCAAGGAGAACCTACTTGTTTAAGAGACTTTCATTGCCTTCTTCATGTCACTATAGGCTATCAAGACCAAAATTGACAGAGCCATCAAGTAAAGGGCTGTTGTGATGCTGTTTTTTGGCTGTGATGTGGCTGTCATCGGGCGGTTCTGGAGCTGTTTTGTGGTGAGGCTCCTTATGTTGTTTCTCTTTTGGTTCCTTTTTGATCTTGCCTTCTTTTCTCTGGATCTTTGTACGTTTAGATCCTTTTTTCTCCTATATTGTAATATCTGGTTGTTGAGCCTTCCTTGGTTGGCTTTTTTGCCCTTCTCTGGGCTGCTTCTCTCATCTTTACTATCTGGCTTTTGAGCCCTTTTGTATACAGGGTATAGTCCCTTCAAAACTATTTTCCCTTAATAAAAAAAAGAGAGACTTTCATTGATCAATTTTTTGCTCTTTACCATCAGAAAATCTAACAAAGTTATCAACATCAATGCTAGTGTATAACACTTCATAGGAAGAAGTATTGGGATCCTCAATGAGATGTAGCATCTTATTTTCACCATACAACTTTACAAGGTTGCCCTTAATAGCTATAGTGGCAAAAGACATCCATTTGCACACTTCCACCCACACTAGTAGCCCATTTTCTTGATAACGAAGTCCCCATTTGGTAGGGCAATCAACAATAACAACATCTAGTTTTAAGTTCTTGCATGGGTAGGCTGCATGTTGCACTATCAAACCCTTGACACATCCAACCACTGGTACCTCTTTGGAATCCATGGCAGTGCACTTTCCATAAGCTATTGTCACTTTGATATCTAATTCATTCATGACCTCAAGAGGCATAACATTGCATGATGATCTAGAATCAAACATACAGTTGTGTAACAACATGTCCCTAATAATCAGAGTAGTGAAAAATGGATCTACATTCAGTTGGGACTCAACCAAGGATGTTCCCAAATATACTTTAGGTGGCTCACCTAGTCCTTTGAGAACTTGGTATTTTTCCAACTCTGTAATGGTAGGAGGAGTCTCAACATTGTTTACATTTCTACCTTGGGTAATATTTTCTTCTTTCAATGCCAAATACTCAAAGGCCCTTTTCTTGTGCTCAAGAATCCTAAGCACTCAAAATTGGAATAGAAATGTTGGTTTGACTCAAGACTTAGGCAGTGTCTTAAGGAATGTATTTGGGAAAGGTATCATTTAGAGGAAGACTGACAAACTTCTTCTGACAGGAAAGGATTTTTCATGGTCTGAGCATGGGCAGGGATACCAGTTCTATTTAGGAAAACAAGGCCTTTGCTAGATGTATCTTTCTTAGGAGTTTCTTTTGAGATATTGGTGAGAACTGGAGTTTTTGGTTTGGCTTGAGGCCCTTCCCCTTTGACAACTTTACTCCTAGTGTTATATTATTTTTCTTGGGAAACCATAACATTCATTAACAACTTCCTATCCTCCTCAGAAGGGATTCCTCCATCATAATTTTTAATCATTAGTGCCCTTAAGTATTCAAAATCATTACTAGGTAATTCAAAATCTTGTACCATATCTATTTCAAAAGTATGAGAGGGAGGAAGGGGTAATACCTAGTGGATGTAATTCCAGTAAACCTCGTAGTAGTTTCCAGCACTGATTAATTCAGTCAAAGTTTCTCCTTGTCGTGAGCTTGTAGAGCACCCCATCATGCACACATCATCATCAGTGTCATCATCAGCTTCCTCAACTTCTTTGTCTTCATCACATGGGGCATGTGGCAAGAAACATCTGTCAGACCACTAAATTTTATTGGCTTCTTCCATAGTAAAGCAACTCGACAGTCAAAGGATCAAGAAGAATTCTATTCTCACGGGCTTGGGGCTGTCTATTTCCTGATCCCATGGGTCCTTTTCCTCTGTCATCAAATCTCTGATCACCCCTAGGATGATTTACAAATCTTTCTTGACCTTTTGCTTTATGCTGACCTTGGGAACTTTATCTAATCCCCTTCTCTACTCTATCCAGTTTATAGGATATTTCCTTAATAGCTCTAGCCAAAGTTTTCACAACCTCCTCCAGATCCACAAACTTACTTGATTGAGGCTTCTCTAGATTGATCAACTTGATACCTTCCCTCTTAAGAGGCTTACCAACTACTTTGATATTGTTTTCAATCTACAAAGCCATGGTGAAGGCCTGCCTCAATGTTGTTGGGTTCTTATCCCTCAAATAATAGGAAACCTTCTTATCAAAAGCATCAGAGTATTTTATCAAATAGGAAACATCACTTGGCCTCAGGATCACAGGTAGCCTATTCAGGGTCTTATTGAACCTTGTATTGAAGTCATGAATAGATTCATTAGGATTCTTTTTAATATTTTAAAATTCTGATAAAAGAAACCTAGGGTTTGTTTTATCTCCATACTGTAATCTAAAATCATTCTTCATTTCTGTCCATGAATCAATGGAGTTGTCTAGCAAAGATTTATACCAAGTCCGTGCATCCTCCTCTAGAGTATGAATAAACAATTTTATGTACACATCCTCAAATTTGATCTCAAATTCTTCCATCATATTGAAAAAAATATTTAAGTGTTGATCACCAGTAATAGCATTATTTCCTTGAAATTTATTTCTAACATCTTGGGGTACAACATTTGGATATCTAGCCATACCTCTGAAATCTATCAAACCAAAAGTGTTCACAAAAAGCAGAGGTCCGGTGGGGGCTGGACCATATTGTTTTGGGGAGGTGATCTTTCGGGAGAAACAAAATGATGGGGAGTGAGGGGTTTATGGGTAATAGAAATGCAATTCTTAGAATGAATGTTTTCTACAAAATTTGTTTCTTGGAAGATCATATCAGCTTCGGAGAACACAGAGAGAGAATAGGATGAATTTTTTTAAATAAATAAGAAGTCCCCTCCAGGATGGAGAATTCGGATCTACAAAAATACTACCTAATTCAAAATCACTTGAGGAAGTGTGGCAATATTTAATGAAATGCTGATTAGTTTCCATAATTGATAACTCCTTTCTTGATTTCTAATCTCAAACAAATTTCCATATTTTTCTTCCTTTAGAATTTGTCTTTCCCAATTCTGGAAACAACCTTTTAGCATGGTCTTCAACAAAGATATATCTTATTCCTTCCAGCTTTGCAAATATTAGTGATAAATTTCAATTAATGAGGTTAAGACACTAGCATTTATCAAAAATTAATTCAATATAGAGTTGCCACTAAGGATTTTCACCTTAGTTGTGCAAATGCACTAAAATTGATCTGTCAAATGTCTGTCAACACTAAATTCATGCAAATATTCACATATATGACCTTCCTTTACCCATATTTAACATTGATGATGTAAACTTAGTGCAAAAACCAATAGAAACTAGAAATATTGCACACAAAACTTGTAACTTTGCTCAATTCTTACAAATCTAGGACACAGGATGATGTTTTAACAACGTATTTGCACTTTAAAATTTGTAAGAAGCATTTACAGGGTCTATATGTGTTGTTGATGGTGTTCAAACTTTGCACACACCTTCATGTCCCCGAAATGTTTCCAATCTAGTGTTGTTGTTGCACAAATAGGTTCCAAAGCTCAAATAATCCCCGACAATGCAAATTTGGGTGTTGTTGCCACACAAATAGGTATCGGTGTTCAAATACTCCCTGAAAACAATGCCATTTTGGTTTTGTTGCCACACAAATGAGTCCTAGAGTTCAAAACATCCCGAGAAATGGCACCATTCTAGTGTTGGTATCAAAATTGATTCTCCCTTGGAAACCGAGAAACATCACATATTTAGCAAGACACTAAGAGACAGGACATATCATATTATTAGTCATTTTGTAGTCAAGGAGGGGATTTATCGACTCTTTTCACTCGGGCATCGAGAGAAATGGATAACACCATCATTAACAATTTGATTTATCCTCACTTTGCTTTAGGTCATGTACCTTTCGACTGCAGTGAGAGGACCCATTTTGTAACCTCTTTCGGTGAAGGAGAATGAAGATATCCTTCTTTGCACAAATTTGAAAGGAAGCCTTGAGAAAATATGATCAATGCACCACAATTTAACTCTCACGAGTTGTCACTTGTAAAGAATGGTGATATATTCTAAATAGGGTTAAGGTTACTAAAGACATTATGGAATCGATTGCTTCTGCATTTGTTAGCGGTGAGAATTTATTCATTTGTTGACATATAGGGAAAAAATGGGTAGTTTAGGTATGATTCATTGTTTTTGAATAATTTTTGGTGGGAGATTAAGCATGATAAACTTGATTTTCCAAATCTTTGAGAACCTTCACAACATTTGCAAAACTAAATGACATAATGCTTTAGAATAGCTGAAATGTTCCTTCAACTAGAAGGTGTGCATCAATGGAGGCCTATATTTACATGTTTTCACACAATCTCCAAACATTTAACACAAAGTCTCGAGCTAAAGAATCAATTAAAAATTAAATACCCCCGGTTCCTCATGCCTAAGATACACTCAAAGGCTTATAGATAATCTTTATCAACAAAATGACAGTAAAGTGATTTTAAATTGTTTATCTCATTACAGGATGAAGGCTCTTCTCAGAATGAAATTTTAAATGCCACTAAACTATCACAGGGACAAGATCCTATGTGATTCGAAGGGGTTTTAACACAAGATTGTAATAGGAACAAGAAAGATTACTTGTAGACATTCTAAAATAAAGTAGACACAAATTTGCCCAAAATTAACACAAATTAATTCAAAGTTGATTAGATTCATCAAGGGGAAATCTTATTTTAAAAGTCTCGAGCTTTTCAATGGTTATACACTTGCGGGTAAGTGCACCAAGTTGGGGACAATTAAGTGGACATCAAATCGAATTTTACATTAAAAACAGCAAAACATCAAATTTAGTCTTCCACGGACTTGAACCATGCCGAAAAGTAAAAACTATGTCATAAAAATGGTACCATTGCGTAGGGGAGACTATTAGCTTTGTAGAAATACTGATTTTAAAGTGAATAGAAGAGGATAAATATCATTTTATAATTTTTTACTAATAGTAGGTCTTTAAGACACTTTTTCTGTGAATGTTTATATCTACATTTAAGACTGCAAAATTTGTTTCACTTATTAGAATGTGATAAAACTTATACCATCCCAACCGTGGTGAAATTATATACATGTTAAAAAAATTATTTGATTTCAATATTTTTTGATGAAGTTATGGCGGGCAAACGGAAAGTGCTCTGTTTTCTTTATGTTTTCATACCACTTTCACGGAAAAAATCATAAAAAATAAAATATTACTCAAAAAAATACAAAATAAAATCCATCCCAAGATAGATAGTGGCATATAACTTCTCACCAAAGGAAAAAAATATATATCAATTTTTGGTCATCCAAATTGTGGGCAAACGGACTATAATCTTATCAGCATTTAAAAAAAAAAATACCAAGTCATTGAATTTTGAGTGTTTAATATAGCTAATCTTGTCCATTTTTTACAAAAATTAGTATTTTAGAAACTATATTCTGGATTCTACGATTCATATTCATATAATTTTGTCTAATTTTGAGTGTATATATTGCTAATAATCCCTACAAGTTGATATTATGTTGTTATTTGCAATATAATGTCCACGGATGACCCCATATTTGTCCATCAACTTCCTGCACTTACCCTTGCAACCAACTTGACATGATCGAATCTAAAACATAAGATATTAACAGGTCTGTCACATGGCCTCTCAAGAAGATGGGATTTATCAAATTTTCTCATAATAATTTAACCCCCCACCATTTACATGACTAAAGCATAATTTTTATAACACTAATTTACATCCAAGATTTTCCCCCAAGAAAATAATATTAGAGGAACCAATGTTTTTTACATATTCAATCATGATTTTCAGAAAATGGCATTTAACTGAAGCTACGCCCTTAACTTATTGCTTGTATTAGGATATGAGTAGCTGACTTGTGGCTTACCATATCATTTTATTATATCATTTATACTTTCTCATGCTTAATAGGTTGGCGTTGGTGATGGCCATAACATATGAATAGTATATATAGGGGATTATAGGTAGTAATTCATTATCATTTGAGCATTTGAGTCTTAATATATTATAATTACATATTGAGATCATTATTCTAAAATATTGTGTTATTTAGTGTTATATTGTTGCTCTAATCTGAATTATACAAGTAATTTCATTACAAGTGGTATCGAGCTACGATCGGGCCAAAATTAAGGCAAAAACCCTAATATTTTGTTTCGCCACATATTGTGAACCGAGAGAAAATTGGTAGGAGATAATTTTACTTGAGTTGCAAACCATTTCAGTTAAGGTTCCTGAAAATTTCAGACTTTTTTGATTTATTTTGCAAAAATTATTACAAATTTATGGGTTTTCATAAAATCGCTCCATAGGGTGCAAATTGTGGAAAATTTTCAAGTTCTCTACATTTATAGAAAGATCACAAAAATAGCATTAGTATCTTCTCTATGTTTTTATTGTTCGGCCTAAATCTGTATCAAAACCCTAAACCCTAAGGTTTGACATCATGGCAGGCCTTCCACAAGAGCAAAAAAGAATCCAGTTACTCCAGGTAAAACCTGAGATAAAGATGGTGAGTGATTGAAGAGATGGAGTCGAAGGGGTAAATACGGGTTCCTCGGCACTAGTTTTTACCTCAGTTGATCATAAGGTAAGACAACTTGAGTATGAGTTGTGAAATGTATAATCTGAGATGGCCTCTAAAGGAGACATAGCCCAAATCAATCATCGGTTGGATGATATCATGCAACATGTAAAGGGTAACCATTATGGCCCAAATCTGGCCCATACCAACCAAGGAGGACCTTCAGTTCAAAATTATGGACAAACTAACCATATTGGATCAATTTTCTAGTCCCATCAGAATCAAACTTACTTGTAACCATAGAACATGATGCCGAAAGTGGATATGTGCAAATTTGATGGTAAGGATCCCCTAAATTGGATAAATCAAATGGAGAAATTATTTGAGTTACATCAAACACCATCAGGACAAAAGGTGACATTGGCATCCCTATATCTTGAACCCAACCAATTTTTTTGGTATCGTTGGTTATGTGCTTAGAGGCAGAAGAATGGTCTAGGTGTCACTTGGACAGTTTTTACCGAGGAGTTGTAATTGTACTATAGTTCTAGTGTTTCAGAGAACTACTTTAGTCAATTAGCAAAGTTGAAGAAAATAGGATCAATCAAAGATTATGTGCATCAATTTCAAAACCTATCATTAAGGGTGGAGAATATTCTAGAAGAGAATCTGAATGACTTGTTTCTTGGGGGTATTAAGGACCACATCAAGCATGAGGTACGTATGTTTAATCCAATCAAGCTTTCTAATTCTATTATCATGGCATGTCGTGTAGAGGAAAAATTTCTTTGTAGTAGGAGACAACCTTTCATTAACACCAGAGACTGCAGTATCTCTTCCCCTTCATTTGCTAGGCCAATTAGTCGACTCCTCAACAAATGGAAGAAAAGAGAGAAAAAGGATTATGTTTTAAGCTGTGATAGAAAATATGGACTGGGAAATAAATGTGCTGAGAAGAAGTTGTTCTATAATAATGGAGGTAATGAGGATGATGAGGAAGCTGAAATTATAGGAGAGGCTGAGGAACTAGTAGAAGATGAAGTACGGGATCACCAACCTACAATTTCTTGCCATTCATTTTTAGGTATTAATACTCCTCAAACACTCAAGGTTATTGGCTATCTCAAAAAATAGAAGGTGATGGTGTTGATTGACTCGGGAGTAATCATAACTTCATAAATAGTAAGTTAGTTACCCGCCTCAATTGTTTTATTTACCCAGACTCTAGAAATGCAAGTTATGATTGCGGATGGTGGGACAACCAAGTGCACGGGAAAGTGCCATAGTATCAAGATTTCCATGAGATACTACATGTTAGAATCACCTATGTTTGTTATGTCTATGTGAGGGGCAGATATTGTTTTGGGGGTCTAATGGCTCATAACCTTAAGTACTATAGAGATGAATTTCCAAGAATTATTCATGCGATTTCATTCAGATGAAAGGACAATACAATGAATTGGATGGTATCTAAGTTTCACAGATTATTAGCTCTCATCATATGTAGAAGGTTCAAATAAAAGGAGTGGATGGCTTTATAGCAAAGCTATTTTCCATAGATGTACAAAATATAGATTCTTCAATTCCACCCGATCTTGAGAAGATTGTGGATGCTCACTCATCTATTTTTAATGCAATTCCAAAGGGACTTCCACCAATTAGGTATCATGATAATGCCATTCAGTTTATTCTATGGATCCAAACACCTAACATCGGACCATACGAGATACCCATATTCCCAAAAAAATGAGATCGAGAAAATGGTGGAGGAAATGTTGAAGGCGGGTATCATCGGGCATAGCTAATGTGCATGTTCTTCACCTGTAGTCATGGTACGTAAGAAGGATGAAACATGGAGGATGTGTCCAAATTACAAAGAACTCAACAAGTACACCATCAAAGATAAGTTTCCTATTCTAGTAATTGATGATTTATTTGATGAATTGCATGGTGTTGTTTATTTCACAAAATTAGATCTTCGTTCGGGTACCATCAAATTAGGATAAAAGAGGAATATGTTCATAAAATGGCTTTCAAGACTCATGAGGGCCATTATGAGTTTTTGGTAATGCCTTCTGGTCTTACAAATGTTCCCTCAACCTTTCAAAGCTTGATGAACACTATTTTTAGGCCATTTTAAAGGAAATTTGTATTAGTTTTCTTTGATGACATATTGATTTAGAGTAAGACATGGGAAGAATAGTTACAACATGTAAATAACGTGTTGGAAGTTTTGGAGAAACATACTCTATAGGAAAATCCATCCAAATGTTCTTTTGGTGTACAAGATGTAGAGAACTTGGGTCATATTGTATCCCATGAAGGCGTCAAAGTTGATCCTCAGAAGATCAAAGCTATGGTGGAATGGACAAGGCCCAAAAATATCAAAAATCTTCATGGGTTCCTAGGACTAACAGGGTACTACAAAAGATTTGTGTAGGGATATGGAAAAATAGAAACCCCACTCACTTCATTGCTGAAGATGGATGCCTTCCATTGCACATACGTAGCCACTAAATCCTTTGAGCAGCTGAAGTAAGCCATGTGCAGCAACCTAGTTTTGGCTACTCCCAACCTCTCAAAAACCTTCATTGTTGAATGTGACACTTCAAGATCAGGATTGGGAGTAGTTCTAATGTAGGGAGGAAGACCAATTGCATTTGAGAGCCAGCAATTAAAAGGAAAAGATATACTCAAACCTGTCTATGAGAAAGAAATGATGGCTATTCTTCATTAGGTCAAGAAATGGACGCCCTATCTCATGGGTAGACACTTCAAGGTAAAACTGATCATGATAGTCTCAAATAATTTTTTGGAGCAAAGGTTATCATCGAGGAACAACAAAAGTGGGTAAAAAAATGTTGGGTTATGATTTTTAAATCATATTAAAAATAGGGTAAAGAAAATGTAGTCGCCGATGCATTGTTCAAAAGGGATACATCCGCAAATGCCTTACTATGTGGAATGTCCATGTTGATAGCTGATTGGGTGGATGGAGCAAGATTGGAATGGAATCAAGATAAAATGCACAATCTCTAATACAGAATATCAAGCAAGGATCTATTACATTTAACAAATTTGAGTGGAAAAGTAATGCCTTATGGTACAAGGATAGGTTATACTTGAGTAAAGACTCTAAGTTGAAGCATAAGATTATTACAGAGCTACATGCCTCACTGTTGGAGGACACTCTGGGTTTTGGAAGACATATCATAGAATAAAAAGATAATTATTTTGGGAAGGACTCAAGGGGGATATCCAAAAGTTTGTATCGAGTGTTTAGTGTGCCAACAAAACAAAGGGAAAAAATTAAGACACCAGTCAGTTGCAACCCTTACCAATTCCTAGCTAGAGATGGGAGGACGTATCCATGGATTTCATCACCGGATTGCCTTGTTCAGAGGGTAAGAATTTTAATTTCATGATTGTGGATAGGCTCACAAAATATTCCCATTTCTATGCCCTATCACATCCATTTATAGCCAGTATAGTCGCATCTATTTTTTTGGAGACAGTTCAAAGGCTACATGGATAATTGTAAGTGATCATGATCCTATTTTCACAAGTAATTTTTGGATGGAATTATTTTCATGTTTGGGTACTCAGCTAGCTCATAGTTCATCTTATCATCCTCAAACTGATGGGAAAATAGAAGTGGTCAATAGATGCTTAGAGGGGAATTTACATTGTTTTGTATCGAGATAAGCGGGAAAGGTGGATTAAATGGCTACCACTAGCAGAATGGTGGTATAACACATATTTTCATACCTCTTCTCAAATGAACCCATTTTTAGCATTATATGGTTACCATCCACCTTCTATCACTTCCTCCTTGAGGGTGCACACTAAGGTCAGAGATGTTGAGGAACACATTCAATATCAACAACAGGTTTTGACTAGTTTGAAGGAGAATTTAGCATTAGCACAAAACAAGATGAAACAACAAGCAAATCAACACCGTAGTGAAAGACATTTTGAAATTGGTGACTAGGTTTTTGTACATCTCCATCCTTACAAACAGATGTCCCTAAAGAAATAGAAAAAGGAAAACAAACTTGCTCCTAAATATTATGGCCCTTATCAGGTTCTACAGAAAATTGGTAGTGTTGCTTATAAACTAGAGTTTCCTCCATCGTCACACATACACCCAGTATTCCATGTTTCATGCATGAAGAAGGCTATTGGACAGAAATTTGAAGCCTAGACAGAGTTACCAAAACTTGGTGAGGAAGGAAGAATCATTCTGAGCGAGAGAATATTATGGAAACACGTACTTAAGAGGCCGAGAACTAAAGACATTAAGGAATATCCGATCAAGTTGAAGAATCGAGCATAGAAGATGCCACTTGGGAGGATGAAGGTTTTCTATAGAAACATCAAGGATTATTCAGCGTTGAGCACAATGTTGGTTTGAAGGGGAAAGGCATGCTACGCCCTTAGCCTATTACTTGTATTAGGATATGAGTAGCCGACTTGTGGCTTACCATATCATTTTATTATATCATTTATACTTTCTCATGCTTAATAGGTTGGCCTTGGTGATGGCCATAGCATATGAGTAGTATATATAGGGGATTATAGGTAGTATTTCATTATCATTTGAGCATTTGAGTCTTATTATATGGTTTGGATGTTGCCCCCTTGAAGTGGCGAAGCTATTCTAATTGCATATTGCGATCATTATTCTGCAATATTATGTTATTTGGTGTTCTATTGTTTCTCTTAATCTAAATTATACAAGTAATTTCATTACAACAGACTTACAAAAAAATTATAGTTGTTAATAAAAGGTGAATCCTTGCAAATATTTCCATCCTTTTTTAACTAGGGCACCCTGATCATCTCCTCTGGAAACACATTTTTTATCCTTTACGCTTGCAACCTCCATCATTTCCTCTTTTTCCCATTCTTTCCTTTGTAACTCTACTCGCATCCAGATTCTCCGGTAATTCACATTTTTGTAAGTTCTCGAACAATTCCAACTTTATGATAACAAACTTTACTTTCCTTAGACTCATAATTTAAGCTTTAAATTCATTCAATTGCACTTTTGCAGACAAAAGCGACAAGGGATTTCATCAAAATACAAAGAAAAACAATTCATATTCACATCTCCGAGTCTTGTAGTAAAAATTACAGCAATATCAGATGCAATGCACAACAACCATTGATTCTACCCTTTCTCAACTTTAGATAAGAGTTTTCCACATGTTTCCTTGGTGCAACTACAAAGGTGAAGTACAGAGTGAAGTTTCCAAACCAGCACAGGCCTTCCACATGCCCTGGGCCCAAGAAAATTTCCTTTTGGCCTTTGAAAAAGTCTCAGTATAAGAGGAGATAGCGGAATCCTCCATGTGTCTCAATAACACACTTTTGATATGGTGCCCAAAAGCAAAGACCCCAAACAAGCACGAGATCACCACGTGTCTCAGTCTGGAAAAGTTGTTGAAAATTGTGAAGGACCAATGGAAGGTTCCATATGTCTAGGGTTCGAGAAATTTTCATCGGATGTTGAAAATTCCAATCAAGGGTAGAGTGAGTGGAAACTTCCAAGTTTCCCTTCAGCACTTCTTCAAAATTAAAGTACAGGGGAATGTTCCAAGTAGACATGGTCCTTGTATGTGTCTTAGGCCTTAGAAATTTTCTTGAAAAGTTTAAGTATAGAGAGGAGATAGAGGAAGCCTCCACATGTCTCCTTGGTGCACCTTTGAGATGGTGCCAAAAAGTGAAGACCTTAAACAAGTATGGGCTAACCACGTGTCTCATTCGAAAGAGATGTTGAAAAAGTTGAAGGACCAAAGGAAGGCACTACGTGTCTCCTTAGACAACAAGCTAAGGTAGGACCTAGAGGTGGATCCTCAAATGAGTGCTGGCCCTCTATGTGTCCATGGTCCGACAAAGCTGCAAGCTGCGGTGGCCACATGAAACAAAAATTCTAAGTGCAGGCGGGGCCAGTTGAAACCTCAACATGTCTCCCTAGCACAACTCTAAAGGTCAAACCAAGAGGCAAATTTTTAGATGAGCGCAGCCCTCCATGTTAACAAGACTTGAGTTGGAGTGGGCCTTAGAGTTTCAAAATGCCCTAATGAGTCACATCTAATCGAAAGGGCCACATTTCCATAGGTGTTAGAGATAAATTTTCACAAGGAAAACATGCATGTCGAACAGTAAGATGCAGGGGAACTTCACCATTTGTTCCTGGAAATGAATCTTTATTTAAGGAGAAAGAATTTGGAAATGATATAAGGCCCAAATGTGATCCACAACTATGGAGGAGGATCTTCAATAACATACATATGAAGAAAACTTTTCACGCATCCATTTGGGGAAATATAAAATACAATGAGCCGTAGATTGAAGATTTTTTGAGAAAATAGGGCGAGATACAATTGAGCACAAACATATCCAATGATTCCCAAGTACTCCACACCCATAGGAACTACAAGGTCCCCTCCAATGAGAAGTAACTTTTGTAGGTACTCTAGTGGTACGTGTTATGGATCTGGTGATCATGTTATGGAATTCTCTAGTCACTTGTGGATGAGCTCTTGTTGGTGAGATCTAGGTGGTGCCCGAGTCGACTCGTACCCTAGGAGGAGGTCCCATACTACGTCCCCTCTAAGTATAAAATCTCTTTGGAGGCCTAAATGGAGATCAATTTTTGCTGCAAGCGAGGTGTCTTTTGTGATGGCCTAAATGAAGATTGTGTTGAACCATATCTACCACAAGGAGGAGGAGCTAACCCCCTCGACCTGTTATCGATGGGTTTCATTATTCCCTTCATTTAATCAACTTCTTGTTGATGTCATATTCAAATCAGGGGTGTTTCTAAAGCTATATGCAACAAGAGTAATCCTATTGATCTAGTAGTTGATTGTAGTTATTTTTGTATTTCTGGGGATCTTTTCAGTTGTCTTAAGGACTTCTTGGTAAAAACCTTATCTAAATCATACTATGAAAACTTTCTTAAAGGAAACACACTAAAATATTTGTTGAAAGGAGACACACTTTGCAGAATGGAAATAAACACACTTGCTTTTGGAAATAAACACAAACAACTTAAAATGCTTAAAAATCGTTGCAATAAATATAAGAATCTATCTAGACACCCACGGGAACAAGTATACAACAAATTTTAACTAGAATAATTAAAAGCAATACAAAATTAACAGATCTAAACTATTTGCTTAGGAAATATAAATACCAAATAGAAAAATATCCTGGTCCTTAGGGGAGTGGGCCCTTGCTCCTCCTTGAATTATGATTTAACAACTTAGAATTCTCTCAAAAAGGAGTGGATATTTATTGATAAAATATTCATTATTACAAAATGTACTGGATCTATATACTTATTCTATATCTATCTTCTCTGTTCTATCTCTATCTTCTTATATAATAATTTACAATCATGGATGTCTCTAAGATTCTAATGAAATTGAATCGTGCCTAGAATAGATCTTTGAGTAAGATTGTGGATGATAAAAATATGTAAGATAACTATCCTGGATTTGCATTCAAAAATATTCTCATCCTCTCCCGATTGAAAGGATCATTGATGCAAAATCTCTGGATGGGGTTAGAATAGATTAACTTCCATTTGTTCTAGAAATTCAAATAAGTTCCAGAACCTTAGGAAATCATTAAGGATCAAAACCTAGAGATTTGAAAGCTATACCCAAGAGTTTCGCAACTAAATATTGGAGTTTTGGAACTAAGTATGAAAGTTTTGAACTAGACGATGACTATGTAATGGAGTTCCATAACTAGCCTCGAAGTTTCGGAACTAAGTTGTGTTGGAATAGATGCTACCAAAAACATACTTGAACTCTGCATACTTCATTTCTTCGACTCGATTAGACCTTTTTATTAAAAACTTAATTTCAAACACACACTTCATCGGGAATTTCAAATATTTTAAACATTAGAATCAAAATCAATCAAAAGAAAGACAATTACATCCTAACTCATATTAGATGAAATAAAAGTCACAAAATGCAATCAAAATTAATAAAAAGGAGAGTAAAATGAGATCATATTTTATACATTAATCGGGCATATTATGGCCTCATCATTTCCCAAACTTACTTGTTTGTAATTATATTTACAAACTTCATTCTTCAAAAGTGAGGTTATATGTTCTACATTCCATTTTTTTGCTTAGATCAAATGGCTGAAACTGGATCTTCCAATGCTTAAACTTAGAGGTAATGTACCTAGCTCCTTCTTTTATTTTCCTTTCCCACTCTTCAAATTTAGTAGGATTTTGAGGTTCTCTATTTTTCCAAGGATACATGGGGGGTGAGAACTAGAAGGGGACTTGTTTGCATTCCCATCCATATTTTACTTGTAGGTTTCATTGATTTGAGGAATTATTGTGCATAACGTGTTTTCTCTTTCTAAACTCTAGATCAGATTTGTAGGGGATATTACTTCCCTTCTTATCAAGGAAACAGAAAGGAGTTCCCACCTTTTTGAGCATCCTTCATATATATCTTCAGACTTATCTACCTTATAGGTGGTAAAGATATCAATACTCTTTGGTAAGCTAGCAAAATAATGTGTCTTGAATCACTCATCAAAGGCATGAGTTCTAAAATGTATGAGGAAGGTAGAAGGTTTACCATAGTGAGTTCTCATGCAGAGACCAGTTGAGATAGCTTTCAATATAAACTCAAATTCCCTTTCCTTCCATGCAATTTGGTTTTCTGAGAATAGAGAAAAATGCATTTAGTGACTTTCCCCACATAAAAATTGATCATAAATCCTGTGTTTTTCTCTAGCATAAAATTGCAAAGATAGAATTCACATAGAATATTTTTCTTCTGGACTGGATAAAGAATAAGTTATCATGAATTCAGATTCATCTTTTAGTTCATGTGGAAGTCCACATGTAATCCTTGATAGCTACCAGCAAATGAACTACTCTTCTAAAAACACACTATATGTAGGAGAGGGCCTCCTGTAGGTAAGAAAATTTTCACTCATAATGCAGACCATATGAATTTTTGCAAGACATTTATATTTGTTTCCTTCTTCCTTATAAAACTTTTCTTACCACTCTTTTCTTGCCTTATTTTCTCCTTCCATCTTGGTCTTCAAATATTCATTTGATGTTTTAGCTTCCTCGATTTCCCTGCAAGTGTCATTCCATAGTTGTTTGAGTGGAAAATAAGATAACTCAATCTTTCTAGAGATTGAGGATACAACATTCTTTTTTTTGGAAGTCTGACATTCTTCCTCTTTTTCTATTAGTTGTTTCTTAATTACTGATAACTCCTCGAGTTCTAGCGTAAGTTGTGTTATTAGCTTTGTAATGAGAATTTCCCTTTGTTCTAATTTGAGTTTGAGGAAATCCAATTCCTCATCCTTTTCTCATAGAATGAGCTCTTCTCTAGATAGTAACAGATCCTGTTTAACCTAATGTCTTTATTCTTCCTCTATATTACTTGAGGAGTTGGGCATTCTTCTTCTATCAAAGGAAATTTAACTTTTCGTTTCTAGGATACCAACTTTTCTTCTTCATGGCAATGCTGATGGTTCAGTCAATTCTTGAAAATATTGCTCTTCAAGTCTCTCATCTCATCTTTCTATCTCTTCTTGGCTTGGTTGGGATGAGTCATGCCCATGCTACCAAAAATATCGGTAGCTTCTTTTTCCATCATTTCTTGTTCACTTCTTCCCTCGGGGTTTCCATTGACCTCTTATGAATTTTCCTTCTTTGGGGAATTTAAACATGCCCAAAATTGGAATTCCTTCTAGAGCTTCTTCTTACATTTGTTCTTACTCTTGCACGGGTGAGATATCACCATCAGAGATAGATATTAGCTCCCTTGAACTTGCTGCAGAAGAAGGAATTTCCTTCAAAGGCATAAAATGCTTTGCTATTTTGATCTTTCTTAAAGACCTTATTTTTGGTATATTTTTTCTTTCCACTTCCTTCTGTTCTTCTACAGGGGCATCAATTTCCAAATTAGTTGAAGGAGAAAATGGATCGGTATTTTCCTTCTAATATGTTAGCAAGAAAATTGTCTTATGGATAAATTGGTGGGTTTCAAGCCAATGCTATGGGAATATAAGTCTCTCTACTTGAACGGTGTAGCTTCCGTAGGTGCATGCATAAAAGGTGGATTTCAATGGTGCCCTTTCGACCGAGAGATCGAATAGGGGAACTCCACCGACCCTATGGAAAAGATAGAAATGTCTCACTAGAGAAGAAACTATCTTGGAAAAGGGAAGGCGAGTGGAAATGGAGGTAGAAGAAAACTAATGTTATGAGTAGAATATTAGATGCCCACAAAAATTAATTAAAATCTCATTTACATGTATTTATAGTTAGGAGGAAAACAAATATACATGAGAAGCTACAAGACCGAATAAAATTCATTGGTCGCAAGGTACCAATCAATCCCTCAATCAAAGAGGTGAAAATTCCTTCTTTTATTATTGAATCTAAGGTAGAGTTTGTACAGATATTTGAGAATAGAGGAAATTTGAGAAGTGAAAATAGAAGAAGTATGGCATTTTTCTTCTTTTCTAGGTATAGAAGCACTCTGGTCTTTTTGAAATCAATCGCTAGCCCTTAGAATGGATTTGAGGAGCCATTATATCTCATGCCATAATGGTTACAAATTTACTAATCATTGATGCCCCTTCAAATTCCTCCATTGCAAAGAAAATGCTCATGGTGGGTTAAAAACTAGATCTTGCAACGTGAATGTTACATTTGATTTTCTAGTTTGAATACAGACCATTTGATTTTCTCTTATAACTTTGAAATCGGGTTGTCCACGTGGTAGGAAGAGATTGGAGTGGGTACGGGGAAAGCCCTTTGTGTTTTGTGATTTTTTAGAGATTTGGAAATTTGGAACAAATTGGCCGCACCCCGCTTCTACTTTTTAACTTAGGCATATGACACGTTTTCATTGGAAATGGGGTCACGCCCTTTTCTCAAAATTTTAACCTTTTTGGAAAAAGGCTCAAAAACTCAAATTCCTTTATTGACCCATTGCTCTGATTGAACTCTTAACACGTGGCACCCTTTGATTGGAAATGGGGTCCCGGCCCTTTTTTGAACATTTTAAGCTTTTTGGGAAAAAGGATCAATACTCAAATTCCTCCGCTGTTTTGCTCTCCCACTTTGACTTTTCAACGGCGGGCCCGAGAGCTTAGTGGAGTCACGAAACATTCTAGAAATTTACTTCAATTTTAAAAATTTGGTTAAATTTCCAAAAGTGCCCTGATGGCCCATTCGTCTACTTTGACTTTTCAACAAAAAGCTTCACCTTTGACTTTTTCCCTGTGGGCTCAAAATTTGACTTTTACCTTTATAGCGTGATCCGGGCTGCGGGTCACTTTTTAAATTTTCACCTTTTTTACAAAGAGGCTCAAAAACATAAATTTCTCCACCGATCTACTTTTCCACTTTTACTTTTAATGGTGGGCTTCAACTTTGACTTTTCTTTGCGGGCTCAAAATTTAACTTTTACCTTTATAGCCTGATCGGGGTTACGGGTCACTTTTTAACTTTTCACCTTTTTTACAAAGAGGCTAAAAAACAAAAATTTCTTTGATGACCTGCTTCTAATTAGGTATCTCCACATAGCCATGGATGATGGGGCCAAAATTTGAAGGGTAAAAAAATGCCCATCCTTCCCGACGAGTGGGAAAAATACACGAGAGGAAGAGAACTTCATCATTTTGAGTATAATTTTTTAATTCCTTCACGAATGGATGCATGGAGGAAAAACAATGTTTTTATGACCCAAGCCATAGAATAAGCCAAAAATTTTGATCAAAAAAGGAGATTATAAAGAGGATATTTCTTGCTTGCATTGCAGGAGATGGATAATTTCTCAAAATGAGAAAAACAAATATTTAAATCACACTAGGGCATGAGTTTTTCTAACTTCATCGAACATTAAACTTGGATTAAATTATTTAGTAGGGTGAGAGCTCAAAATTTCAAATTTAACTTGGAAAATGAAAATCAGTTTTCAAGAGACAATAGTTGGCTCTAGCTTGCGGACATGACATAGACTGAGTATGACGAAGACATGGTATGAGGATCCAGAATCTCAATTTTTAAACCGTATAACATTGACCAGTGCCTTATCCATTGGGATTTCTGATTCATGTACAATTATGAGAAAGAAAGACCAAAAGAAGGAAGCATGCAAGCTCATAAAAGGAAGGAAACACATGGTATGCAATGAAGGAGAAACAAAACCACACAACAGAAAGGGAAATATACTAGGAAATCACCTATGGTACAAGGAGGGGGACAACCCACTTTCAATGATGATAAAATTTCAAGTATTTCCCACCTCAAGGCAATTCGAATGGTGTTCCATCCAAGTATGAGAGGAGAAAAAATTGTCACCACAAGCTCCGGGAATTTGGAATGGGCCGAGCCATAATGAATCAAACTCTCCATGGCTGCCCTTTGGTTCTCTTCTCTTATCCATAGGTGGACAAAGTCTCCAACGTTGAATTCTCTTTCCTTTTCCCTCTTGTCAAAGATATTATTCACTTTCAATTGGTGTTCTTTAATTCTATCCACCACTTGGCATCTGCTTTCCTCCAACTTCTCTAGGAAGAGGATCCTCTTGTCAATGGATTCTTTGTATTGACCATCTTATATTTCTTGCAGCAACTTGAGAGCTAACATCTCAATTATGAGGGGAATCTCTGCCTTAACTCCATACAACATTTGGAAAGGTTCCATACTTATTTCCTTCTTAGGAGTGATCCTATCAGCCCACAATGCATCATATAACTTCTTATGCCAATTATTTTTATTCTCATCTACCAACTTGCGAATAATGGTAACAATGTTCTTGTTGCTTGACTCAAATTGCCCATTTCCCTATCGGTAGTAGTCAAAAGAGTGAGATAGGGAGATTCCAAGTCCATAACCAAACTCGTGAGCTCCTTGAAGTGAAATAGGTGGCATTGTCTACAAACATTTTCTATAGTATTCAAAATGAACAATGATATTCTCCTTGATGAAGTTGCAAACCTGTTTGAGTGACTTGCTTGGTTGGGATGGCTTCCACCTATTTAGTGAAGTAATTAGTTCAATTAGCACATAAGTATGCCCTACACTAGAATGAGGATTCAGGACACCAATAAAATCTAGGCCCCATTACTGAAATGGTTCTTCAATTACCATAGGCATGAGTGGCAATGCAACTAGTTGTGGCCTTCCAAAAAATTATTGGCATGCTTTGCATTTGGAAACAAAATCTTGAGTGTTTACAAATATGGAGGGACAATAATATCTCCCTCTGAGGATCTTATGTGTGCTGACAATTTCTGAGAAATGTCCACCATAAGCTTGATCATGATATGCCCCAAGAAACTTTACTTGTTGCTCCTTATCTACACACGAGGAAATAACCCTCTAGGGCTCTGTTGTAAAGTGCATGATTTCAAATCACAACTTTGGATTCCTTTAGCTTGAGTGTCCTTATTTTTTTGTAATGAAGATGAAGGAGGAATTCTTTACAAGTGAGGTAGTAAACAATGTCAAAGAGTGCTTGTAGACCATCTCACGAACAGGTTGAGAAACTTTTTCTCCCTACCGATCCCTGAGAGATTCATCTTCAGCAATTAGCTAGCACAAACCATTTCCTCTTACCAGATTAGAGGGTCTAATCTCCAAGTGATACTCTTGGGTCTTTGTAATCCAACTTCCTCTCTTAGCCCCAAGATCTTGTTGAGTCAAAATGGACTTGATTGCACTTCTAGGGACCATCACCACTGTATGGGAATTGAGAATGTAGAATCTGAAATTTTTAACAGCTTTGACCATTGCGTAGGCATGTTTCTCCAATTGGATGTACTTTAGCTTGTGATTTTCCAAAGGAAATCTCATGAAAGCAATGGTTTCTTCCAAACCTTCATCACTTTTCTGAACAAGGACAATAGAGAGTGTGTGTTATGATGCATAGCAATACATGATAAACTCCTTGTTGAAATATGGAGATACAAGAGTTGGATCTTTGGCAATGGATTTCTTGATCTCCTAAAATGTTTCTTTTCCTTCTTTATTCCACTTGAAACCTACTTTAGGATTCATCATGAAAGTTATATACGTAGTCGAGTTTAGAAAACTCAAGCACAAAACCATGAAGGAAGTCTACATTTCCAAAGAATGAATGAACTCCTTCTTACTAGTTGGTAAGGCTAGTGCTTGGATAGTGTTGATCCTCTTAGGATAAATGTGTGTTCCATGTTTGTTCACATTTTGTCCCAACAACATACCTTTGGTGTCTCCAAAAATTCACTTCTTTGGATTTAGATAAATGCTATGTTCCCTACATCTTGCAACTACTTTCTCCAAATGATAGATATGATCTCCCCTTCTCTTTGAAAAAATCATGATGTCATGAAGGTAAATGAAAATGCAATGTTTCAAATATTTGAAGGCCAAGTCCATTGCTCTTTGGAAAGTGGCTTCAACATTGATCAAGACCAAAGGCATTCTGCTATAGGTAAAAGTGCCCCAAGGTGTTTTTAAGGTGGTTTTGTTGCAATCCTCTTTACGCCACCTTGATTTGGTTGTACCATGAGAATCCATTAAGCAAATAGAGAATTTTAGATCTAGTGAATTTCTTGCAAAATATGATCAATGATTGGAAGAGGCTAGTTGTCTTTGAGAGATGCCTTATTAAGATTTTAAAATTCTACACAAATCCTTATTTCCCCATTCTTCTTCCTTACTGGCACAATGTTAGCCACCCATGTTGAATGGTGGATGGGGAAGATGATTCTAGCATTGAAAATATTTGTCATCTCTTCTTTGATAACATTGACAATCTTTGGATTGTAGGGCCTTTGTTTTTTCTGAAGAGCTTAGCTCCTTGCTTCAAAGGAATGGAGTGATGCATTTCCTTTTACGAGAAATATTTGAGTTCATCATAGGAATAGGCCAGCACATCTGAGTACTTTTTAGTAGAGAAACAAACTTTCTCTTCTCTTCTGGTGAGCAACATTTACCAATGTTAACCATACTTGGATTCTCTGAAGTGCTAATGTTTTCTTGATCAAAATCAGAAGGACACTGAGAAGATTGTTTTTCTTTCTTTTGGATGAACTGTCATGCTTGTTAAAGAGGTAATCCAAAGAAACTATGCCTTTGGATATTTTGTTTCCTTTCATTTTGATTACTCCCTCTTCATCAATTCCCTTAATTCCTTCCTTCTCTTCTTTGGGGACTAATTCACGGTGTGGGTTTTCACTTCCTTCAAAGAAAAGATTATTGAAGTTATCCCTTTGTTCTAAGAAGGCTAGGATCTAATTGTCATCATTGAAGACCTGCCAATGATTTGCATTGTTTGGTATCGTTGGGTCTGAACACCATCTCAATGGTCACTTTATCCTTGCCAAAAGAAGGATGAGGTGTCACTAAGGAAGCTGACACTACTAGAGAATCATCCTTTTCATTCTACTCCCTAGGGATAGCTTCAATGGAGAATGCATCAAAGGATTCAATGCAGTCCCACACTCTGTTTCTATAGTGCCTGAGTCTAGGGTTTTTCACTTGATATTGCTGGTGGACTTAGTTTACCACAACCTCTACATCACCTTTGCATCTCAACTTCTTGATTCCCATGTCCTCTATTGTATTCATTCCTAAGAGTAATGCTTCATACTCTACTATATTATTTTTATTGTCAAATTGCAGCTTGTAGGAAAAATGATATACCTCATTAGAGGGAGAGTATAATACTACACCAGCTCCTGAACCTTTTATTGAATTACTGCCATCAAAATCCATTGTCCAAATTTGGTATTCTTCTTCATCCATGAGAAGTGGAAACTCCTCTTCCTTCTGTGACGTAACGAGGTACTTTCCAAGCCCACAATTTTGAAATGATATTAGACCTTCGATCATCATACTTCCTTACTGTGAACTTCATTTTTCTGACTGGTAGTAGCTTCTTCATTTCTCCTTTCACTGGGATAGTTGCAGATGACCAATCCATTTTTATTTCTCCACCTAGATCTTTACATAAAATTCTACTCAACATCATACCAAAAGATGTTGGGATGTCTGCAACCAAAATGGTCAGGAGTATCTTCTTGTCAGGGTAATCACCTACTGCAATATGAGCATCCTTAATCCTTCCTACCAAAGGAAATTGTTTGAATTCCATTGAGTAGCATGTGTCATTTACCTGGGTCAAAGTGAGGCAAAGAGCATTTGTAAATTTTTCTAGCATCACATTATCGAGGCTCCAGAATCTATAATACAATTATTCAGCTGGAAAATTTTGATGAGAAGTGACTGGTAAAAAGGCTCAACTATGTTAGTTGTGGAGGCACTGACGGCTAGCATGTTTTGAGAAGATGGTGTGGATGGTGTGGGAAGTAAGCCTTTAGAATTAGATATTAGGGATGTAGAGTTACCACCACGAAATGCCTTGATGAATCTATCAAATTGGGCAAGATGTGATTGTAGGTATTCAATTTCAGAGAGTTAGACTTTGGTTTTGCTAGCATGATCTATAAAGTCAAATGAAGTTATGGTAGATGAGTAAGAGGTTCCAGTAGTGGATGAGGACTTAAATGGAAAATGCATTGTTAATTTTGGTGTTGGGTTCTCCTTTTCAAATGTAGAAATTGGTTTATAAGGAGATGGGGGTGTAGTATTTGATTGAAATTTAGATGTTCTTATAGAACCAACATTTAGAAGAGAATTTATCTTAACAATTTTTGAGTTAGGAGAAGAATTAGATAACTTACGGCATAGTAGTGTAAACCTTGACAATTGGTGAATCTGATTTCTCTCTATTTGATTCCATGGAAGGTGATAAATGTGATCCTGTTGATGATCTAGTTTAGTGGAGGCTTTGGAGAGCTATCTTCTTTGTTCTTCCTACTCTCGGTTGTAATTCTTTGAGTCCGAAACACCATTCTGGATTGTGCAGTGAAAACAGCACATGAAAAACTTGGAGCCTCTTCATCACCTTCCTCCTCATCAGCAACGTATTCAATCGAGACCATTTTGCATGCCAACATATTCAATTTCAAGATAGTTTTCATAGTCATCCATTCTTTCTTATTCATTTTCCTCAATGTTTGATCCTTCTTTTGATTCTCGCGAGTGTCGTGATGGCATTGATGGTGGTGCTTCAAGAGCAAGCCTATGAGGAGGTGGAGCAATTATTGGTCTATCGGGAGGATTTGGTTTCCTTGGAGCATTTTTCATTGTGATTTTTGATAGCTAATTCTTCAAAGAAACTAGGTAATTTACCATTTTTGGAACATTGGATCGGTGGTGATTGAATTTTAACTCGACCTTTTTACTTCCCATTCGGTCCTTTCACTTTGCGAGAAATAATTAGATCATCATCAGTCTCAATCAAAAGTCTTGAGCTTCCCTCAATGTTCTTGGTGGGCTCTTTTGAGGAAGAAACAAACTTCTAATGGAAAAGCATTGACGAAGAACCTTTTTAAGTTGTTTTTAGAGGGTACCACATCTTACGGGATCCTTATTTTCAGCCTATCATACCTTGCTACTAAATATCTCATTGATTTGGAGGTCTCCTTCTTCATCTAAACCAATTGGACCAGCAGATGCTGACAATCTTCTGTACTCTTGAACCTATGTTTAAATGCACTTCTTATATCTTCCCATCATGTGATGAGATCTTTACGATAACATGTAGAACCATTTAGTGGCTATTTCTTGGAGTGACTCCATAAAGATACTAACTAAAACATCTTCATTTTAACCTCCCAACACTCCACAAGAAGTGATGAATGCTGCTACATGTTCTTTGGGGACACGAGAACCATCCCTTTGAGTTTCGGGAAGTTATTTCTTAAGCCTCTTGGGAGCTCATGAAGTGGTTGTGGAAGAGCAAGTGGACCGGTATTTCTTCCCCATGGTATGTTATGCTTGCATACTTCATGCTCATGATCACTCATTCTATTCATGTTTCTAGCTTCCGGTCTTGCTAAGGTTGCTTCTCGCTGTTCTTTTTTTTTACGCTTAAATTTGGAGTCTTTCTATTTCTTCAATTTGATCCCTTATCTCCTCTTCAACTCTTACCTCTATTTCAAGCTCTACAAATGTGGGATCAATTTGTCCTCCTTGCCTTAGTTTTTGGGTGTATCTTCTATCATCCATCTTGAAAGTTTATGATCTTCTCTGGGGTGCTAGAATTTGTCTTTTCCATACTAATTCAATAGCGCGTTCCTCTTCTAGGTCCATAATCCTTATAGCAAGAAAGTATTGATTGACACTTTATTTATTATGCCAAATAGCTTCACTCAGATTAGAAGCAATTTCTTCTTGGATGTGAAAGATTAAATTAGGTTTCTCAATTGGAGGATTTCCTAGAATAGCCATGATTTACATCCATGTAGTTTATGTGATGATTCAATTCCCATAAACTTTCTTCTAGGATCTATTTTTTTATGACCACGAGGTCGTTTTTAGGTTCATATGCTACAAAATATGCCCCATGGTGGGCACCAAAAACTGTTGGCGAGAAAATTTGTCTTGTAAACAAATTGGTGGGTTTTAAGAAAACACTATGGGAATCTAAGTTCCTATACTTGAATGTTGAAACTTCCTAGGTGCATGCATAAAAATTGGATTTCAATGGTGGCCTTTTGACCAGAGATCCAACAGGGGCACTCCACTAATCCTGTGGCAAAGCTAGCAATGTCTCACTAGAGAAGAAACTTTGTCTTGGAAAGGGGAAGGGGAGTGGAAATGGAGGTAGGAGAAAACTAATGTTATGAGTAGAATATCAGATGCCCACAAAAATTAATTAGAAATTTTATTTACATGCATTTATATTTAGGAGGAAAACAAATCCACAGGAGAAGCTACAAGGTGAATAAAATTCATTGTTCTCAATGTAGAGCTAAATCCCTAAATCAAAAAGGTGAAAATTCCTTCTTTTATTATTGAAGCTAAAGAAGATTTTCTACAGAGATATGAGAATAGAGGAAATTCTAAGGAGAAGGGAAATAAAAGAAGTATGGTATTTTGTATCTTTTTAAGGTACATAGCACTCTGGTCAAGGTTCATTTTAAGACACCCATAGAAAATTGGACGTGGAAAATACCTAGCGAATATACCCGGAACTGGTTTCAGTGAAAGGTGAATTTACCAATTTTTCAAGACTAAATTTTTCCTTTTTTTTTTTAGCGAGAGAGACTATATATTTGCAAACAATGACATATTGTTGACAACCATGTACTCATACACAAAAATTTATAACGTAAAACAAAAGCGATAAATTGTGGGGAAAATTCATGAAAATAATTCTTAGCGAACATACAATTATCAAAAACATAAATACGAAACATGCATTCCAATCAACTCGCATAACCCCATAATTAATTTAGATATTAGGGAGCTTCATTTTTTCCATTTCATGTATTCCTAATACCTAAGGTTATGAATTTATGAACATGCATAACCCTATCAAGATACTTTATTTAGCAGACTCGGTGAGTATTAATTACTTGTAAGTAAATTTCATGGCAACAAATGCCATGTAACTCAATCCAGTCAAAATTACTGTGAAACCGAATAGGAATCATGGCATCTTATGTGGTTCCACCACTCCAAACAATGTTATGAGGAAGGCTAATGTCACTGCCATCCATGCAGCTTCACCAAGTACCCCATCTCTTTTTTCAAAAGAAGCCAAAGCACTATAATATGCACCCATAATCAACCTGCAACTCACCTCCTTCCAACCAATTTTCATTTTATCTTTGTCCCTTGTCATTTCAATTAGGACATATCTTTAGCTATTGAAAAAAATATCTTTATCATTCAATTGTGAAACGGGGAGGGAAGCATGTTGCATTCCAGTACCTAACCCATCCATTGAAGTCCCACCTTGAGAAAATCTAACTGTTTCCATATCAAGATTCATTAAAAATTGTTATTCAAAAAACCCAACAAGATGATTAAATTACACAGTCACTATCCATGCGTCAATGTGATTTGTTGATGCGGGTCAATGCAACTTGTTGACGTGTATTAATAAGACTTGTTGACACACCTCAACAAGACTTGTTGTCATGCATCAATGTGATTTGTTGACATGCATCAACATGACTTGTTGATGCACATCAACTACTTAACCCTTTGTCACATGTCAACTAATTTACCCTTTGTCGTGTGTCAACTACTTAACCCCTTATCACACGTCAACTGCTTAACCCCTTATCATGTGTCAACTACTTAACCCTTGTCACGCATCAACTTCTTAACCCCTTGTCACGCGTCAACTGCTTAACCCCTTTTCACGTCAACTACTTAACCCCTTATCATGCATCAACTTCTTAACCCCTTGTCACGAGTCTGCAATACATCATTGTCATGCATCTGTAATACCTCTTTTTCACACGTTTGCAATACCTCTTTGTCTCGCACATGTAGCCTATGCCCTCCTTTCACGTGTTTATTGTACTTGATAATACATATACCCCAGGTGGTATGAGTGATCTAGTAGTGTTTGACCTAGCTAATAATATAGGATTATATAGGGGATAGTTCAAATGGGTAGGGGAAGCCGACCCTAAAAAATTAAACTGTAATTTTTAGGTGAGCAGTCAATGATCCGTGTTAGAAAATTCAGCTTTTCCAATTTTTCAAAAATAGAATGTTCGCCATATTACGAATATTTGCCACTAAAATTATCCACGACTCTGTTCTTTTTTTGAAATCAATCTGACCCAACTGGAATGGCTATCAAGAGCCACTATATCTCATGCCGAATGGTTACAAATTTACAAATCATTTACACCTCATCAAATTCCTCCATTGCGAAGAAAACACTCATGGTGGGTTAAAAACAAGATCTTACAATGCAAACATTACATTTGATTTGTCAGTTTGAAAATAGACCGTTTTATTTTCTCTTATAACATTGAAATCAGGTCATCCACGTGGTAGGAAGAGATTGGAGTGGGTATTTTGTGATTTTTTTGAGATTTGGCAATTTGGAACAAATTGGCCCACACCCCTACTTCTTCTTTTTAACTTAGGCATGTGGCACGTTTTAATTGGAAATGGGGTCATGGCCCTTTTCTCAACATTTTAACCTTTTTTGGAAAAGGATCAAAAAATCAAATTCCTCTGCCGACCCACTACTCTAATTGAACTCTTGACACATGGCACCCTTTGATTGGAAATGGGGTTGTGGCCCTTTTATCAACATTTTAACCTTTTTTGGGAAAATGTTCAAAACTCAAATTCCTCCGTGGTTCCAGTCTCTCACTTTGACTTTTCAACGGTATGCTTGAGAACTTTGTGGAGCCATGGACCATTCTAGAACTTTTACTTAACTTTTGAGAATTTGGTTAAATTTCCAAAAGTGCCCTGATGGCCCACTCATCCACTTTGACTTTTCAAGAGCAGGATTTACCTTTGACATTTTCCCTGTGGGCTCAAAATTTGACTTTTAACTTTTTGCTTTTTTTACAAAGAGTCTCAAAAACACAAATTTCTCTCGCCGATCCGCTCTCCCTTTTGACTTTTCAATTTGTGGGCTTTAACTTTGACTTTTCTCGCAGGTCAAAATTTAACTTTTACCTTTATAACGTGATTGGGGTTGCGGGTCACTTTTTAACTTTTCACATTTTTTAAAAAAGGGCTCAAAAACACAAATTTCTCTACTGACCTGCTTCTAATTAGGTATGTCCATGTACTTGTGGATGATGGGGCAAAAATTTGACGTGGAAGAAAATGCCCATCATTCTCGATGTGGGAAAAATACACGAGAGGAAGATAACTTCATCATGTTGAGTCTAATTTTTGGATTTCCTTCGTGAACTGGAGGCATGGAGGAAAAATAATGATTTGACAACCTAGACCATAGAACAAGCAAACAATTTTGATCAAAAAGGAGATTGTAAAGAGGATATTACGTGCACAGACTGGGAGATGGAGAATTTCTCAAAACAAGCCAAACAAAGATTTAAACTACACTAGGGCATGAATTTTACTAACCATAGAACTTTAAAATTGTCTTAAATACTTTAGGAGGGTGAGAGCTTGAAATTTTGAATTCAACTTGGAAAATTGAAAGCATTTTTCAGAGACAACATGATAATATTAGAGTTTTTCTTGAACTTGCTAAGAAACTTTTCCCAAATTTCTTCTCCATTTTTCTTTGACAGATAATGGTGTTGGCATACTAAATGAATTAAACCATGATGCTTGATTGTCTAAACACCCCAAGAATACATCCGGGCCATGGTTTGGATATAATTCAAAAGAAACCTGGAAGGTTTATTATGTACTTAGTTTTGTGGATCCATACTTGAGATATATGAGCATTTTTAGGACTTCTTTTCCCATGGACCCAAGTTGACCATCACAGGTTAAATATTTCACTATCCAAAATGCTACCCTATTAAAGGGTTTGGGAAAACTGTCCCTTCTGACCCCTTTTATGATTTTATTTGTATTGTAAATGTACTAGGGTTCAATTGCTCTTCTTGTAGTAAGATTTAAACCAGTTCTTTTAAGGTCCCTTTGGCAAGATGTGGAATAAAAAGGAATACAAATATTTCTCACCTTTGTCCTGGATTTCTCTAGGTTTATGAAAAATTCTCTTACTAATTCATCATTATACTTTGAAAACTTCTTCAGGAACTCTAGCCATCCTGCATGCTCAAAGATAGATGTCACTTCTTCATCCGTGAGCAGCTGGGAATCATCCTCTGGTTCTGATTTCTTTTTAATCCCCATATCAGCTCAAGTTTTGTTTCCTTTGATTTTATGAAAATTGGTTGCAAGCCTTCTTTGCTTAGCTGCGAACTGAAAATTTTATTTTCGGAACCTCTGTTCTTAGTTGTAGAATCCTCTATTCTTTGCTGTGGAACAAAAGCTTAATTCACTGCTTCTCAAAATATCTCTCGTAACTTATTTCACTTGATTTTGCACTTAATGATTACCAATAATAACCATGCCACCACTTATTCCATCCATATCATCTTCATGATTACTCACTTGTAATCATAATGTATAAATAGATGACTCATCATACCAAATTTTAAATTAAGTCAAATCACACATGCAATCTTTTAATTTATCCCTAAATAAGTTATAATATATAATTACCATCCTTGATGATGTAATCCTTTTGTTATGATGACTCATCATTCCTACAAGTGGAACAAAACATGGTTAGATAAGACAGTTAGAATTCAAAAGAATTCCCTTTTATTTGAATTAGCCAAAAGAAGAGGTCAACCACCATTCTGGTTTTCAATTGACCTTTGAGAGAAAAAAAAATTATATATTATTTTTATTTTTTTGGGGAAGAAAATGCCATTTACTTTTTTTCATTTTCTTCCATTTATTCTAGATCTATCATCTGGATATTTGATCATTTTAGAACAACTGGGTTCTACCATATGATCAAATTCTTTGTCTGTCAATCTTTCTCAAGAATTCATCCTTAGTGGGAGGCTTCCTATAGAGTTTCAGCCTATGTCCATTGACCAAGAGTTTTCTTTTGCTGCCATCAATGGGAAGTAAATGAATAGAACCGTTGTCAAATATCGATCAATCTAATAGGGTCCCAACCATCTAGTTCTCAATTTTCCCTTGAATTGTTGGTACTAAGAATCAAACAACAATGCCTAGTCTCCTACTTTGAATTACCTTTTCTTGATATGTGTGTCATGCCATTGGTTCCTTTGATCTTGGATTATCTCTGTCGCTAAAGTTTTTCCATCCTCAATTCATCCAACTCGTTGAGTTGAAGGATTCTTTTTTTTTAGCTGCATCGAACTCAATACCCACCTTAGCCGCTGTCCTCAATTTTTAAAGTTCAAACTCTATGGGAAACAAGGGATTTTCCCATAGACTAACTCAAATGGTGAAAACCATGTTGTAGTTTTCCAATTTTTATTATAAGCCCAAACAACTTCGGTGTAGTTTCTTTACCCAATTTTTTCTCCCAGATTAAATTGTTTTGGTAAGGATGTTTTCCAATTCTCTGTTTGTTACTTCATCTTGTCCATTCGACTATGGGTGATAAGGAGATGACTTATTATGATCGATTTGGTAATACATTGTGATTTATTAGATCATATTAGACATAAATTGTGGTCCCCGATCGAAACTATGCTCCTCGATGCTCAAACTTTACCATAATTTTGTTCTAAAGGAAATAAACAACTACTTCTTCAATGGCATTTTTTCAATGCCTACACTTATTCCCACTTTGTCACATAGTCAAGACAAACAAGAATATATTCCTTTCCTTGTAAATGAGTATTAAAGGTACTAAAAAAATCCAATCCCCATCACTCAAATGGTTCAATCACTACTTGAGGTTGAAGAGGCATTTCATTGGTGAGAGTTGGTTGTCCCATCATTTGACAAAGAGCACACGACTTGATATATCTCTTCACATCCTTTTACGAGATATGGCTATTAATAACCAAAGTGTCGAGTATCTTATGAGATGTTCTTTTCACTAAATAGTTTCCTCCACTTAGTTCATCATGACATGCTCTGAGGATGTCAAATATTTCATCTTCTCTTACACACCTTCACAAAACAAAATCAGGCCCACATTTAAATAGCATTCCATTTAACTATTTGAGTTGTGCACTAGTTTTGATTAACTTCTTTATTTGTTTCTTAGTGAAAGAAGGAGGAAACTTCCCTATTGTAAGATAATTTTCCATATCAGCAAACCATGGTGTACTTGTTGAGATAACAAATAATTGTTCATCTGGAAAGTTATCCTTGACTAGATCTTGCTCCCTTGTAGTGGTTAGTCTTGACAAAAAATCAGATACCACATTAGATTTACCTAGATTGTCCATAATGGTAATATCAAATTCTTGCAAAAGTAATAACCATCTAATTATTCTTCCTCCAACCACTGGTTTGTTCATCAAATATTTAATTATTGAATGATTTGTGTGTACAAATATCTTGTAACCTATAATGTAATGTTTGAATTTATTGATTGCATAAATCACAACAAGAAATTATTTTTCAGTGGTGGTGTAATTCTTTTCAGTGGGAGTAAGATTCTTACTAAGATAATAAATAGCATACATTTTTCCTTCTTCATCTTTCTATCCCAAAACTGCACCAATGGAATTATTTGAGGCATTTGTTTGGATATGAAATGGCTTTTCCCAATTAGGTCCTCTCAATATTGGGGTAGTGATTAACTTTTCTTTAATTTCTTCAAAAGCATGCTGACACTTTTCATCCCAAAGAAATTCACAGTCCTTGGTTAGAAAATTAAACATGGGGGCAGCAATTTTATTGAAATATTTTATAAAGCACCTATAGTACCTAGCATGTCCTAGAAATGACTTGATATTTGTGGGGGTCTAAGGAATAGGTAAATTTGAAATGATCCTAATTTTGTTTTGATCAACCTGAATTCCTCTTTTTGAAATATGCTATCCTAATACAATCCCCTCATCAACCATCATTAAACACTTTTCATCACTAAGAGATAGATTATGTTGTTCACATCTTGTTAACATTTTGTCCAGATTTCTCAAAGCATCATCAAATGTATCTCTGTGTACAGTGAAGTCATCCATATATACCTCAACACAATCATTTATGAGATCAATAAAGATTGCAAGTACAACTCTGGAAAGTTGTAGGAGTGTTGCATAAACCAAATGGTAACACCCTATAGGAAAAGGTACCCCATGAACATGTAAATGTAGTTTTTCCGATCTTCAAGATAGCAACTCTAATTTGATTGTATACACTAAAGCCATAAAAGAAGGAAAAGTATTGCTTACCAAAAAGGTTGTCTAGGAATTGATCTATGAATGGTAACGGAAAATATTCTCTCAAAGTGTGTCTTTGTTAAATTCCCTATAGTCAACACATATTCTTGGTTTTCTATTATTTTTAGGAACAATTACAAGAGGAGATACCCACTTTGAATATACGAGATAGGGTAGATAAAACCTACTTGTAATAGCTTTTCAATTTCTTGTTTGACTATATCCCTTAAGGATGGGTTAATCCTTCTCCAAGGATGCCTAATTGGTTTAACATTTTCATTATAAATGTGATGAGTGAAGATACTTGGGTGAACTCCTTCATGTCTTTGTAATCCCAAGAAAAAGCTTTAGTCTGATTTTTTAATACATCAAACAATTTATCTTCTTCATCATCCTTCAACCAATGTTAGTGTTAAATATTTTACTGGTTAAATCTCAACATGCTTGGTTCCAATGTGTGATGAACTGATTTGTTGAAAAGGTTCCATTAAATTATTTAATGGACATGTATGCAGATAATAAAATATGGTATATAGCAACATCTACAAAAGTTCCTTGAGATAGAATACTAGAAAAGGACATAATGAGAATTATGATACTTATCTCTTTGAAGGTCAAATTCTTTGTCACTTTGCTAATTTTGAGAAATTCTTCACCACTCCCTAATGTATTTGAAACTAAATATACTAATTCTTCCTCTCCCCACGAGAAATATCATTCCTCTAGAGTGAAATTATTTCCAATCAAAGAGAACTACTGTTGTGGGGGTTCGGAACTATAGTGGAAGGTTCCGAGAAATATTTATGATTACTTTGAGGACATGAGGACAACTGGTGCTCATCCAATGGTGGATTAATAATATCTTCTACTTCTCTTACATGTTCCTGCAATGTGATCATAGCCAAAGAAGACAAATTTTTCTTATTAGTTTCAAGAGAATCAACCCACAATTGTTCTTGAATGTTAGTAAAAGGTCGTGTAGAAGGATATAAGAAAATTTGCTTAGAGTTCTTACCATTCGAGATTGTCATATCACACGACTGTAATCAATTAAGGAATAAATCGTAGATAACCATGGTCTACCCAAAATAATGGGATAACCCAATGTTTTACCTCTTTCCTACAGTATAAGGAAGTCAACTCGATATTTCATGACTCCACCGTAACCGCCACGTCTTCAATAATCCCTTCGGTTTTACAATGAGTGGTCTCGCCATCCGTAATATGGTATTAGTAGGTTGTATACCCATTAACGGTAATGTTTTCAAAGTGTCCACTTTGTCACTACATTGATAGCCGCTCCCAAATTTATGAAAACGTTATGTATATCCTTATTCACTATAGGGACAAAAATAACATGACTTCATAGAGCTCCTTATTTGGGTAGTAAAAGTTTTCTTGATAATAAATCAACAAGTTTCCAATCTACTTTGATAGTCTTGGGGTGCTTGTTTCTTCCTTCCAGGATTTTTCAAACATAACATTTTGATTAATTTGTTCAATTTTGGAATGTCCTTAATTACCGTAATACTAGTATTTCAATATTCAATTTACTTAGTTCTGTACCAATTCGGACTCCTTGGTTTCTATAGCTTCTTTATATCTCTCTGGAAATGGATTCTCGAAGTAGTGTCACTATTTGGCTCCTTTTATTTTCTTTCTATGTTCTCTTTTGGAACAACAAGTACTAGGGATTTCATTTTCTTCGTTCATTTCATTGATTATAATAGGTGGAATGCTAATGATTTTGCCAAATCTAGTTTGAATATCCTTACAATCCATAGCACGTAAATCAACTAATTTTTCTGGTTCTGTTCCATAAACAGGAGTTGTTTGTTTGTTTCTTATGTTTTCTACTGGTTGTGTTGGTATTTTCATTTGGACTACATTCTTAGTTTGTGAATTTTGTGTAGGGGATCCTATGATGGTCTGATGTTGATCTTGATATTGATATGTTCTTCCTTGAGCATAAATACTAGGGTTCCATCTAGGTTGTGACCAATCATAAGGATTTCCTTGACCATGCCATGGTTGTTGATGTCCCCTGAGCATACCAAGCTTGAATTTCTCAATCTTGAGGGTTCCATGTTTGTTGAGGTACCCAAAGTGGTTGTCCCCAATTTTTTGGTCTATGTCGAACAACCCATGGCATCTTCGAGGGATTAGGAACTGATCTTGGTATAAAGCGCCCTTGGTTAGTTTTTCTCTAAACAAAATTAAATTCTTCTGTTGTGAATGATGTACTAGTTTTTTTAGCTGATTCTTTATGATTGGAAGTAAAGAACAAGCTTTAGTATCATGTTCTTTAGATTCACAAATAAGACACATTTTTTTTTATCCAAAGGAAAATATCTTATTGCATGCTTCTTCTTGCAACTAAGACAATACACAGCCAATGGTTCAATTTTGGCATTTGTTTTATATTGTAATCCATCCATAGTAGAGGTTAATTGAACCAAAATGTCTTTTTAGGAATTTCTAACTCATCCATTAGTTTGTTCATATCCGGATTAAGAATTTTCATTGATTTTCCTTTTCTAGGTCCACCCCTCATTCTAGAGTAGACTCTACAAATCTCCTTAATTTCATTCATCCTTAACTAATCAATGTCTCCACCTTCTATCAAGTTAAGGGCTTCGCTAGATTCTTCATTCAAACCTTTAAGAAAAATGCTTTTACTTAGTTCTCTTCTTGAAGTACAAATCCACACCTTTTGCTTACAAATAGGAATCTATCTAAATAGTCTTCTATATTTTCATCTTCCTCTTGCTTGATTTTGAAGAATTCTTCCTTCCTATTTCTCCCTCCACAATAATTTTTGTATTTGTCTAAGAAGGAAGTCTCCATTTCTACCCAAGTTATAATAGATTTTGATGGTAATCTCATGAACCAATTCATTGTTGCATCCTTTGAGTGGATGGAAACAACTTGAGTTTTTGATTATCCATTTTATTTTCATAGGTCTTACATAGTACCTTAAACTCAAATCAAAATTGGTCAGGGTCTTTAGATGACATCCCTCTAAATGTGGGTAAATGTATAGGGGAGATATTTTCATTGGTGTATCATCATCACCCAATTGGATTGGATAAGTAAAGGTCCTATCAAGTACTCTTTCAACTTCTCATGCCATTTTAAAAATATTTTCTGAATTTTCCTCCCAATCAATGTGGTATGCCTTGGGGAAGGTGAAAAATCAAGAGTAGGAGGTTGACTACTCAATTGAGAATCAAAACTCATCCTAAATGGATCTTGAGTAATAAGCCTTTTCCTAAAAGTTCCACTTCCTTCAGGTGACTGATCTAAGAATTCCAAAGGTGGCAATTCTGTTTCTTGTATGACAGGGGATGATGGTGCCTCCAATTCTTGATCAATTTCCTTATTTGGACTAGAGGATGTTATGAATTATTTTGAAGATGTTCTTAGGAAGAATTTACCATTTGAGTCTCTTGGTCTACTCATATATTTTTGATATAATAGGGAATATCCTTCAACTAATAGATGTATGATTGTTTCTCTTGCTAACACTTGATTAGAAAATTCAACTAGTGTGTCCCAGTAGTGGTGCCAAAAATGATGGGTGTCATTATTCCCTTGATTTAATCAACTTCTTGTTGATGTCATATTAAAACCAAGGTTGTGTCTAAAAATATATGCAACAAGAGTAATCCTAATGATCTAGTAGTTATGTGTAGTTATTTTTGTATTTTTACGGGGTCTTTTCAATGTATTAACGACTTCTTGGTAAAAACCTTATTTAAATCATACTATGAAAACTTGCTGAAAGGAAACACACTTTGTCGAATGGAAATAACCACATAAAACTTAGAATGCTTAAAAATGGTTGCAAGAAATATAAGAATCTATCTAGATGCCTACAGAACAAGTATATAACAAAGTTTAACTAGAAGAATTAAAAGCGATACGAACTAAAAAATCTAAAATATTTACATAGGAAATATAAATACCAAATAGATGAATATCCCTATCCTTAGGGGAGTGGACCCATGCTCCTCCTTGAATGAGGATTTAAAAACTTAGATTTCTCTCAAACAGAATGGCTATTTATTGATAAAACATTCGGTATTACAAAATGTATTGGATCGTTGTACTTATTCTATATCTATATTATGTGTTCTATAACTATCTTCTTATATTTTTATCTACTACAGTCTACTTATATATATTTACAATCATAGATGTGTGTACGATATTGATGAAATGGAATCCTACGCTGTGAGAATAGATGTTGAGTCGGATTGTGGCTGATCGACAGTTGTAAGCTAACTATCCTTGGATCTGCATTAAGAAATATTCTCATCCTCTCCGATTGAAAGGGTCATTGATGCAAAATCTTTGGATGTTGTTAGAATAGATAAAATTCCATTGGTTTTGGAACTTGGACAAGTTCCGAGGAACCATAGGAAACCATTAAGAATCAAAACCATTAGACTTCTAGAGCTATACCCGGGGAATTCTAGAACTAAGTCCGAAAATTCTAGGACTAAATATTGGAGTTACGGAACTAAGTTGTGTTGGAATAGATGCCACTCTGACAACATACCGAATGCTACATATTTCATTTCTTCGGTGATTAGACCTACTTTATTACAAAATTGAATTTCAAACACACACTTTGTCGGGAATTAAAGAGATTTTAAACATTAGAATCACAATCAATCAAAATAAAGAAAACTACATCCTAACTCATATCGGATCAAATAAAAATCACAAAATGTAGTCAAACATAATAAAAATGAGGGTAATATGAGATCATATTTTATACATTAATTAGGCATATTCTAGCCTCATCATTATCCTTCATCTGCTAGATATGGCTTTGACTCTCTCTTTGTCTTTTTACATCTTTCCCATGGCATCCTCTATAATGTAGGCATTCTCAATGGCCTTTGCTAATGTTTGTAGGAAATTAATGCAAGCTGCCCCTCCAATGTCTAGGTTTAGGCCCTTGATGAACGTGTGGATCCTCACCTTCTTGTCCCGCATGTAGTCCATGTATTGAAGTAAGTCTAGGAAATGAATCTCATACTCTTCCACTATCATGATGCCTACCATAGGGTCGTTGAAGTCATCTATACTCTCTTGAACCAATCCTCAAAGATCTCCCAAGTAACTATCTTAGAAGGTGGATGAGAACACGAGCCTTCATTTTACGGTACAAAAACATAGCTTGAAGCACCCTCTCGAAGATGACTAAGCATACATATTCCTAAAATCCTTGAGTCTCCCTAGCAAAATGAGATGGATGTAGTTTTAGGATCTCTCTTATGATGATTTACAATGTAGAATCTGTACCCGTAGGTCTGTCGACATGATCATTACCTTGTCTAGGGATCTTAGATCTATCCATGTGTCTGTAACCCTGTCGCCATGACCTCTCTATGGTGAATCTTGTCTAACTGACTCCACATGGGATTTATTTTCTCTATGCTCATCACTATGTCTGAAAGGTGCATGAGTCTCTACTGATGGCTCTCTGTCCTAATGCACGTCTCCCTCCCAAGGATCCTTTCTGACAAGTGGCATTAACATCCTATAACATCTGATGTATATGAGGCAATATGGATGCTACTACCTAATCTATAGGTGGTAATCCACGGGTCCACGTGCAAGAACCTCTTTGTGATCTGCACCTCCTACACAGACCAAGGTGAGAGTTATTTTATTACTCTATTTTTTTGGTTTTCTATGTTTATTCCTTTAAAATATCATTCAGGTTGTGTGATCTAGGTTTAGAGTTATGTTATGTTTTCTTGTTATGTCTTATGTTTCAAAGTGTTCGGGGTCCTAAAGCGTTGTAACCATAGTTTCGATACCAAGTGTAAAACCCACAACTTCGATGTTTAAAAACCAAATTAATCCTTAAATAGTTATCTACAAATTTACATAAACATTTTTTTGTTTTAAGTTATAAGGGTGTCAATTTCTAATGAACTTTAAATTAATTTCTACTAACAACTACATTTCAAAGGATGGATCTAGTCTATAATATTAATTAAATTTTCTTAATCCGGTTCTAGGTTAGTTTAATTAACATTACTAGCTAAGTGTTAAAAATTCCCTTTCACTAGGTTAAGTAGTTCTCGAAATCATTTTCATAAAATTCCATTTCAATGATTATTATTGTTTATTATTGGTAAATAGTTTTGAAGGGACTATACCCTGATTACATAGAGGGCCTAAAAGCCAGATAAAACATGAAGAGGTTCCACAAAAAGGGATCAACATCCATAATAGGCGTTAAAGCCAACAGTAACCGAAAGAGAGTTACTAAAGAAAAGCAAAATAGAGCGTGCACTATAACAAAGTAGAGAAAAAACATCAAAAAAAAAAAAAAATTATGATGAAAAGTAGCATCTGCAACAAAGACCTCCTTTACTTCTTGGCAGCTCTATTAATTTTGGACTTAATAGTTTGCAACGAGGTGAAAAGAGCCACCGTTTTCATGTGTGTGGGGTCCTTAGCATCCAAATTTTCTATGGTTTGACTGATTTCCTTGTCCATTCCCCAAAGAGTGTCCAGGATCTCACTAAGCACAGAAACACTACGAACATGTTGTTCGAGGAAATCACCTTGATTGGATTAAAAATTTCCATATTGTGATCATGGTGATCCTTTCCTCTCTCGGACGTTTGTCCAAGGAGTTTAGCTTTGTGTAAATGTCCTCAACTTTCTTATTGCCAAGGTGTAGTATCCTCATCCATCTTCCTTTTGCCTTTTTGATTGGTGAATGATACACTTCTTTGGATGCATCATTTCATTTTCCAAATCTTCCATCCTTTGGGAAGTACTTTTCCCTCTTTTTGTAAGGTATCTTCTTGGCCTACACTTTGCTGATGTGCAATAAGTTTTAAACATCTTCCAAATATTGATTAATGTAAAGAACTCTACGAAATAGGGGTGTCCAATTTGGTCTTCTTATGGTTCTTTGTTTTAGGCTTGGTCGTGGTGGAATGGATGGGGTGGGGGTAGTGGTGGTAGGAAAGAGTGGAACGGTGTTGGGGCATGATGGGATACTTTGGGGTAATTGGAAATATATAGCTTGTGCAAAGTAAAAGGATAAGGCCTTGATGTAGGGGAATAGACAGAATGCTTACAGTAAATCCAAGATGGAGCGTTCGAGGGAGTTCAAAAGATAATGTGGGAAGTAGATATTGATTTTCCTACAGAAATGGTTTAGGAACACCAGGTGTTTAATAGGAACTATAACATATCTCTCTTCTAGTGTGAGATATACTGAGGACCATCATTCGGGTGATTTCATCAAAAGCAAGGGGATAGAACTTACCCTCAATCCGTAGTAAGAAAAACCAGCTCCTCATTATCGAAATGAGTAAAACTTCTTCTCATCAAAGCATTTTTTCGATCCTCTTATTGAATAAATGGAAGCCAACCATCTCTAGGCTTGTAGCTTCAACAATTAGCTCTTCATTAATAGTAATTTTATCTCCTCCATACTCCACTTTTTGATCTTTCCAATCCATAGCGAACTGGACCAAAATGCTCTGATTGTGTCCCTAAATATGATCAATGAAGTTTGTGACTCTACCCTTCTTGAGGAGGTTCCACAGCTCCTTGTTGCTCTTCCATTCTGAGTCACCTTTGCTAGGTTCTACCTAGCACGGGTCTCCTCCCATTTTTTTTCCTCTCGAAATTACTAGAAATCTTGTCCTCAAAATGTTGTTTGAACTACTATTTGAAATGTAGTTATCACTCTACCTATCCCAGATTTTAAGAGTTCCATACACATGTTGGGAGTAATGAAATTTAATGTGGCCATAGCTTACATGATATTTCCTGCATGTGCGATCTTTTATACCCTCTAAATCCCACTCCAATTTATCATTATCCTTACTCCATACTTGAGTTCCCATAAATATCCACTTTAATGTTACTTTGTACCTTCTCGGGGATGTCATTAACATTATCCCAAATAATTTTATTATTATTTATCCCATGATTATCCAATGCATCAACAACCTTATTTCCTCCCGGTATGTATGCTTGATTCAAATATTTTTGAAGGTTTTCCAAATGCTTATAGATTCCATGATGAAATCCTTGATATTCTAAAGCAAGGAGGCTAAGACTTATTTCAATGATTATTAAAACATACTAGGAACGAAAATAATTTAACTTGACATAAAAGAGTTCTAAATGGCCCCATTCACCCATTTACACATACCTTTAAATTATCTAAAAGCATAGTATGAATATTCTCACCTAATAATTGTAGGGTAGATTCTCAACCCTAGGATCAAATCAATTATGACCACTAGATCTTTGGGTTCCAAACAAACCCTAACTATCCTTATCAAAACTTATAAAACCTTTTTCTTTTCCCTAGCCTCCTTATTTGGTCTCTTTTCTTTTGTTTAATTTGTAGGCTGGATAAATGGAAACCATGGGAGGAAGGAGAGAAGAACCTAGGAGGAATTCTCAAAATCAAACTTAGTTTAGTTTAAGTTAATGATTTATTATTGTAATTTGTTCCATTGGAATATTTAAGGGGTTTCCACTCAAGATCTAGAGTTGTGATTTATTTAATTCCATTTTTGTCTTCTATTTAGGAAAAACCCTACTTCATTTTAAATCCTTGAGATTGAATGCTTTTAAATACCCATTTGAAGATTTACAAGTTTAGAACAATGAATTTATGCCCTTATGGCTTGTTGGTGACTTTGTCTTCAAATTTGTAGGATTAAAATTTTAATCAAACCAAGTTAAAATTTGTACAAACATGGATTTTTTATTTTTCCGCCGTCAAAGATGAAAGCTGTCTCCCAAAGTAAGTCAAGGGTGGTGGGATCGCCACCCTACCTGGGTGACGATTCACGAACCATTGCCTTACCTAAGCGGCATTTTAGAGACCACCACTCTGCACATGGCGATGTACCTATTCTTTAAAAATAGAACCACCAATTCCATAAATTTTCTAAAAACCTATTTTACTTGGAGTGTTTAAGCTGTTTATCCTTTATTGAATTTATGTTCCTAAAGTCTCCAATTTAAGGGTTTAACCATTTATTCATTTCATTCCTAAAATTACTAAATTTAAAGATTTTCTATTTCAATAGTAACAAGAAAAATAATACAAGATCATTTTCATTTTCATTCAACAAATTTTCTTTCAAGTTCAAGAGTAAGAAAGAAGCTTAGTCTATTCCTAATATTATTGTTATCCTTTCTTCAACAAAATGCAAATTTTCAACACAATAAATTACTTAACTTGTATTGCATCTTTCCATCTCTATTAAAACCATTTGTTCAAGTAACCATAAGAAACTTTATTTCACATTCAAATTTGCAATGCATACACTATTCATGTTTTACAACTTCTATGCTCTTCTTTTAATTTTTACTAAAATAGAAATACTTACAATGGCAATGAACTTTCCTTTTTTATTTTGGGCATGAATAATTCTATTACAATGTAAGAGTTTCCTTTTCAATAATGTATTACAAATTAATGAATGAAATATACAATACAATTTTTTCACAAATGCAATGCTACTAGTCTTCCAATCAAGTGGGAATTACAAGAAAGGTTTTGTAATAAAGAAGGATTTATTTTGGGCCTACAATCTCCATAAACCATCATTAAACACTTTTCATCGCTAAGAGATAGATTGTGTTGTTCACATCTTGTTAACACTCTATCTAGATTTCTCAAAGCATCATCAAATGTATCTCTGTGTATAGTGATTTCATCCATATATACCTCAACACAATAATTTGTGAGATCAACAAAGATTACAAGCACAACTCTCTGGAAAGTTGCAGGAGCATTGCATAAACCAAATGGTAACACCCTATAAGAAAAGGTACCCCATGGACATGTAAATGTAGTTTTTTTCCTGATCTTCAACAACGAATCTTATTTGATTGTATCCACTAAAGCCATCCAAGAAGGAAAAGTAGTGTTTACCTGAAAGGTTGTCTAGGAATTGATCTATGAATCGTAAGGGAAAATAATCTCTTAGTGTGGATTTGTTCAATTCCCTATAGTAAACACATATTATCAGTTTTCCATTCTTTTTAGGAATAATTACAAGAGGAGATACCCTTTGACTATCTCGAGATAGGGTAAATAAAACCTACTTGTAATAGTTTTTAAATTTCTTATTTGATTATATCCCTTAAGGCTAGGTTAATCCTTCTCGAGGTCAGTGTCTAATTGGTTTAACATTTTCTCGTATAAATGTGATGAGTGAAGATACTTGGGTGAACTCCTTCATGTATTTGTAATCCGAAGCAAAAGCTTTAGTATTATTTTTAAAACATCAAACAATTTAGCTTTTTCATCATCCTTTAACCAGCTATTAATGTTCAAATTTTTACCCGGTTGAATCTCAACATGCTTGGTTCCAATGTGTGATGAACTAATTTTTTGAAAAGGTTCCATTAAATTATTTAATGGACATGTATGTTGTGGCAACATATGGTATGTAGCAACATCTCCAAAAGCTCCTTGAGATATAATCTGGAAAAGGACGAGTAATGAGAATTAAGATACTTATCCCTTTATAGGTAAACTTATTCATCATTGCTACTTTCGAGAAATTATTCACCACTTCCTAATGTATTTTGTAACTGAAGCTACTAATTCTTCCTCTCCACACGATAAATCTCATTCCTCTAGAGTGAAATTATTTCCAATCAAAGAGAACTACTATTGTGGGGGTTCTAGAACTATAGTGGAAGGTTCCGAACTATTACGATTGCTTCGAGGACAGCTAGTGCTCATCCAATGGTGGATTAATAATCTCTTCTACTTCTCTTACATGATCCTGCAATGTGATCATAGCCAAAGAAGACAAATTTTTCTTATTAGTTTCAGAAGAATCAACCCACAATTGTTCTTGATTGTCAGTAAAAGGTCGTGCAGAAGGATATAAGGAAATTTTCTTAGATTTATTACCATTTGAGATTGTCATATCACTTGACCTACAATCAATTAAGGAAGCAATCGTAGCTAACCATGGTCTACCCAAAAATAATGGGATAACCCAATTTTTTACCTCTTTGTAGCAGTATAAGGAAGTCAACTGGAAATTTCTGTGACTCCACCATAACCTCCACGTCTTCAATAATCCCTTCTTGTTTTGCAACAGAATGGTCTTCCATCTGCAATATGGTATTAGTAGGTTGTATACCCATTAATTGTAATGTTTTCAAAGTGTCCATTGTCACTACATTGATAGCCGCTCCCAAATTTACCAAAATGTTATGTATATCCTTATTCACTATAGGGACAAAAATAAAATGACTTCTAGGATTTCCTCATTTGGGAAGTAAAATTTTTCCTGCTAATAAATCAACAAGTTTCCAATCTACTTTGATAGTCTTGGGGTACTGTTTCTTCCTTCCAGGATTTTTCAAACATAACATTTTGATTAATTTTTTCAATTTTGGAATGTCCTTAATTACTTGTAATAAGTGGTATTTTAATATTCAATTTACTTCGTTCCTATACCAATTCAAACTTCTTGGTTTCTATAGCTTCTTTAAATCTCTTTGGAAATGGAATCTCAGTAGTGTCACTATCTGGCTCCTTTTATTTTATTTCTATGTCCTCTTTTGGAACAATATTACTAGGGATTTCATTTTATTCTTTGATTTCATTTATTACAATAGGTGGACTGCTAATGATTTTCCCGGATCTAATTTTAATATCCTTACAATCCATGACATGTAAACCATCTCGATTTTTCAAGTTTTGTTCCATAAACAGGATTTGTTTGTTTATTTCTTATGTTTTCTACTAGTTGTGCTGGTATTTTTGTTTGGAATATATTCTCGGTTTGTGAATTATGTGAAGAGGATCCCATTATGGCCTATTGATTATGATATTGAATATTCTTCCTTTAACATAAATACTAGGGTTCCATCTAGGTTGTGACCAATCACAAGGATTTCCTTGACCAGCCCATGGTTGTTGATGTCCCCGAGCATACCAAGCTTGAATTTCCAAATCTTGAGGGTTCCATGTTGGTTGAGGTACCCAAGGTAGTTGTCCCAAATTTTTGGTCTGTCTCGAGCAGCCCATGGCATCTTCGAGGGATTAGGAACTCCGATCTTGGCATAAAGCGCCCTTGGATAGTTTATCTATGAAAAAAATTCAATTCTTCTATTGTGGATTATGTAATAGTTTGTTTAAGATGTTTCTTTATTATTGGAAGTAAAGAAAAATATTTAGTATCATGTTCTTTAGATTCACAAATAAGACACATTTTTGTTTTATCAAAAGGACAATATCTTATTACATGCTTCTTCTTGGAACTAGGAAAATACATGGCCAATGGTTCAATTTCGGCATTTGCTTTAGCTTGTAATCCATTCATAATAGAGGTTAATTGAACTAAAATGTCTGTTTTAAAAATTGCTAACTCATCCATTAGTTTGTTCATATCTAGTTTCATAATTTTCACTGATTTTCCTTTTCTAGGTCCAACCCTCATTCTGGAGTAGCTTCTACAAATCTCCTTAATTTAATTCATCCTTAACTAATCAATGTCTCCACCTCCTATCAAGTTAAGTTCTTCCCTATATTCTTCATCCAAACCTTTAAGAAAAATGGTTTTACTTAAATCTTCTTGAAGTACAAATCCACACCTTTTGCTTACAAAGAGGAATCTGTCTAAATAGTCTTCTATATTTTCATCTTCCTCCTGCTTGATTTTGAAGAATTCTTCCTTCCTATTTCTCCCTCTACAATAATCCTAGTATTTGTCTAGGAAATAAGTCTCCATTTGTGCCCAAGTGGTAATAGAGTTTGATGGTAATCCCATGAACCACTTCATTACAAACATCCTTTAGAGTGGAAGGAAACAACTTAAGTTTTTGACTATCCGTTTTGTTGTCATAGGTCTGACATAATACCTTAAACTCAAAAAAAAATTGGTCAGGGTCTTTAGATGACATCCCTCTAAATGTGGGTAAATGTGTAGGTGAGATATTTTTCATTAGTGTATCATCATCACCCAATTGGATTGGATAAGTAAAGGTCCTATCAGGTACTCTTTCTGCTTCTCGTGCCATTTTTAATTTTTTTTGAATTTTCCTCCCAATCAATGTGGTATGTGGTATGCCTTGGGGAAGGTGAAAAATCAAGAGTAGGAGGTTGACTACTCAATTGAGAATCAAAACTCTTCCTAAATGGATCTTGAGTAATAAGGCTTTTTTAAAAGTTCTTCTTCCTTCGTGGTGACTGATCTAAGAATTTCAAAGGTGGTAATTCTATTCCTTGTATGATAGGGGATGATTGTGTCTCTAATTCTTGTTCAATTTCCTTATTTTTACTAGAGGATGTTATGCATTCTTGTGAAGATGTTCTTGGAAGGAATCTACCATTTGAGTTTCTTGTTCTACTCATATATTTTATGATATAATAGGGAATATCCTTCAACTAATTGATGTATGATTGTTGCTCTCTTGACACTTAATTAGAAAATTCCAACTAGTGTGTCCCCGATAGTGGTGCCAAAAATTATGGGTGTCGTTATTCCCTTGATTTAATCAACTTGTTGATGTCATATTAAAACCAGGGGTGTGTCTAAAAATATATGTAACAAGAGTAATCCTATTGATCTAGTAGTTCGGTGTAGTTATTTTTGTATTTTCTTGGGGATGTTTTTCATGTCTTAATGAATTCTTGGTAAAAACCTTATTTAAATCATACTACAAAAACTTGCTGAAAGGAAACACACTTTCTTTTGGAAATAAACACACACAACTTAGAATGCTTAAAAATGGTTGTAAGAAAAATAAGAATCTATCTAGACACCTACAGGAACAAGTATACAATAGAGTTTAACTAGAAGAATTAAAAGTGATACAAAATTAACAGATCTAAACTATTTGTTTAGGAAATATAAATACCAAATAGATGAATATCCCAGTCCTTGGGGGAGTGGGCCCTTGCTCCTCCTTGAATCAGGATTTAACAACTTAGAATTCTCTCAAATAGGAATGGCTATTTATTGATAAAACATTTAGTATTACAAAATGTACTGGATCTATGTACTTATTTTATATCTATCTTCTGTGTTCTATCTCTATATTATATATCTTTATCTACTGCAAGTCTACTTATATATATATATATATATATATATATATTTACAATCATAGATGTCTCTAAAATTTTGATGAAATGGAATCCTACCGGAATAGTTGTTGAGTCGAGTGTGATTGATCGAAACCGTAAGATAATTATCCCTGGATCTACGTTCAGAAATTGTCTCATCCTCTCCCAATAGTAAGGGTCGTTGATGTAAAATCTCTCGGATGTGGTTAGAATAGATAAACTTCCATGGTTCGGAACTTAAGACAAGTTCAGAACCATAGGAAATTGTTAAGGATAAAAGCGATTAGAGTTCTAGAGCTATACCCAAGAGTTTAAGAACCAAGTCCGAAAATTTCGGAACTAAATATTGGAGCTTCGGAACTAAGCTATGTTGGAATAGATGCTACGAAAACATACTAAATGTTACATAATTCATTTCTTGGCTGATTACTCCTACTTTATTACAAAATTAAATTTCAAACACACACTTCATCGGGAATTTAAGATATTTTAAAAATTAGAATCATAATCAATCAAAATACAGAAAATTACATCCTAATTCATATCAGATCAAATAAAAGTCACAAAATGCAATCAAACTTAATAAAAAAGGAGAGTAATATGAGATCATATTTTATACATTAATCGGGCATATTTTGGCCTCATCATTATCCTTCATCTGCTGGATACGGCTCTACACTCTGTCTTTAACTTTTTACATCTTCCTCTTGGCATCCTTCACAATGTAGGTCTTCTCAATGGCCTCTCTGCTAATGTTTTCAGGAAATGAATGCGAGCTGCCCCTCCAATGTCCAAGTTTAGGCCCTTGATGAACATGTGGATCCTCACCTTCTCTTCCCTGAATGTATTCCATGTCTTGAAGTATGTCTAGGAAATGAATCTCATAATCTACCATCGTCATAAATTCTTGCCATAGGTCGTGGAACTCATCTATCCTCTCTTGAACCAATCCTCAAAGAGATCCCAAGTAACTATCTCGAGAAGGTGGATGACAACACGAGCCTTCGTTTTTCTAGTACAAAAAAATAGCTTGAAGAACCCTTTGAAGATGACTAAGCATGTATATTCCTAAAATCCTCTAGTGTCCCTAGCGAAATGAGATGGATATAGTTTTAGGATCTCTCTGATGTGATCTGCAACTATAGATTCTCTACCCATAGGTCTCTTGACATGATCATTACCTTTTCTAGGGCTCCTAGATCTATCCATGTGTCCTATAGCCGTGTCGCCATGACCTTTATATGGTAAATCTCGTCTAATTGACTCCATGTGGGAGTTCTTTTCTCTATGCTCATTCTTATATGTCAAGAAGGTGCACGAATCTCTACCGATGGCTCTCTATCCTTTCTGTTGTGTCTTCCTATCAAGGATCGGCCGTGTATAGCAACATTAACATCCTGTAACATCTGAAGTATATGAGGCAATATGGATGCTAGTGCCTAATATGGAGGTGGTAAGCCTAGGTCCATGTGTAAGAACACTGTTATGGTCTACGCCTCCTACAGACAAAGGTGAGAGTTAATTTATTACTCTATTTTTTTGGTTTTTATGTTTCTTCCTTTAAAATATCATTTTGGTTGTGTGATCTAGGTTTAGAGTTACGCTATGTTTTCTTATTATGTCTTATGTTTCAAAGTGTTCCTGGGGTCCAAGCATTGAACCCATGGTTCGCATACCAAGTGTAACACCCACAATATCGATGTTTAAAAATCACATTAATCCTTGAATAGTTATCTACAAATTTGTAGAAATATTTTTTTGTTTTAAGTTACAAGGGTGTCAAACCCTAATGACGTTAAATTAATTTCTACTAACTACTACATTTCAAAGGATGGATCTAGTCTATAATATTAATTAAATGTTCTTAATCCAAAGTTCTAGGGTCTATTTAATTAACATCACTAGCTAAGTGTTAAAAATTCCCTTCCACTAGGTTAAATAGTTCTCATAAATCATTTTCATAAAATTCCATTTCAATGATTATTAAAATATACTAGGAACTAAAATAAATTAACTTAACATAAAAGCGTACTAAATGGCCCCATTCACCTAGTTACACATACCTTTAAATTATCTAAAAGCATAGTATGAATATTCTCACCTAATAATTTTAGGGTTGATTCTCAACCCTAGGATCAAATCAATTGTGACCACTAGATCTTAGGGTTCCGAAAAACCCTAACTAGCCTTATGAAAACTTATAAAACCTTTTTCTTTTCCCTAGCCTCCTTATTTGGTCTCTTTGCTTTTGTTTAATTTGCGGGATGGAGAAATGGAAACCATGGGAGAAAGGAGAGAAGAACCCTGGAGGAATTCTCAAAATCAAACATAGTTTAGTTTAAGTTAATGGTTTATTATTTTAATTTCTTCCATTGTAATATTTAAGGGGTTTCCACTCAAGATCTACTGATTGTGATTTATTTAATTCCATTTTTTTCTTGTTTGGGAAAAAACCCTACTTCATTTTAAATCCATGAGATTGAATGCTTTTAAATACCCATTTGAAGATTTACAAGTTTAGAACAATGAATTTATTCCCTTATGGATCTGCTAGTGACTTTGTCTTCAAATTGGTAGGCTTAAAATTTTAATCAAACCAAGTTAAAATTTGTGCAAATGCGGATTTTTATTTTTCCACCGTCAGTGATTAAACCGCCACCCAAAGTAAGTCAACGGTGGTGGGATCACCACCCTACTTGGGTGACGATTCATGAACCATTGCCTTTCCTAAGTGGTGTTTTGGATACCACCACTCTACACGGGTGATGTACCTATTCTTTAAAAATAGAACCATCAATTCTGTAAATTTTCCAAAAACCTATTTTCTTTGGAGTGTTTAGCTCTTGTTTATCCTTTGTTGAATTTATGTTCCTAATGTCTCCGGTTTAAGGTTTTAACCATTTATTTATTCGATTCCTAAAACTATTAAATTTAAATATTTACTATTTCCATATTAACAAGAAAAAAACTACAAGATCATTTTCATTTTCATTGAATAAATTTTCTTTCAAGTTCAAGAGTAAGAAAGAAGCTTAGTCTATTGCTAATATTATTGTTATCCTTTCTTGAGAAAAATGCAAATTTTCAACACAATAAATTAATTAACTTTTATTGCATCTTTCCATCTCTATTATAGCCCAGTTGTTCAAGTAACCATAATAAAATTTATTTCACATTCAAATTTGCAATGCATACACTATTTATGTTTTACAACTTCTATGCTCTTCTTTTAATTTTTACAAAAATAAAAACACTTACAACAACAATGATTTTTCCTTTTTCTTTTGGGCATGAATCATTCTATTACAATGTAACAGTTTCCTTTTCAATAATGTATTACAAATTAATGAATGAAATATACAATACAACTTTTTCTCGACAAGTGCAATACTACTAGTCGTCCACTCAAGTGGGAATTACAAGAAAGGTTTTGTAATAAAGAAGGATTTATCGTGGGACTACAAAAAAATGTTCCAAATTTTAAATCTCCAACAAAAGGTCCACCATGTCTTCACTTGATCAAAATAACAAAAATGGAGGAGAGGCAACACTCTCCACCCAACCAATAATCCAATGAGGAGAAGAAGCTATCTTGCTCATTGGCCTCCGAGCCCCAACCACAATGCAATAAAATATGGATACAACTCATGGTAACTATTAAAAATATTCCACATCACAATACACATATTTCAAAACAAAATCAACACAAAATATAAAAGCCTTTAAAATGCAAATTCAATGGAGCAAGGATCTATGGGGAGATAACTTATGCCTCCCAATGGGGAATTAGGTTCCAACCTTAAATCCCTCAAAAATAAATCTAAAACACCTACATAGCTCTTATTCCTCCTCAAGATCCTCTCCTATGCCTCCTACATTCTTTTATGCCTCCCTATAATCTCTTATGTCTCCTCAAAAGAACCAAGTAAGAAATGCCTACATTCTCTTATCCAAGGTGGGGCACCCAACCCAACTCCCTCCAAAACATGAAATAAACTCTTATGCCTCCCTACATATAATATCCCCATAGCCTTCTCCTACACCATACTTAGGCAATCTACCCAAGAACCCAACAAGCATACCAAAACATTCAATAACATACAAATATACACATATAAGAGAAAACAATTAAAACAAGGGTGTAGCTCCTACCTTTCCATGGTAGAGCTTGATCAAAGAGTCACACACAAAGATCCTTTAAGCCCAATCCAACTCCAACAAGCTCAAAAATTCAACAAGCACTCAAAACTCTCTAAATCCAAAATACAAGAGCACAAATGAAATGAAGTAACCCCCAAACAAACAAATGAACTTGCATAAATAGAAAAGGGAGAGAGGAGGTTGAGGTGGCTCCATATAGGATGCCACATCACTTATCATCAACTCCACATCACAATTCAAACCTCAACCCCAATGCACAATAAATTGGTGGTTGAGAGGAATGAAAAGCCTCTTACACACACAATCCAAACCCACACCCTCTAAGGACAAAATTAAAATCCATGTAATAAAAGTGCAATAAATGTCACTTTTTTCCTTTCAAAACACATAATGAGGTCTATTTTTTACCCTCCTATCCATAGGTAGGGTTGGTATATGAAATTAAGAGTTGTGGGACAATCTTGTCTTGTCGTATAAGCCTCCAAAAATGACTCTTAAGCCCAAATCCGAAATTCTAAGGTAAGGGAGAGTGTTCAACACTTAAAGTTACTTACACTCAATTAAAATCAAATAATCCAAAATACCAACAAATATAATAAATGACTCCATTATCACATCCCCATATAAATTAATATTATTATTAATTTACTTAATAAAGGCACATTAATCAACAATGATTCAATAAATTACATCACAATTAAATCACATGCTCTATAGTAAATAAATATAATTAAAAAGAAAAAACAAAAAAGAAAAAGTAAAAATTGCACTTAAGGCCCATGGTCACTGATTGGAGGTCATCCCCATGGGAACCCCTAATAAAATAAAACAAACATAACACCACTTTACATGGTGACCTTAGTTGTATCCATCTACTATTCCGCCTTGTTTGGTATCCAATCTCCCTTTTGATTGTCGTGATATAGTCGGTTGTAAAATCACAAAATACTTCCTTTAGCCTTGTGGCCGCATCAAAAAAATCAAAGATAAAATATACACATATCAATCAATACACATCTGCATATAGATAAATCAACATCTCAACTAAACAATGCCATCATTTGTCTAATATTTCCATAACATCCGAATTCTATTTTTTTATCAATATCCACAAGATTACAAGATTAGTTCAAAAGTTAAATCCTACCCAACACGAAGAGAATTCTAAATGTCAGTAATACATATATCAACAACACATCATCATCATCAAATATAACATGTCTCTCTATGTATCTAAGAATCCACACAATCATACTATGAATCACAATCCATCAAAATAAGAATATCTCTATCATCTAACATCATGCTAAACCAAAATGATACAATAACATCCATGTCTATAGTCAATAGTAATCGAAATCAAAATATAATAAGTGTCAAAGAGGAGTGGGCACTACATAATTATTAATAGTGATAACTATGTGTAGATGTGTATAATTGTACTCTGATATATGAAAAATTAAGTTTCCTTTTATTTACTTGGATTACATTCCTTGAGTTTAGGGGAACATACACATTAGATAATAATCTATCAAAATAAACAAATACATTTAGGACAATACTACATTGTTATGAAATGTGACATTATTATTTAGACCTATCCTTACCAACTAATGTTATGTTGGGATACCATGTAAAGGGATACTTCTTACAGTTAGTAATGAGATAAGTTACTATATTTATCTATAGGAAAGTGGATAATGTGTATTAGTATTGCAATGATATGATGTAACTAGTATTAAATTGAAAGATAATGTTGTGTGAATGAGGTTTGTTTTCTATGAGCTTCCTTTCGATTTTCTTGAACCCTTTCTCTACCAAATTAGGATGGATACGAAAAGGGTAGTGAGCACTTAGTGACAAATGTCATTAAGTGGTCTCTATATTTTCCATATGAACCCTAAAATGGGAATGATAATGTACTCTCGAATTGAGTGTTGATTCTTAGATCCTATTTCTTCGAAATCAAAAAATGAAGTTTTTAAACAAGGAAATTAAGATCTAGATAATTGTATAGAGAAATTTATGTGGTGGAAAAGGTGAGTTTCATTTGACTTATGTGGGTCCATGAAATTAAGATTACATTTCTCACTTAATAACTTAGCCAAGTAGATTAGTTATATCAATACATTCTTTGATCACCATATTCATATTTTGTTTTATCGAAGGAAAATGAATTACAATGTTTTTATTCTCTAGGTATATAAATAGGAGTTGTAGTTAGTTCTCAAAAAGGTCTAATAAGGTTTAACCAAATGTATATAAGATATACTCAATCAATTAGAGTGATTATACTGGGGTTCAAGTATATCTAATGGACCCTTACATCTACACATGGTTATCATTTTTATCGGATGGATTGTTTTTTATTATTGGAAAATAGTTTTTGAAAAGGACTATACCCTTGTACAACAGGAATAAAAATTCAGAATATTTAGAATCAACATTACAAAAAGAGATCAAAATCAAGATAAAACAAATCAGCCCAACAATAGAAAGCATTCTGCCAAGAATAAAACCAAAACCAACAACCATACAACTAGATAAAAACTAGTAGACAACAACTTTAGCAGTTGTTCAAAGCAGAACACAAAAGGACTATAGACCAAATGTAGCGATGAGAGCACTCAAAAATACATGGCTCGTGCCTTGTCAGAGGTAATGGAAGGTTTAGATTTAGTGCCTTTATTTTTCCTATCCACTACCTTCCATTCCTCATTTCCATCTTCAACTGAAAATGGAAGAAAAACTTCAAATGACTTAATAGGGATGTGACCCTCAGTAGTCGAATCAGAATCTATCACTAAATCAACACCCTAAGGAGAGGATTCTTGATGTTTATTTTCTTTAGTGTTTAGAAGCTCTTCCATGATGGGAAATTTAGTTTTTAGGGGTTCCACAATCGGTTCTAACTGGGGCTAATTGTTAAATGATCTGGTAGAGAATCATTCCAACATGCAGGATTTTCCTTATTCTTGGAATGTTCACATTCATATGAAAGATGCCCCATTTGGAAAAATCTTCGGCATTTGAAAGCTAAGCCCTCATATTCTATCCTTGCACCCACTTCTTATCACCTATTTACAGGTGAATCTCTGCTGGGAGGTCTTGAGAGGTGTTAATATCTACCAAAATTCTATTATAAGTAGTATGTGTTTTGTGGGAGGTTCTATCATAAAATTTCAAAGAAGATCCTAGGGTATCTCCTATGGAAATGAGGAAAGATCTGTTTCAAAGCTGTAATGGAAGACCTGATAAACAGATGAGACATGATAGGTATCAAAGGAGTCTTTTAGAGGGTCAAAAGAAGGATACCATGGCTTGAACATGAGTCCATGTTCTCCCCAAACCTAGTATTGATTGAATATTAAATCCCTTTACCCAATGGTTTTAGAAACAACAATAAAATAGGCTTTAGCATAGGGGTAGAGTTCAATCTTACCCGTAATATTTTCCCTCCATCTTTGTGTGATCCAATCGTTGAGCTAAGAAAGCTTAGGCCAAAACTTGTGAAACCTGTAAATGAGACCAAGCTGGGATAGGTTTTCTTCTTCCTTTAGGACCTTTTGTAGTAGATCCTCTTCTATCTTCAGAACTCGGAGTTGTCCTTGGCCATGACGGTGTTAATGAATTTTCACTATTTTAGACATTCTCCTTCTATTTGGAGGCTACGACAGTATAAGACTTCCCACTTCCCATATTTTCCTTGTTGAAATTTCCATCTCTAGAGGTCCTTACTTCATATTTTCCATTGTGTGATCTAGATTTTTTTCTAATTTAGGTATTAGGGTTTAGATTCCCCTGATTTGTATGCCTTAAGTTAAAGGCCTCGCCTAGATCTGCATCTAATTTTGCAAGAGAAGGAGGTGAATTTTTTGAACCTCCATTCACATTGGGATTCTTATTCTCCTTATCATCATTCCCATGTTTGGACGGGTCATGTTTCCCCTGTTTCACCGAAACGTCACCGATCCATGAGTAATCCTCATTTTTATCTCTATTTCTCTATCTTCCATTTGAGATCCCAATGCAGAGGGTCTAATTTGCTATGTTTTCTATGTTACTAGATAGATATTCTCCTAATCTATTGCGTCCTTTTCTATCAATGGGGGTCCTATCTCCATTGATATATAGAGCAGAATGAATGTTGCCAAGGGCATAAGATTTCGCTTCACCATGAACAAAGCTCTCCCATCCACCATCACCACCGAGCTCCCTTAACGACTAGGGTTCATGGATCTTTTTGTTTATAGTTCATAGAGTTCCTAGGAGCCATGATGGATAGAGTTCTAAGAACATAGGAAAACAAAATTAATCTAAGTAGATGGATTGCAAACATTATTATAGGCCAAATTTTATTGTCGTGTGCTAAAAATCATTAAAGGAATTAATTTTGATGTAAGGGATTGCTTATTTAAAAAATTTCCCTTAATTTGATGAAGTATAACATCAGTGTTACATGTGTCACATCATATATATTTTGTACACCATGCTCTTAAATAACATGCTAAACATTCACTCCCTTCTCTCTCACTTCTCCTCTTCTTCTTCCCTTTAGTAACCCTTCCCCTTCCCACCTTTTTTGGTGTATTGTAATCATTCCACACTTCTTCTTTTTCATATATGCTAACTTTATATGTATGCCTCTCTTTTATGACTTCATGACACCTTTCTTTCTTCATTGGGGAAATTGTGTCCTTGTGCACACTTTCCTTGTGCTTTCCCCTTTCTTACACGCCTCCTTCTTAGTGTGCTATTGCATTTATTTTTGGGATGCTTGTTTATCACACATACATGTACATGGGTACACACATAATTATAGTGATTTTATAAATCTTAATTTAATTTTCTCATCATAAACGTATTCTAATAACCTTTTCTTATTTGTAAAACTTAGTTCTAAAAGTGAAATTGCATAACGTACATGCATATGAGAAGTGTTAAATAAAAACGTTTATATATCAAACTTATTTTCCTTTCTATGGAATGCTATACTTGGATGTGTAATAAAACACAAATATAAGTAAATAATATTAAATGTACCTTAAAAAAATGTTAACTTTCACTAAATAGATGTTTGATTGTTAATAGAAAGAGTATATACATTTATCTCGAAAAACCCATCTATTTTTCAACATTGTAATGTTCTACGAAAAGAGAGATGTCATCCCTTTCATTTCGACATGATAATTTGGAGTTATGCCTTAAAATGATCTTCATGCATCAAATTTTAAGAAAAATTACAATAAATAAAAAACAATATGGATTTATTATGTCCTTTAAGAAATTGTAGTATTTTCGTAATTTAAATAGGTCGATGATTTGTATTTTATGTATGCTAAACTATAACATTGTTAAAAGTCTATTGCAATTATTTCATCCTCTCAAAATATGTTGTAAAATCCATTATTTTATTTTATTTGTTAGGAAATTAAATGTTAGTACTCCAGTATTATTAATTATCGTATGGTAGTTTATTTGTTAGTAAGTTATATTGTTTGGTTGGTTAGATTGTTACACCCATATTAGTATTAACATGTTATTTGTTATTTGAACTTCCTATTAATTAGGAAGTTTGCTTGTATGTCTTTGGCTATTTAATAACCATTTTATTATTCAATTTGTAAGATGAATAGAATATATTTCTGGTGTTTTTTGTGTACAAATTTACTCAATCGACGACTTCTCGTTAGTTGCCAACAAAGAGGTTGCATAAATGTTTAGTGGCACATTTTGTTTCAGATTAAATGTTTTTCTTCCAATTTATGTGTGTTTCAAATTTTAGTGTTCCTAATTTAAATAAGTAGAAATTTAATATTGAGGAGGGAAACATGATCCAATGTTCCATTTCCATTATGTATATATTTTTTTGTGTTTGGATGGGCAAAAACTTCAACAATTTTTCCTCTATTATTCCGTGTAGTGAAATGTGATGACGGCTGATGATAGTTCTTAGCACATCATGATGTGCTTGTATGTAAACCACTTGAAAATATTAATTATTGGTTTTCGGTACACCAATTAAAAACCACCATTTTCAGTTCATGGTTAACTATTTGAAAACCATATGACGAGTTTGTGATCATCCTGCAGTAAAAATAAATGAATCATAAAAGCAACCCATGTTCATACTAAGGGGGAATGTTATGAAATCTATCTCATGCTCACATATGTATGTATGAGTGTATAATATTTACATATGGTAAATATAATTATGAGTGTAAAAGAGTTGTTAAATAACAACTCGTATAATATTATTGTTATGTGAGGTTTGGTTGTTAAACCAAACTATCGTAGATTGGAGTGTAGTGAGAACCAACTCCTTGATTATGGAAGCTTCCTCTCCTATTTATTTTTACATTTCCATATGAATATATATATATACGAATATTATATTGTTTTGTGTTAATTTTGTGTGCAAAACTAGTGTATCTTCTTTAATATTGTTGTTCAATATAAAACTATAACATTGTTAGATGTCTATTCTAATTCCTTCATTGTCTCAAAATGTCTAGTAAAATCTATTATTTTATATTATATTGTTGTTTACTAGAAAACTTTATATTTAAGCATATGTTAATTGATATCTATCTATTAAATAAATTTTCCTTACAGTGAAAATAAAAATTATTGCTATAAAATATACGAATTTCTAAAGAGTATGAAGTTGAATGTTCTCTAATAGTGAGACCATTTTATTTGGTGTTTCCATGAAAATAGTTTAGATCATAAAATTTAATTTATTTATGAAAATATTTGTACTAATTCCTCAATTTCTATGTATAAAAATTACAAATATTTTAAACAATATATGACAAATTATTAAAAATACATAATCTTCCAAACAAATCAATGTAACTTGAAACTAAAAATTAATTTCACTTATACATTATGCATGAAAAGATTCCAATATATTTCATTTTATAACATCAAAGTTTACAAAATTTACACATAATAAATAATTATCAAATGAAAAAATAGAAATGATATGAAAAAATACCCTAACAATTTTCTTTTTTTCAAACACAATTTATTCATAAATTATTTATCGGATAATATAATCCTCCCATGATAAATTTGTGCCCCCCTTATATTTTATGAACGGCATGCATAATATAAGTTAGTGGAAAGTTGACCCCCACTAAGAACCACCTTACAAATTTATATGAGCTACATGTACAGAGATTGAAAGTTGTCTGCCCACTAAGATGTACAAGACACGTAATAATATGACTTCGTGTTTCGATAGTCATTGAAATGTTTTCCATGTGGAGCAACATGCCTTGTCTTAATAATATCTAAACGAATTTATCAAAAATGGAATGCCTTGTCTTAATAATATCTAAACGAATTTATCAAAAATGGAAGCACCTATACGAAGCATTTGCCTTGTTTTTAGTATATGTAATATCTCATATTTCTTAAAATATTTTCATCCCTCTACTAATTATATTTGTTTAAGAATGCAAATCCTTTTTCCTAACCAACGTGGATTGAATTTGATCGTAAATTGGCACTTAAACGTGGAAATGCACTTCTCCGTTATCCTTGCTTTCTTTGGATTGTAGTTTGTTAATGGATAATGTTTTGTTCACAACTTCTTTCATATATCTCTCTTTTAGTTTTACCTTCTATTTTTTTATCTTTTACTTTTATTACTCTCTTTTTATATTTTTATTCTTTTATTTGTAAGTATACATTTATATATGCGGCTTGTTTCAAACTGATACAATTTATTATGGGTTTAAAAATTGAAATATATTTAGAAGTTTTATATGTAGATCATATTTTGTGTAGATTTGGAGAACAAATTATATCTAAATATCAATTAAAGTGAATGAAAACATTTAATTTGTTCTTATAATCATAATTTCTTATATTTTTGTGAAATATTAGACAAGATGTTTTCTTATCATTAATTGTAATGATACTACTAAAGAAAAGTTTTAATACAAAAGTTATATTTAATGTTAATTTTGAAGGTACAAAATATTTTTGTAAGTGTGATTATGAGTCATTCTACTGAAATTATGATGTCTATATATTTTATTTTTCTTTTTACATTTAAGTGTTTTTGTATGATTTATGCAATTGAAAGCATCGAAATAAACCTAACATTTATTTTCATTTTTTATTCCATACAAGGATGCATCTTAAACATGCCCTCTTGTAAATCTTAAGGTTTCCTAAATATGTACCATATATTTCTATAAAAATGAGTTTCACAATAAATTTTGCAGTCTTATATTACAAAGATGCATATAATTTTGACAAATAATATTGATATGTTTCCTTTCTACCTTTCTTTTAGTTCCATTTAGAAACCATGTGGAGAATTATTGATTAGTAGAAATAATAGTAATATAGTGTGTCAAACAACATTTTTCAATTTAAATATTTTTCTTTTTCTAAAACTAAACTGAAAGAGATATGTGTTATATGGAATAAGTTATTATAGTATAGTAGAAAATAAGCATGATGTAGAAGTGTTGGGTAGAGGCTATAAAGCGTTTAGGCATGCGAGTCTAAAATATTATTTTGTTTAATGGGTTTTGTGGATTATAAATATGATAAGAAATAAAAACATTTATTGGGTAACTTGTATTAAATACAAAAGATAAATAAGATGTAGAAGATTTGGGGTTCATTATTTAATAGAGGTTACAACATATATCGAAAGGTAATATAAAGGATATTGGTTCTATATTTTTTATGTTGAAGGAGATTTTGGGTTGATTTTTTATTTTAATGAAAATTTTGGTTTTTAGAAGACAAAGATCTTATTTAGCCATGGGAAGAAAGGCTCTAAGCATACTTTTTTTTTTCGTTTTAATAAATCTAATTTGAGATGTAATACATTGGTTTATCTTATTTAATATTATGTTGCTCAAAATTTCTAAAAAATAGATTTGGTTTGTCTTTCTCAACTACTACATCCATTAAATTAGGTACTAATGATGGGTTGCATTATTAAGGAATTTTAACAACAATAAATTTTATAGAAGATGTATTTAAATTGGGAAAAAAGACAAAGCATGTAGAGGTGGATTCGGAGATGAAAAAAATTATAGGTAAAATGCAATTGGTTTAGACCTCAAATTTTTTTAGTAAATGCATAATAGTGTGTCCCATTTGGTGGGCCAAAAATATGACCAGAAAGTTGTACATCAATAGTTTGAAGGGTGTTAGGGTGAGCACCCCCTTCACACGACTCTCCTTTTATCATTGTGACATGTCATCATAATAAAAGGGTCCTCCAGGAACCCACCCTTTTCCGAACCCTTTCGCATAAAGAGGCTTTAGGAAAACCCCCTATGTCATATTTTACCTTCCATTTTTTTGGAGAGTGAATCAATAGAATTAGGCTTAAAGGGTGTTCAATCAAACCACTTTCAGGAAAACCCCCTTTGGAAAAACCCCATTATGTAGAGCCTAGGTGGAACCTATGTTGCCGATTTTGCCTTTAATCTATTTAGAAGGAAAATTATAGGACAAAATATGGCACTTTCGATGCCACATGTTTATGTCTAAATAGTTAATTAAACTATGAAAAATTACACATGAATTCATTTTTAGTTTTTAAAATTAGTTTTTCTATATTTTAAAATTATTTCTAAACTCTCCCTCTAAAATCTCTCACCCGATAAAATATCCCTCTTGAGACTTATGAACAACCTAGGTTTTGTTACAGAATTATGGAATAATTTTTTATTTTTTTAAAGTGTTAACAACCAAAGTCTCAAGGACAATTAAGTTCAACTAATAAATTTTCCCATTATAATAATTACTGATTCCACATTATAAAGCAACAAGTGTAATAAGTCCACACCTAGCTCAAATCTCCTTAAGGATTAATTTAATCACATATTACATTGACATTTTAGCTAAATATTCTCTCGATTAATATTTAAGGGTTAAGGGACCAAAACAATTAAATACCCAAGGTATTTAATTCTACAAGATCTAAGACAAGAGCAAAGTTGAATTACGGTGGGGAAAAGAATACACATTAAAATCATCGAGTAAATTCTTACTTAGCCACTCCCGAACAAAGTTAAATATTCAATTTTATTTTCCCATGATTAACACAATTAAAACTTCCTAAAAATATGCCCATTAAATACGGAATTTCCTCACCTTTCCAAAGTGATATAAATAAGTCCTCATTACTCCTCATATTTCTCAAGTTATGGGCCGAGCGGAACTTGGGGTGAAAATTTTCCCAAGGGCGGGTCTCGTAGGCCGGGAGGAAAGATTTCCCAACTCGGTCGGGCTGCGGAATTAGGAGAGAAAATTCACCCAGAGGCGAAAAAGACCAGGTGGATGGATGGAAGAAAACTTTTACCGCCATGGGTCGATTTGAGAGGCGGGGAAGACATTTAACACTTTTTTCCTTTGAGGAAAAAGCAAATTTTATACCCGCACCTCCGCCGATACCTAGGGAGACCACGTGGTAGCTCCTTATTGACCTGCAGTCAGCGGGTGGGCGGGGAACATTTGGAAAATTTGACTATTCAAAAGGAAGGGCATAAAGGTCGAAAGGATCCTGCGCCTCCGCCGACGTGAGAAGATGTCAGGTGTCATCCAACCATTAGATGTGGTTTGATGGGCCAACGGGGATAATTTGGAATTTTTTCCCAAAATTTTTCTGAAGTGTTAAGGCTTAAAAATATCTACCCCTCTGTCGATGCCTCGTGAAGCCACGTGGTAACACCTGATTATCTGCAGGCCGGCGGGGTTGCGGGGAAAACATAAATTTTTTTGCAAATTTATTTGTGAAAGCGCTTAAGGTTAAAATTGATCCAAGCCCTCATTTTATGCCCGACAAAGCCACCTGTCATTCAATGATTGGCCATCAGGCGGCGGGGTTGCGGAGGAAAATTTTCCAATTTAATCTTTCAGACTTAGATCATTTTTGACAAAATGAAGGCTTGTAGATTAGCGGAGCTATGGGAAACTTCATGAATTTGTGCCTTTTGGAAAAAAAAAAAAAAAAGAAAGTTTTAGCCCGCGGGTCCACCCAAGAATATTTTAATAATTAAATTTGACAGTTATAATATTTTTGAAGCCAAATGAAATAAAAACTTCAGAAGGCCATAACTTTTGATTGGGAACTCAGTTTTTGGCAAACAAGGACTTTTTGGAAAGATCTCAACGTCCTCTTTGCAAAGAGATCTTAAGAATTTAATTTTGATAAATTTTAAAGTGTCAATTTTGAGAAAACGTCTTTATGTCACTTAGAAAGTGAACTAGTATTCTAACTTGCAAATAATTGTTCAAATCCACCATTAATTATTTCTCCACATGTCAAACAGACATGGAGGATTTCACTTAGAATAATTTAGGATAGTTTTCAAGGGTTAAATCATTTGATTGAAGATCAATTCAAATTTTCCCAATTTAACAGCAAAAACGACTAAGAAATTGCTTGAGCCCGATTTTGAAAGGTTCTATGAAAATTTCTTAAGTATTATAGTTTGTTTGGGATCATTTTTATATTTCTTAGCTTGTATTAATGTTTCAAATGTATTTCCTAGTCTCAGAGGGTCATTTTTGCATTTGATAAAACATTTTCTAGTTTTGAAACATCTAACAGAGATCTAATTCGAAAGAATCTATTTTCCATTTATCATCTTCTAAGTATTAGAAATCATTCCAGATCCAATCTAACTCATTAAGTTGATTCAAATCAATGTATTCAAATGCCAAATTACAATTCTGATTTTCAAAACTTTCATTTCTAAAGAACAGAGCATTATGACATTTCTTCATACGTATTCATTTTTTTCATCTTTCCAACAGAGATTTCAAATTACATTCAACAATCAGACTTCCAATGAAAGAAATATCATTTGAACAAAGTAACCACTTCTATTTATATAGATCAAATAAAACTTTACAATCACAACTCTTTCTCATTACATTCCTTTTTACAACAGAATACAGAGTATATTTCTTTCACATTCAAAGGGGATTTCTTTTCCAAAACATAGTAACTCTTCAGCACAAAATATATATTAAATTGTCATCCACATCAAGTGGGGAAATGGTTTACAAAAGTAGTTTGAAAGGGACTGTCAGAACTTTATCTTCTCCCTTAATTAGAATATTAAAAATACAATCTCTTCCACATTTATTCAAAAACAGAGAACAGAGTATATCTCTTTCACAATTCAATTTACAACTTTCATAACCCATACAGACCATATTTCCATCACAAATAATATACAAGATCATCCACTTCAAGTGGGAAAAGGTTACATTAATAAATGATCACAACAAGGACTATCAAATTGTCTTCTTTCTCAGTTCCAAAACAGCAGTATGAATTTCCATCATTCTCCAATTTAGTCACAATAGAACAGGGGAAAGGAAATGCTCTCCACCCAACCAAGACATCCAATGAAAAGGGAGAATCCATCCTTCTTCATTGGCCCCCGAGCCCTAACCACATTGTAATAAGAAATGTTTTTCAACTCATGGCAACAACAGGATTCCACAACACAAAATCAATCTTTCACATTCAACACATAGTCCAAAACATAATGTAGTTTGCAACCACATGAAAACAACAAACAAAACTCAGGCTTCATCATGCAAGCCAAAGGAGCAAGAACTATGGGGGAAGCTACTTATGCCTCCCAAAGGGGAAATGGGTATCACCACCTGAAAGCAAACCACAAAAATATATATCATTTCAAATCCCTGACATGCCCTTATTCCTCCCCCTAGTACCCCTTATTCCTCACATTTCGTTATGCCTCCCCAACCTCTTATGGCACCCCATAACGAGTAAGGAAATGTAACCTATTTCTTTGTAAGGTGGAACCCAAATTCCAACTCCCTCACCACTTATACCTTGCCAAAGCACTTATGCCTCCCCACAAGAATCCCCATAGTCTTTTCCTACACCATACCTAGGACATCTACCCAACCAGCCACAAGCAATATCAAAACATCCACAACATTTACATATGCATAAATAAGAGAAGAGCATTTTAAAGAGCCAAGCTCTTACCTCTGCATGATGGAGTTTGTTCCAAAGTTCCAAACAACAAGTTTTCCAATGTAAAACAACAAGATCAATAATCCACAAGCATTCAACAATATCCAACTTTCTCCAAAAATTGTAAGAGCTCCCAAAACTAAAAGAAGTCACCCAAAATGAAGCAATGCAAGGTGAAGTAACCCCAAAAACAAGCCAAGGAATTTGAATATATAGAAGAGGAAAGAGAAGAGGATGAGGTGGATCCATGTGGGATGCCACATCACACATCCTCAACTCTAACTCATAAGTCAACTTCAATCTCCAAGGCATAATAAATAAGCGGTGAATAAATGACAGTTTACTTACACACTCCAAAACAAGCCCACACCCCAAAGGACTAAAATTAAAAGCATGTAAGAAAATTTCAATAAAAACATTCAACTTAACTTACAAAAATGAATAAAGAAGGGATAAATTTTACTCTCCAACCATAGGTAAGGTTTGTATATAAATTTAAGAGTCATGGGAAAATTTTAACTTGTCCCACAAGTCTCCAAAATCAGCCTCCAAGGACATATTTGAATTTCAAAGAAGATGGAGTGTTTCATACTCAAAAATCAACTTACACATCTCTTACACATCACTTACATATTTCTTACAACACTTTAATTTTAGGCCAACAACTCTAATAATTACTTTCTTATGACCCAATTTGATTAATTAATTTTTAACAATATGATTACTCACATTAATTAACACACCATTTAATAAATAATGAAAAGGGGTAAACATGTCACTTAATAAACACATACAAACATCAATAAAAGGAGCCAAATAAATAAATACACATAACCCTCAATCACATTTAAAGGTGATCCCCCATGGGAATCCCTAACAACAATCAAACACACATAAACAAATAAAGTTTCCATGGTGACCTTGTTGAATTCATCTAGAATTCCAAAGTGGTTGGTCTCCAATCCCCAATGTGTGTTGTGATATTTTAACCTACAAAACAAAAATACCTCCTTCGGCCTCGTGGTTGCATCAGAATATCCAAATGAATATAATATACTTACAAAGTCATCAATATATATGTGAATCACAACAATCATCAAGCCAATCAACAATGTCACTTAAAATTTCATCAACAACTATATCATCATCAAATTTAATTAAATTTTTATTTTCTTGGTCTACTCAAAATATAAAAATATCACATGTCCAAACAACATCTATCATGTAACCATGTCAGACAGTATATCAACATCAATATATAAAATATCTCTAATAATCATCATGCATCATATATGAATCAGATTCAACAATAATCCATGCTCTAACATCTAATCATCATACTAAATCAAAACTATAACAATGTCCATAATATAGTCAGCAATATTATGATCAATATCAAAAGTGTCGAAGGAAAGTGGGCACTACATCCCCCTCCCCTTAGACTCAACTTCCTCTTGGAAGTTACTTGAAAGAGAGATAGGAACAAATGTAATTGAAAAATGATTACTCCACTATAGGATTGCTTGCTTCAAACAAAGTTGGGTCTCTGAACGTGAGTTTGGTCCAATAGAATTCAACAAGAAGAAGGGAAATTGTAAGGGACGAGTTCTAAAATTTTTGCATGCAAGGCTACGAACACTTAAATCTAGAGAGTAAATTTACACTATCAACCAAGATAAAACACATAGCTATACAACATGAAGAGTTCAAAAGAGTCTTAAGAGTAACCACCAAGTAGATTAATAATAAGGAGAATTCTATGAGTTGATAAATACCACATAGTTTCCCAAGGAATACAACATACTACAATCCAAGGGTGCATCGTATCAAAAGTGAATAACATCATCTTGCACTTTCCATCCTAATAGAAAAGGGGCAACAATAAAAAGGTGACCTAATAAAATTTGAAGAAATGAAGACTTCCCAAAGTTATTTTATATCCTTAACATATGTTGCCTTAAAATTACAATAACTTAGGTCTCCAAGGACAAGACAACATGCAAGGAGGTTACTTCTTAAACAACAAATCAGTCTCAATTCGAAGGGAACACAACTCAAACTTGTTGAGCTAAGGGATGATAAGGGTATGATGACCCAAAACTCCCACAACAAAGGCACATACATCTATGAATAAGAAAGTATTAAGCAACTAGAACACATTGCTATCCACCAGGTGTTTCACAATTTTAGGTAGCAACAGAACTACAAGTTTAACAAAACATTGCACTAAATACACATAAATCTTACTTATTTTATAACTCAACTAATTAAGTCAAAATTTGTAGTTTTGTTTGCTAATAACACTCCTTTACGATTTTTCTTAATTAAAATATTATTTTTTATTCTACTATCACATGTTTGTGTTTATAAGGAGAACCACTAAGGTGGCCATGGTATCTCGACATTTTGTAAAGGTGGAAAAGAGAAAAAGTATTTATTTTACTCCTAGGGGAGGTAGATGGACAAATTTTTCCTTTTTTGTTCTTCTACATGGTTTTTATTCCTTCTATTAATCTACCAAGGTTAAAGCAATGACACTTTTCTATCTATGTTCCAGTCTATTTGTTAAGTGTCAAGGAAAAATATCCTCAATTACAGTTTTATGATGTTTGGGTGAGTCAATTTGTCAATTAAAAAAATCAATGAGAAGGAATGGTAAACATATCACACTATTAGTTTTATGGGAGAGAGAGGTAATTCAACACATCACATTTTTAATTCTAAGGAAACAAGGGACATTCAACATAGAAAACACATTATTAATTTGTAAGAACTAGGAAACAATCAACCAACATGGATCACAACAATATTTCGAGAGTTTTCCACTAATTAAAAGTATCATAAAACATTCCTAGTGGGTTTCTACAAGTTCTCAAAGGAAGTTACAAGGAATACCCATTAAGGAAGCATAATTACTTTTACTGATCTACTAGGGTTTAACAATGTTTGTTGTTTTGGCAAAAATATTTTTACTCACATGATAAGACAAGGAAAGTTTTCAAATCTACACCCATATTACCACAAGATACCACCAACCAAGCAATCAAAATGACAAGGAAAGATTTTAACTATAAGAACACCACATACTCACTAGAAAGCATCAATTGTAAGTAGTCAATCAACTATCTATTCAATACGGATTTATGACCAAGAGTTACAGTTTTGCAAGAAGAATCCCATTATAAGATACCATTGAGATTAATTCATCAAGGTCTAATTACACTAACATCACTAGTGGCATGGTCCAAAATACTCAAGGCATCCATAAGTGTCTCCACATAATTTAAAATTAATAGGTCATAGAGTGTTATTCATAGTAACTAAAAAAATTTAAGGAAAGGGTAGACTTATTTATAGGTCAAGAGGGAAAACAAACACACTTAATTTACACACAATACTCAAATGGAATTAAATCTAACCATAATTACCAAGATGCATACAATCTCTCAAGTCACTACTTAATATAATAAAATGCAGAACTTTTGATAAAAATTAATATGACGTCGAAGAAAAGCCACTACCAGACAAACACTTTTCCACTAACATCCACATCCACCAAAAGCAAACTGATCCCACCATAACTAGGCATCCCACAATTAAACACATCTATCATAATGAGGTTCAAGCTCTTACCGGATTGTAAGAGAACTCACAACCATCACTAACAAACTACCAACTAGAACACACAACACAACAAAATCTCTAACTAGTAAGGTCAAGAAAGGAAAAATTCACTCTAAGATCCTAAACACACTCAAGGTTCCGTGCATCTAAAACCAAGGAATAAATTTAAGCACCTAAGAAGACATTCAAGACACCCAAGGTGTACCCCTATACGATGAAATATCACAATGCAAAAAACATAGTGTTTGCATGTGTATCCAGCACTCCACGTGAGTTTTGTGATATGGACTAACCGCCTCTCATAGATCCTAACTTTGGCGATTATAGCGGATACTAACACCTATGGGTTTCGGTCTAATGGCAATCGCGGTCCAACAAATGGTATCAGAGTGACAAGTCTTGAGTTTAAAACTCACTCAAGTTACGTTGAGGGGGAGATTGTTGGCATGTGTCTCCAATGCTACCCTTGAGTTTCGTGACATGGACTAACTACCTCTCATAGATCCTAACTTTGGTGATTGTAGCGGAGATTAACACCTATGGGTTTTGGTCTGATGGCAATCATGTTCCAACACATAGAACCAGATCATCATCATGTAAGAAGGAACCATGTAATGCTTACCTAAGTAGCCAACAACACAATGAGCTCCGAGTCACAAATAAAAATACAAATCCAAGAAATGTCGACAATCAAGGGAATTGGCTAAGTAGCCACATTGCAAAGTCTAAAAATTCTCATAAAAACATAACTAACTAAAAGATCCTTTGATCTTCTCAATCCAATCATAAAATAATATGTTGGCCCTTGATAAAATGACATAAGTTTATGAATGTAAAACAAAAAAGTCAACACCACATTCACTCGCAGCCCTTCATAGCCGCCAATGGGGTACTATCCTTGAGGTCAATTCCAAGGGCACATACATAGGGTTAGGTCATAAATGACACCCAAACTTAATGTCCACTCTCCCATACGGGTAAAAAAATGAAAAACTAACAACTAGACCATATTTCCTAACCACTGAAGGAAGGAAGCACTAAACAACTTCTAATTAACTCTTCCCAACCCCAGATCAAAACCACTATTTTCCAACCTTAAGAATCACACCATACAATTTATCATTCCAAAAAATCTAATCGGAAGGGTCTCAAAAGAGCTTAATGCATCATATAATAAAATCAAGAATTAGGACTTGTAAAACAACACATTTTTAAAGGAGAACTAAGTTTCCACTTCACTCAAATTTTACAAAAATCAATTTAATTTGACATTCTTAGTTACCTAGGTTTTGAAAAAATGCCACCGAGTACAACAATTCAAACAACTTATTATTTTATTATTATTTTAATTCTGGTAGTTCAATGAAAAGAGTAATGTAATATTTCTTCATATGCATTTCTTTTCCATTTTCAAACAAGTTTGTTTTCTTAGATTCAAAAGTGTGCTACATTTACAGTTCATGTCTTAATTTTTCTAGTGTGCCCAAGGGTCCAAGATTTGAACCCATGGATCTGATACCAAGTCTAATGCCCGCTAAAATCTCCCTCTTGAGACCCAAGAACAACCTAGGTTTAGTTACAAAATTATGGAATAATTTTTTTTTATAAGTTTTAACAACCAAAGTCTCAAGGACAATTAAATTCAACTAACAACTTTTCCCATTATAATAATTATTGATTCCACATTCTAAAGCAACACATGTAATAAGTCCACACCTACCTCAAATATCCTTAGGGATTAATTTAATCACTGATTACATTGACATTTTAGCTAAATATTCCTTGATTAAAATTTTAGTGTTAAGGGACCAAAACAATTAAATACCAAAGATATTTAATTCGACAATATCTAAGACAAGATCAAGTTTTAATTACAATGGGGCAAAAGAATACATATTAAAATCATCGAGTAAAATCTTACTTACCCACTCCAAGAACTCGATTAAAGATTTAATTTGATTTTTCCTATGATTAATGCAATTATACCTTCCTAAAAATATTCCCATTAGATAGATAATTTCCTCACCTTTCCAAAGTGTTATAAAGAAATCCTCATTACTCCTCCTATTTCTCAAGTTATGGGCCGACGAAACTTGGGGTGAAAATTTTCCCAAGAGAGGGCCTACAGCCGGGTGGAGGAAAATTTTCCCCAACTTGGGCTCTGCGGACTTCATAGTGAAAATTCACTCGAGGAGAAAAGTGGACCGACAAAGCAGGAAGAAAACTTTTCCAAGACACGGGGTGCGCAGATCAAGGAAGACATTTAGCACTTTTGACCTTTTGGGATAAAGCAAATTTTATACCCACACCTCCACCGATGCCCAGGGAGACCACGTGGCATACCCTTATTGGCTGCAGGTCAGCAGGTTGGTAGGGAACATTTGGAAAATTTGACTATTCAAAAAAAGAGAAAAATTTCGAAAGGAACTCGTGCCTCGCCGACGCAATAAGACATGCCACATGTCAGCCAAGTGTTGGCTGTGGTTTAGTAGGCCAGTAGGGATAATTTGGAAATTTTTCCCAAATGTTTTTTGAAGCGTTAAGGCTTAAAAATATCTGCTCCTTTGCCGACGCCTCATGAAGCCATGTGGCAGCACCTGATTACCTATGGGTTGGCGGTGCTACAGGGAAAACTTACAAATTTTTGCAAATTTACTTGTGAAAGAAAATAAGGTTAAAATCAATCGAACCCCCACCGACACCCAACAAAGCCACGTGTCATTCAATGATTGGCCATGGGGAGGTGGGGCTACGGAGGAAAAATTGCCAAATTAACCTTTTGGACTTAGATCATTTTTGACAAAATGAAGGCTTGTGGATTAGTAGAGCAGCGGGAAACTTCATGACTTTACACCTTTTAGACAAAAAGAAAAAAGAAAGTTTCAGCCCGTGGGTCCGCCCAAGAATATTTTAATAATTAAATTTGATAGTTATAATATTTTTGAAGCCAAATGAAATAAAAACTTCAGAAGGCCATAAATTTTGATTGGGAACTTAGTTTTGGAAAACGAGGACTTTCTAGAAATATCTCGACGTCCTCTTTGCAGAGAAATCTTAAGAATTTAATTTTGATAAAGTTTAAAGTGTTAATTTTGAGAAAATATCTTTCTGTCACTTAGAAAGTGAACTGGTATTCTAACTTGCAAATAATTGTTCAAATCCGCCATTAATTATTTCTCAACATGTCAAACAGACATGGAGGATTTCACTTGGAAGAATTTAGGATAGTTTTCAAGGGTTAAATCATTTGATTGAAGATCAATTTGAATTTTCCCAATTTAATAGCAAAAATGACTGAGAAATTGCTTGAGCCCGATTTTGAAAGGTTCTATGAAAAATTCTTAAGTATTATAGTTTGTTTGGGATCGTTTTGATCTTTCTTAGCTTGTATTAATGTTTCAAATGTCTTTCCTAGTCTGTAGGGTCGTTTTGTGCATTTGATAAAACATTTGCCAGTTTTGAAACATCTAACAGAGATCTAATTTGAAAGAATCTATTTTCCATTTATCATCTTCTAAGTATTAGAAATCATTCTAGATCCAATCTAACTCATTAAGTTGATTCAAATCAAAGTATTCAAATGCCAAATTACAATTCTAATTTTAAAAATTTCATTTCTAAAGAACAGAGCATTATGACATTTCTTCATACGTTTTTTTTTTTTTCATCTTTCCAATAGAGATTTCAAATTACATTCAAAAATCAGACTTCCAATGAAAGCAATATCATTTGAACAAAGTAACCACTTCTATTTATATAGATCAAATACAACTTTACAATCACAACTCTTTCTCATTACATTCCTTTTATAATAGAATACAGAGTATATTTCTTTCACATTCAAAGGGGATTTCTTTTCCAAAACATAGTAACTCTTCAACACAAAATGTATATTAAATTGTCATCCACATCAAGTGGGGAAATGGTTTACAAAAGTAGTTTCGCAAGGGACTATCAGAACTTTATCTTCTCCCTCAATTACAATATACAGAATACAATTTCTTCCACATTTATTCAAAAACAGAGAACAAAGTATATCTCTTTCACAATTCAATTTACAACTTTCATAACCCATACAGACCATCTTTCCATCAAAAATAATATACAAGATCATCCACTTCAAGTGGGAAAATGTTACATTAAGAAATGATCTCAATAAGGAATGTCAAACTATGTTCTTTCTTAGTTCCAGAATAGCAGTATGAATTTCCATCATTCTCCAATTCGGTCAGAAAAATTGGGGAAAGAAAATTCTCTCCACCCAACCAAGACATCCAATGAAAAGGAGAAATCATCCTTCTTCATTGGCCCCCGAGCCCCAACCACATTGCAATAAGAAATGTTTTTCAACTCATGACAACAATAGGATTCCACAACACAAAAGCAATCTTTCACATTCAACACACAATCCAAAACATAATGTAGTTTACAACCACACAAAAACAACAAAAAAATTAGGCTTCATCATGCAAGCTAAAGGAGAAAGAACTATGGGGGAAGCTACTTATGCCTCCCAAAGGGGAAATGGGTATCACCACCTGAAAGCAAACCACCAAAATATATATCATTTCAAATCCCTGACATGCCCTTATGCCTCCCCTAGTACCCCTTATTCCTCACATTTCCTTATGCCTCCCCAACCTCTTATGGCACCCCATAATGAGTAAAGAATTGCAAGCTATTTCATTGTAATGTGGAACCCAAATCCCAACTCCCTCCATGCGATACCTCCCCAAAGTACTTATGCCTCCCCACAAGAATCCCCATAGTCTTCTCCTACACCATACCTAGGCCATCTACCCAACCAGCCACAAGCAATATCAAAACATCCACAACATTTACATATGCATAAATAAGAGAAGAGCATTTTAAAGAGCCAAGCTCCTACCTCTCCATGATGGAGTTTGTTCCAAAGTTCCAAACAAAACAATTTCCAATGTAAAATAATCCAAGATCAATAATCCACAAGCATTCAACAATCTCCAACTTTCTCCAAAAATTGCAAGAGCTCCCAAAACAAAAAGAAGTCACCCAAAATGAAGCAATGCAAGGTGAAGTAACCCCAAAACAAGCCAAGGAATTCGAATATATAGAAGAGGAAAGAGAAGAGGATGAGGTGGATCCATGTGGGATGCCACATCACACATCCTCAACTCCAACTCATAAGTCAACTTCAATCTCCAAGGCACAATAAATAAGCAGGTGAATAAATGATAGTTTACTTACACACTCCAAAACAAGCCCACACCCCAAATGAATGAAATTAAAAGCATGTAAAAAAGTGCAATAAAAACGCTCAACTTGACTTACAAAAATGAATAAATAAAGGATAAATTTAACTCTTCAAAAATAGGTAAGGTTGTTATATAAATTTAAGAGGCATGGGACAAGTTTAACTTGTCCCAAAAGTCTCCAAAATAAGCCTCCAAGGACAATTTTGAATTTCAAAGAAAATGGAGTGTTTAATACTCCAAAATCAACTTACACGTCTCTTACACATCACTTACACATTTCTTACAACACTTTAATTTTAGGCAGACAACTCTAATAATTACTTTCTTATGAACCAATTTGATTAATTAATTTTTAAGAATATGATTACTCACATTAATTAACACACCATTTACTAAATAATGAAAAGGGGTGAATACATCACTTAATAAACACATACAAACATTAATAAAAGGAACCAAATAAATAAATACATATAACCTGGGCATATTTAAAGGTCATCCTCCCATGGGAAACCCTAACAATAATCAAACACACACAAACAAATAAAGTTGTCATGGTGACCTGGTTGAACTCATCTTGAATTCCACAATGGTTGGTCTCCAATCCCCCAATCTGTGTTGTTATATTTTAACTTAAAAAACACAAATACCTCCTTCGGCCTCGTGGCCACATCAGAATACCCAAATGAATATAATATACTTCCAAACTCATCAATATATATGTGAATCACAAAAATCATCAATCCAATCAACAATGTCACTTAAAATTTCATCAACAACTATATTACGATCAATTTTAATTCAATATTTATTTTCTAGGTCTATTCAAAATATCGAAATATCACATGTCCGAACATCATCTATCTTGTAACCATGTCAGACATTATATCAAAATCAATATATAAAATATCTCTAACAATCATCATGCATCATATATGAATTAGAGTCAGCAATAATCCATGCTCTAACATCTAATCATCATACTAAATCAAAAATATATCAATGTCCGTAATATAGTCAAAGCAATATCATGATCAATATCAAAAGTGTCAAAGGGAAGTGGGCACTACATTGTTGGTTCTTCGTACACCAATTAAAAACCACCATTTTCGGTTTGTGGTTAAATGTTTGAAAACCATATGATGATTTTTTGATCATCCTACGATACAAATCAACTAATCAAGAAAGCAACCCATGTTCACACTAAGGGGGGAATGTTAGGAAATCTATCTCATGCTCACATATTTACGTATGACTGTATAATATTTACATGTCCTAAATATAATTATGAGTGTGAAAGAGGTTTTAAATAAAAACTCGTATGATATTATTGTTATGTGAGGTTTGGTTGTTAAACCAAACTCTCATAGATTGGAGTGTAGTGAGAACCAACTCCTTGATTATGGAAGCTTCCTTTCCTATTTATTTTTACATTCCCATATGAAAATATATATAAGAATATTATATTGTTTTGTGCTAATTCCGTGTGCAAAATTAGTGTATCTTCTTTAATATTGTTGTTCAATATAAAACTATAACATTGTTAGATGTCTAGTGTAATTCCTTCATTGTCTCAAAATGTCTACTAAAATCTATTATTTTATATTATATTGTTGTTTACTAGACAAAATTATATTTAAGCATATGTTAATTGATATCTATCTATTAAATAAATTTTCCTTACAAAGTGAAAATGAAAAATTATTACTATAAACTATACGAAGTTCTAAAGAATATGAAGTTGAATGTTCTCTAATATTGAGACCATTTTATTTGGTGTTTCCATGAAAATGGTTTAGATCCTAAAATTTAATTTATTTATGAAAATATTTGTACTAATTCCTCAATTTCTATGTATAAATAATTACCAATATTTTAAACTATATATGACAAATTATTAAAAATACATAATCTTCCAAACAAATCAATATAACTTCAAAACTAAAAAGAAATTTCACTTGTACATTATGCATGAAAAAATTCCAATATATTTCATTTTATAACATCAAAATTTACACATAATAAATAATTATCAAATGAAAAAATAGAAATGATATGAAAATAATAAAATCATACCTAACGATTTTATTATTTTCAAACACAATTTAGTCATAAATTATTTATCAAAATAATATAATCCTTCCATGATAAATTTGTGCCCCACTTATATTATATGAACGGCATGCATAATATAAGTTAGTGGAAAGTTGACCCCCCACTAAGAACCACCTTACAAATTTATATGAGCTACATGTAGAGAGATTGAAAGTTATCCCCACTAAGATGTACAAGACACGTAATAATATGACTTCGTGTTTCGGTAGTCATTGAAATGTTTTCCAAGTGGAGCAACATACCTTGTCTTAATAATATCTAAACGAATTTATCAAAAATGGAAACACATATACGAAGCATTTGTCTTATTTTTAGTATATCTAATATCTCATATTTCTTAAAATATTTTCATCCCTCTACTAATTAAATTTGTTTAGGAATGCAAATCCTTTTTCCTAACCAACGTGGATTGAATTTGATGGAGTTTTGACTATTACTACGGGTAAGATTGTAAATTGGCACTTAAACGTGGAAATGCACTTTTCCATTATACTTGCTTTCTTTGGATTGTAGTTTGTTCATGGATAATGTTTTGTTGACAACTTCCTTCATATCTCTCTCTTCTAGTTTTCCCTTCTATTGTTTTCTCAATTACTTTAATTTCTCTCTTTTTCTATTTTTGTTCTTTTATTTGTAAGCATGCATTTATATATGTGGCTTGTTTCAAACTATACAATTTGTTATGGGTTTAAAAATTGAAATATATTTAGAAGTTTTATATGTAGATCATATTGTGTGTAGATTTGGAAAAAAATTATATCTAAATATCAATTAAAATGAATGAAAACATTTAGTTTATTCCTATAATCATAATTTCTTATATTTTTGTGAAATATTAGACACGATGTTTTCTTATCATTAATTGTAATGATACTACAAATGATAATTTTGAATATAGAATTTATAGTTAATGTTAATTTTAAAGGTACAAAATAATTTTTGAAGTGTGATTATGATTCATTCTCCTGAAATTATGATGTCTACATATTATATTTTTCTTTTTACATTTAAGGGTTTTTGTATGATTTATGCAATGAAAGCGTCTAAATAAACCTAACATTTATTTTCATTTTTTTATTCCATACAAGGATGCATCTTAAACATGCCCTCGTGTAAATCTTAAGGTTTCCTAAACATGTACCATATATTTCTATATAAATGAGTTTCACAATAAAGTCATATATTTCAAAGATGCATATAATTTTGACAAAAATATTGATATGTTTCCTTTCTAGCTTTCTTTTAGTTCCATTTAGAAACCATGTGGACAATTATTGATTAGTAGAAGTAACGGTAATACAATGTGTCAAACAACATTTTTCAATTTAATTTTTTTCTTTTTTCTAAAACTACACTAAAAAAGATATGTGTTATATGGAATAAGTTATTATAGTATAGTAGAATATAAGCGCGATGTAGAAGCATTGGGTAGAGGCTACAAAGTGTTTAGGCATGGAGTCTAAAAGATTATTTTGTTTAATGGGTTTTGTGGATTATAAATATGATAAGAAATATTTTTTTAATAGGGTAAGTTGTATTAAATACAAAAGATAAATAAGATGTAGAAGATTCGGGGTTCATTATTTAACAGAGGTTACAACATATATTGAAATGTAATATAAAGGATATTTGTTCTATATTTTTTTATGTTGAATGAGATTTTTGGTTGGTTTTTTATTTGAATGAAGATTTTGGTTTTTAGAAGATGAAGATCTTATTTAGCCAATGGGAAGGAAGATTCTAAGCATCCGTATTTTTGTATCGTTTTAATAAATCTAATTTGAGTTTGTAATACATTGGTTTATCTTATTTCATATTATGTTGCTCAAAATTTCTAAAAAAATAGATTTGGTTGGTCTTTTCAACTACTACATCCATAAAAATAGGTACTAATGACGGGTTGCATTATTAAGGAATTTTCACTCCAATAACTTTTATAGAAGATGTATTTAAATTGGGAAAAAAAGACAAAGTGTGTAGAGGGGGATTTGGAGATGAAAAAATTCAAGGTAAACCGCAATCGGTTTAGACCTCAAAATTTTTTAGTAAATGCATAATAGTGTGTTCCATTTGATGGGCCAAAAATATGACCCTAAAGTTGTACATCAATAGTTTGAAAGGTGTTCGGGTGAACACCCCCTTCACATGACTTCCCTTTTGTCATTGTGACATGTCATCCAAAAAAAGGGTCTTCCTGAATCCACCCCTCGCCGGAACCCCTTTCGCATAAAGGGGCTTTACCAAAACCCCTATGTCAAATTTTACCTTCCATTATTTTTGGAGAGTGAATCAATGGAATTACGCTTATAGGAGTTCAAGCGAACCACTTTCAAGAAAACCCCCTTTGGAAAAACCATGTTATGTAGAGCCTAGGTAGAACCTATTTGGCCGCTTTTTCCTCTAATCCATTTATAAGGAAATTATAGGAAAAAATATGGCACTTTTGATGGCACATGTTTATGTCTAAATAGTTAATTAAACTATGAAAAATTACACATGAATTCATTTTTAAGTTTTTAAAATTATTTTTCTATATTTTCAAATTATTTATAAACTATCATATTCTAGAAAATTCAAGATGTCCCATTTGAGAGACTATTAATAATAGTAAATCATTTCCAAAATATTTGAAAAATATATGTTACTAACTTTTAATGTTATCTTTATGTTCATGAAAACAATCAACTTTGAGATAAATAAAGAGATACATCACCATAAACATCTATAAAAATATAAATCAATAATATGCTCATTAAAAATAATAAAAATAAAATATATATCTAAAAAAATCCAAAAAAAAATTTCATTTACTAAATAATTAAGTGTAGAATATATATCTAAAATTTCGTAGGGAAAAAATATGTTTTTTTCTACATTACAAGATCTTTGCACAATTTAGGTCTATTGTAAAATAAGAAACATCCTTCGAAATAAATAATACAAACCTAAGTTTTTGTATTTTAAGTATTTTTTTGCGATGGCTTCAGATACGTCCTCACCCAAAAACTGTAGCTCCCAAATCCACAGTGGCAGCTCCTAGTTCTGGGATCGGTAAAGACAAGTTTTTGCTACCCAAAATGATAGCTATGTTGGCGTGATTTCCTGGTTTGATTTACCATCTTCTCCACACCATTTTTAACCTTCCCCTGTGCATAATGGGATAACAGTTTCGACGCTAACTAACTTTGAAATTGATCCTCCTACTCAAGGAGGCGACGACCATGACTTTCTGCCCCAGCGCGCGGGCAAAAATGTTGAGGGCTCTACTCAGCATGGCAGCTGGGATATCTGAAACCATTACACTGATTTCTCAGAACTCCTCGGCGACCATTCTGATCTACTGCAAATTTTTGTTCGCTCCCTGAGTGGTAACACAGTCAGCATTCGAATCCATCGATTGGCTCGAGGTATGGATTTGAAATTTATTCTCTCTCATAAATTGTGCATTAGGATTAAGCATTTTGGACTAGTTTTTGCTGGAAAATCCATTGCAGATGCCTCTTTGCTCCTCTCCTGCGGAATAGAACGAAATTCTGTGATTAATATGATTGGTTTTCTATTGGGTGGGGCCAAGAATCAAAGCTCTGCCTCTTTCAAGGAGAGACTTTTTAAGAACGCCTCTTCCTTGAAATCTACAATAGCTTCTCCCCGCCCCCCCACTTACATTATTGAAGAGGCATATGATATCCCTACCCTGGAAATCAATGATGATAAATCTCTAGATTTGCTACAAGAAATAAAATCTCAGATCCTTATTTATAGATTCAATGGCTCGTGGCAGTAATCCAATGGATTCACACCTCTCGGACAGAAACTTGTAGAATTTTCTATTGTGCAGGAAGTTTTACATGGTATTTTTAATGAGCATGAGGATTACCATAGGGCTATTGATGAGGGCCCTTGGTTATGGGGATCGGTGGGACTCTTCACTACCGTATGGTTTCCAAAATTTGACTCAAATAAATTCTGCATCATGATGGTTCTAGTTTGGGCGAGAATGCTGAATCTTCCTCTTCACTTTTCGTTTACAGTGGAGGAAATTGGAGAACTCCTAAGAAGTTTCATTAAAAATATAGACAATGGCTACGGTGCGGTCTGCTAACCTATGTTAAGATTTGTGTTGAAGTTGATCTCAGGAAGGGGTTCCCAGATAGGATGATCCTATAGATGGGAGATACAATCCATTCTCGTATTCTCAACTCTGAAAATACAACTTTTAGATGTCATATTTTTAGGAATCTGAGACACCTCCATGCGGCTTTCCCAAAGAAGAAAACCCATGCTCCTCAACAAAAGGTGCCTTCTCCAAGCAATGGAGTCCACCAGATCTTGAAGAAGAAGATGATTCTGGCGCAGATATTGAAGGAGCTGCTGAAAAATCTCATCCAGTTCTTACCGTAGTTCCAACTGCTGCAGCTACAACACCTTCAGCTTCAGCCCCTATAGTTTTAGCCCCATATAAGGAGGGTGGGTAGGTAGTGGTTATTACTTGATCTTTAGAAGGACCTTCTACGGATCTAAAGTGACCCCATGAGTCTGGCACTCCTTTTTAGACAAGGATGGTCTCTAACCTCCTGATGATTCCTCGCCATTGGACTTAACGGGATATAATCCCCTTTTCACAGAGATGCTTTTGCAGGATAAATGTAAATTAGTACATTCTAAGAAGGGAAAGAAGGGAAGGAATTAACTTCGTTGTCTTTTCTCTTCTCCTTGTTGTCCTGCTTCTCCTCTTCTTTCTCTATCTGGTAGTCTTTCTGGTTTGCCCCTTTCTTCTTTATCTTCTCTCTCTTACATCTAGTTGTAGTTGTTCTGGTGGTGTTCCCTCTACTTTTTTTGTTGTTGTTTGTTGTTACTTGTGTTGATAATCTACTTCTCTGGTTCCTTTCTTGCTTCTTTCCGCTTTTTCTCTTCTTTGTTTTGGGCCTTAATGGTTCTTTTCTCACTTTTCCTCGGGGCTTCTATACTTTTTGCTTCATTTTATATCTGGCAATTGGTTATTTTGTAATTATTTATGGGTCCTCCTTAAACCCCACTTTACCCTTCTCCAAAAAAAAAAAAATAGTTAATTTAAAAAAATCCACAAACATTATACATTTTAAATACAACATTTAATTAATTTACAGCATTTTACAATTCTATATAGTTTTGTGGCAATTGCCTTTACAATTTGAATGATGTCAAAAATTAATTTGTTTAGAGTTATGAAAATGTAAAAATGTGGGATCTAGTTATGTGCTTTGATAGGTTAAAATTATGAATATCCTCTATAAAAGTTTAAAAACATTTATAGAATTAAAAAAATTGTTTAAAAATAAATAAATATACATTTTACCCTTGTTTATTTTGGTTACTTCTATTCGAGATCTTATATAATATGGTTAAAGTTGGATTTATAGTTTCAAATCCTACTTTTGTATTAGAATTTTCTTATAAATAATATCATAAGATTATGTGCATGTGAGGGTTTAGGATGTTATGTATTTTTCATTTACCACTAGCTTTAAAAGATGCTCATTTTCTATTGGTATATATTATTGAAGTAGAGGAGAATTTGTGTTTGGAAATAATTAAGGAAGCATGAATTTCGTAGAGATCTATACATTTTGTAGGGTGTTTAATGATTGATAGTTTGTTTTTTTAGAAAATCCGTGACAACTAGTGCAAATTGGTTTTGGTTGTATTTTTGGAGGAATATTTATTGTTGTTGATTATTTTTAGGTTATGATTATACAAAATTATGTGCAAAGTGGCTATAAACAAACAAGATCTATACATTTTGTAGGGTGTTAAACTATTCATATTTTGATTCAGAAAACCTATGATACCAAATGCAAATTGGTTTTGGTTGTCTTTTTGTAAGACTATTTATTGTTGTTGATTTTATTTTTAGGTTATGATTATAGAAAATTATGTGAAGTGGATATAAACAAATATATGCAATGGTTGTAGAATATTATGTGAAATAGATATAGAATTAGTTACATAATTTTAAAAAGAAATTGATTAAATATAATATTAAATATTATTCGTATTTATTATATAAATGAATTTGTTTTGAATCAGTAAAACATTAATTTTGCATGAGTTATTTTCTTTCAAAGAGTTGATTATTTTTGTCTTGAAGATATGTTATACGAAGTAGTAGGTTTTATTTGGATATCCTTTCTAATATATTAAAAATATATGGAATTTATATTATGAGTAACTTTTTTGTTATACGCAGTATCACTTACTAATTTTATATTATACTAATATATTTAGTTCATAACTATTATCAAAATCATTTATTAAATAATAAATAAATAAAATAAATTCTACTTTAGAGATCTACTATTACTAGATGTCCATTTCAATTTTTTCATTTCATCATAGAGAATTTTTTAATGATCCATATCTTAATAATATGTTTACTCACAAACTAAGGTCTTTAATGATGATAATTTCACTTACATTTTAAGTAGCTTCAATTTACTAAAGTGTGAGGTGGTAAGTCATCACAAGTAGTCATGTAATAATTCAATATTTCAATGATAGATTCCAATTTTAGCTCATCTTACGTATTCATATTTTTTTCATAGCCATGACACTATTCTTTCATTAATGGTTAATGGCCTTAAATACATTTTGTTAGGATTTTAAACATGGCCGGCATTAAACATGATGACTTAAATCAATGCGAAAAAATTGAAGGCTTAACTTTTAATTTTTTTTTTATCATGGAATAAGGTTATTTTATATTTTTATTAGTAATAAAAATAGGTGTCATCAAAATTTATATCAATATCTTGTTTAATCATATTAAACAATCTAATGGGAATTAGGAAAACAAGGGGAAATACATAGAATATAAGTCCAGTGTTCCTTAACAATAACATTAAATAGATCTATAAAATTGTGAAGGAAAGCATAATATAAATGTTTCAATTTTTTCCCTTTATACTTATAGAGCTGTAATAAATATGTTTCATCAGATAATAGAACAGAAAAATGAAAAGGCTATGCATGGTGCACATCAAAATTAAAAGCATTATGCTATTATGCTTTGAACAAAAAAATGAATTAAGAAAAGAAAAATTCTAATTATAAATCAAATAAATCCTTTTATTCTCTCCTTTCCATTACATAAGAGGTCATCTTATTAAAAATAAAAATAGACACCTAATTAAACTTGAATTATAATCCAAACTCGGTTCTAGACTTGTTATTCTTAATAAAACTAGCTATTTATATAGAAATAACTATTTTTAGTATGTTATAAATTTAGCTTCCTAGATCCTAGACACTTGCATATATTATCCATGCATAGAAATTAGTTTATTACTTGTGTTTCAACTCAAGTTTTTATTATTATTAGTAAATAGTTTTTTGAAAGGGACTATACCCTTGAATACAAAAGGGGGCCTAGAAGCCAGAATAGGAATGAAAATCATTACAAAAAGGATCAAGATCTAGATGAGACATAGAAACCCAAAGTAACCAAAGAGCAGTTACCCCAAAACATCAAACCAGTTTGAACACTGCAAAAGAGAAGCCAAAAATAGCAAAAAACAGAAAAAAACACGAAGGAAGACAACAAGAGTATCGCAGATCCACAATTACTTCTTGGTGGCTTTGTCGATTCTAGATTTGATAGTCTGCCAAGAGGTGAACATAGCCAATGTCGTCATATGAGTAGGGTCAGTAACATCCAGCTATTGAATGGTCTGTTTTCTTTCCTTTTCCGTGCCCCAAAGAGTTGCTGGTATTCCACTGAGATTAGAGACACTGCGGACATGCTGCTCAATAAATTCTTCGATTGCACTAAAAATAGCCATATTATGGTCATGGTGAGTCTTGGCTTTCCCTAGACGGTTGTCCAAGGAGTTCAGTTTTTTGTAGATGTCTTCAACCTGTTTATTATCAATATCAACCTCCTCCTCCTTCTTCCTCTTACCTTTTTGCTTTGCCAAGTTTTTAACTTCTTCTTTCAACAACAACATGTCAGCTTCTAAGGCTTCCATCCTTTTTGTGGAGCTCTCAATGTGTGCCTCCTGTGAACCAGTACTACTAATATGCAGGAGGTTATGAGAAATTTCCACTTAACTCAAGTTGATTTATGGTTACAAAGATAATATATTTTGAAATTTTAAGAAAATCGAAAAACAAATTAAACCCAATATTTTTGGGCCCTACATGAAATATTTTGGTCTCTAAAAATTGTGGAAATGTGTTATTAGTAGATATAGAAACTTAACAAAACGTAGCTATTTTTGAGATATTTCCATTAAAAATGAACTCATTTCAGTTCCTAGTACAAAATTTATGCCCTCTCGTGCAAGACATGCTACCAAATCCACAAAATTCTCCTCATGTTGGAAAGAACTCAACACCTTCAAGTCCTTGTCATTTAATTATAGTAAAAAAATTTATATCAAGTTTACTTGGCTCCCATTATTAAATCCATGTGTTATCCCACTACAAAAAAATTCTAATTATAAGAAATATTTGTTAAAATTGCCTTAGCTTGTGTTGATTTTCTTATAAAGAGCTTGCACCACCTTCTCCTTTTTCTTCCTTAGAATTTAATATTTCCATTCCACTTATTCATTATTTTCCCTTGTTATCCTCCTCCCTATTAAATTCATGTCTAATTTTAACATTAAATACTCGAGAAATATGAACATTATGTGATGACTTACCTCATATATATTGGCAATGATCTTCTTCCCAATTATACAAGGGAAATTATTTTTGTACATTAGTTTTTGCATGTTATTTTAAGAGATATCTCCTTCCTCAAATAAAATATCTTGAAATGTAATTATTTAAATAAATTCTATTTTCCAGTTGATATCTTCATCCATTTTATTATTTTTGTTATTTTCTCGTAAATTCTTTGATATTATTTCCTTCAATTGTCAAGTATGCTCTGAAAAATCTTTTGCATCATAACTCACCCTTTCTTAAATTGGTAGTTGCACTAAATCAAGGAAAGAATTAGTGATTAAATTAAATAATTTTGAAATATGAACTTACATATCGATATATTCACGAAACTATTGTAAGAAAAGTTTTCATTTTGTCCCATTGTTTGAGCTTCTCAAACATAATATACCTTGACAAATTTCCTAATCTCTTATTCACAAATTATGTTTTTCCACTTGTTTGGGGATATTCTTTACTAATTAATTTTAACTTAGTGCATACATTTTTCATAAGGTCTTCCAAACGTGGCTCAAAAAAATGTGTTATCCCTATTTAATGTGATAGACTTTTAGATATCATCCAACCTAATAGCTTCCTTGAAAAACAAATCTTCTATCCTAGTGGCATCATTTTTTAAAAATACAATGAAGTGCACCATATCAAAAAACTTATCTACAAAAATAAAAATTAAATCATTGTTTCTTTGTTTGTTTGGTAGCCCCAATACAAAATTCATGCTCATGTTTTTCCATGGTCCTGTTTGCACTGTAGTGGCATATATAATTTAGTTTTTTATACGTCCCTTAGACACTTAACATATACTGCATATTAATAACATATCTTACATCTCTCTTCATCTTTGGATAATGATATGTTTTCTATAGTAGTGTTATTGTCTTATTCTTCCCAAAATTACCAACCAAACCACGATGATGCAATTTTTTAAAATATCATCCCACTTGGATCCAAATAAAATACATAAATGATATCCGTTAAAGAGATAACCATCTTGCATAAAATTATATTCAATAATATTACTTATCTCATCTTTCATTTGAATCCCTTGTTTCTCAATAATCCCCCAAATTCAAGATCAAAATTGAATGATTCTTTAATTTCTTCAAATCCTTCCACTTCACTTGCGATATAGTTAGTAAGGCCATTTGTCTACTCGAGCATTAACTACATAGTTTTTTTTTCTTGGTTTATTCATTAACCAAATGTATACCAAAACAAGAATGAAACCGACTTTGCATGCCTACTATTCAACCTCTTTTGTGTATTTACATATTTTAAGCCCTAGTGATCTATAAACAAAATAAACTCCTTCATCACTAAGTAATTCCTCTAATACCTTAGTGCTTCTACATTGGCATAAATTTTATTATAATTATTAGATTTTTTTTCGTACCCCATTCAACTGCTCACTATAATATAATATAGGCCTTTTCTTTTGAATTAAAATAACACCAATTCCCACAAGTGAAGGATCATAATCAACCTCGAATATCTTTTTAAAATCATGGAAGGATAATACAAGTAAATTTGTCACGTTTTGTTTTATAATTCAAATCTATCTTTCATTTTCATTTTCCATATAAACTCTTTTCCCTTCATGCATTATTTTATTGCTGCCAAAATACTATTAAAGTTTGTAATAAATTTTCTTTAACAAAACTACTCAATACATGCAAACTTCTTACATATTTTATTCTTCTTGGGATACGCCACTCCAAAACTTATTTATCTTGAACAAGAATCCATCTTCACACAATCTTCTGAATCTACAAAGCTCATCTATACATTAATATCCTCTACAAAACTTGCATTTCATCAAATTTGCATATAAGTTCTCTTTCATTAGCACTTCCAACACCATTCTCAAATGTAAAAATAGTCCTCTTTACTTATATTGAATATCATCACACCATTCTAAAAGGTAATAAATGATCGTCTTTACTTCTACTAAATATAAATATTTAATCAAAATAGACTACTAAAAATTTACCAATGTAATCTTTCAAAACATAATTTATCACCCTCATAATCAGATCTTGGGTGATTTAGATAATATGAATAACATTAACAACCACTCATATAAATATTTGAAAGTTTTCTTCCATTAATCTCTTTCTTCTATCAATATATCATAGTATCTACACCTTACATCAAATTTTTATAAAACATTTAGCTCATGCAATACCATCCATCTTGTCATCTAGGAGGGGTATAAGAAACCTATATTTTTTGATAATTTTAACAATATATTTTCTATCTATGTATATCACTATCCTCCATGTACTATCCTTCTTCGGATTCAATAGTAATAGAGTTGTGCACGGGCTCATACTTTCCATTATTTCTTCCTTTCTCACCAATTTATATATTTTTCTATTTAATTACAAATGTAACATTAATGTAATCATGTATCATTTTTATTTAGTAGTGATGATATTGGAATTAAATCAATGTGACGTTGAATATCCCACTTTTTCTCCTCCCATCTCATAAGTCTAATGGTATTACATATAAAACTTTAAGAACTAAATTTGATGCTTTAGTCAAGATGAATATCGCTTTTGTTTCCTCTTTATTTACCATTAATTCATAAAAAAACCCTATCATCTTCATCTATGCAAAAATACTTTGTGGAAAATATGCTCTATATGTTATTTATCCTTTAAGTTGTGATAAAACAACATTTACTTCATCTATCCAAAAAAATTGTTATTCTTGTCTCTATCATGAATTACCTTTCTACCAATTTACCATGGTCTCCCAATAATACATGGCATGCATCTAATTTAATAAAATCACACCAAATATCATCTTTATATATCATTCCTATAGAAAATTTAATCAAACATCTCTTATCTACCATGACTTCATTCCCTTTCTTAAACTATTAGACCTGATAGGGAAGAGTATGATTTTCAAATAGCAACCATACATTATGTACCATTTCTTCTGAAACCCTATTTTGAAAACCTCTAAAATTAATGATAATGTTACATATTGTTACCCATAGTGTATCTTCTTAAAAATTATTTTTCGGTAGCCATGGCTCATTACCTAGAAATTGTTCTTCCCTTGGGGAAATAATTATTCTTCTCATCAATAGATTATTTCCCACATCCGACACAACTTATGTGTCTTGTTCTTAAACCTCATCGTCAATAAGATTTATTCTTGAAGATCTTCTTGTCTCCTCTCTTGTGCATGATAATCTGTTGACATTCTAGCTCCCTATTCCATTTTTCACCACACATATAGAACACATATGGCATATGTGGGTCATCACATCCTCTTCAACTATCATAATTATTATTTCCATAATCTCTCTTTCTTTTCATGCTTCATCCTCTTTTTTCACTCTCTAAACCTTCTGTATTATCATCTTTTCACTCATGATATGTTTCTCCTCTTGTTTAATAACTTACTAATCCTCTTTATTGGAGATGATTGTCCTCTCTTTTGTCATTTGAATATTCAAAACCCAGTCTAGTGTACTATTGATTTTCCTTTATATATTAATAATAAGCTTATTCAATGTTAAATTATTCATATGCATGTTTATTTCATCTAGGATATAAAATTTATTGAAACCATTTAGATACCTTGCATCCATGTGTTGTTTTGTCTCATCATGCTCTACATGAATGGATAACTTATAAAATTTGTTAGTATAATTTGGAATAGTGTAATATTTCTACTTTAAATTTTGTGATTTTTATAGGGTTTAAGTGCAATCAATGGGAAAAATAAATTATTTAACTATTTTCCATCTTGGTTCAATTATTGTTATACTATTTTTATTTTTGATGCCTCTTTTTCTTCAAGTGATCCCACCATATAAATTGATGGCCCTTAAAATTTGTGCAATGAAATATGACCTTCTCTTCTAACACAAGCTTCCATTCAAAGACGTTTTCATGCTATTTAATTGATATATCAAATCCAATGGTGTTAAAATCCCATGATATAAAGAAATATCTACCTTAATTTTAACATTCCTTCCTTCAAGTGCTTTAATAAACCTTTCTTGAAATTTTTGGGTTCTCTTCTCCTTCTTCATTATATAATTCTTCTTTTTTATCCGACTCTTATTTGTTATTATGTCCTCCACACCTTCTCTTCATATGCATAACAAATTTCGATAACTCTTTTACTTGACTATAATTGTTGTATAGTTTAATGCATCTATGCAAAACCCCGTTGACCTCTTCCCATTGTATCCCGAACTTATGCTATGATACAAAATTATAAGGCTAAACAAACAAATAGAAAAAAATTGCATTAGGAAAAACAAGTTTCAAAACAAAATTCTAGTTAATCCTCCTTATTCTCCCTTTTCCATTATGTAACAGGTCCTCTTAATAAAAGTAACAATAAACTCCTAACTAAACTTACCTTATAATCCAAACTTGACTAAACATGCTATTTTAGGTAAACCTTACATTTAATAGAAACAGCTTTTTTAGATATTTTGAATTTAGTTTTCTATATCGTATTTAACTTGCTTTAATTATCCACACATGTAGGTCAATTTATTACTTTAGTATTAACTCAAGATGGCTCATTATTACAAATGTAGAATATTTTGAAATTTTAGGAAAAAAAAAGAAACATTAAACCCAATTTTTGGGCCATAGATGGATGATTTTTACCTCCAAAATTATTGAAGGATGCTCTAAGAAACTAGTGCATCCTAATAAAATGTAATTTTTCCTAGAAATTTTTAAAAATAAAAATGGAGTCATTTTGGTTCATGGACCAAAATTTATGGCCTCCACAATGTAAGACACACAATTTGTATCAACATTATATATTAAAATAAATAATTAAAAACATGGAATTTTTAACCACTTTTTCTCTATAAATTATAATAATTTGAGTGTAAATCACTTCGCATTCCTAATGTACAAAGAAATTTTTATTTGTGTAATAGAATAAGGTGAAGGTACCATTAAGATAGTAACAAAAATTCAAAACTATTTGACCATAATGAATATTGAGAAAATATATAATAACCAATATGAAAAGTTTTCTAGCTCCAAATAAATTACAATTAAATACTTGTGATGTATGATTTGTAAAACAATTATAGATTAAATAAGGGTATTGTTAAATATTTAGCATTATATAATTCAAATAAGTTTGAATTAAAATAATGCTAAAATAAATAAAAAGTTACACACTCGAAAAATAGATAGAATAAAAAATAGGATTTTTTAGAACATTGAGTAGAGATTTTCCTTTACACATTTTTTTCGAAAAATACTATTTTGAGATAAACGTTTCTACATGGATTTTTAATTATCAAAATCACTACAATTGTTCCCAACAATGTTTTATATTATTATGTACTATAAAGACAAATTCTTTAATAAATAATGTAATGTTCATAAATTCACATGGAATCAAAATCACCTATGTGAAACTCGAAACATTATAGGTGCATGAAACATGAATAATTTTCTTTAGGTCTCAATGTTGCACTATAACCTTTACATATATATGTGTTATAACCAACACATTATTGGTCATACAAAATGAATTTTTCAAGTGGTAAAATTTAACATATTTGAAAGTGGCTGCTAGTTTCAAAGTAAGGAGATGTACATTATAAAATTTGTAAAATGATGAATTACGACATCTAACATGTTAGAAGTGGCATTCCCATGGCAAAGGTTAAGTAGGAATTCATGTTTATTGAAATTAAATATAGTTATCGATCTTGGAAAGTAATTTTAACATTACTCATATCAATAAAAATAAAATAAAATATGTAAAAGTTACATTCTTCTATTACAATTTAAAAAAATAAGTGTGTACCTCAAATTACCACCATAATCCTGGAAAGTGGTTCGCTACCATACTAAAGATATATAAGGAAAAATAAATGAAATCCTAGGAATATAATTATTTTTTTCACTAAAAAAATAAAATTACCACCATAAGCCTGGAAAGTGGTTCATCACCTTACTAAAGGTATAAAAAGAAAAAAATGAAATCCTAGGATCTAAACTTTGTTTTGTCTAAAAAAACCAAAACTGGACAGAAACAATGGAAATAAAATATAAATCATACACAAACCTAAAATAAAGGTCTTAAATTACTTAATTTAAATCTACACCTAAGTTATTTTCAAGAGTCACGCAAATATAATGACTAATTTTTCTAGCCACATATTTTTATGATAAATTGATTCCTTATATTTTTTACCGTTTCATAGGTCTCTACAAGGATAACATTCAAATGGTTTCAAGTCCACTAGTACATATAAATGGACATAAATTTTCATTATTTTATCCAAAAAATCAATAGAAACTCTATAGGATAGTGAAGAATAACTTCAAAAAGAGATATTTAGATTAAATAAATACTACTTAAAAATCATATCTAAAAATGCAGTTCTACTAACAAGAAGAGATCATATTTCAATTGATATCATAATATTCATATAGTAAATTATCTTCCAATAAATAATGTTATATTGATATGGTAGATCATGAAAGAAAGAATAATCCATTAGGTATAACATATATATTTTCAAATGGAAGTTAATATAATCAAAAAAGAAAATACGATCTAATAGTTATACTTTATAAATTTCATATTTCACCCATATTTTGGATAATTTTAATGGTATAAAAATATACAACCCAAAGTAACAATGGACTTCATAAATTTTATATTTCATCCATCTTTTTGACAATTATCATGGGATAAAAATATATAACCAAGAAAGTAAAAATGGAGGTATTAGTGGGTCAAATATTTATATCCGCCATTATCTAATAATTATACCGATCCTTAAACTAACTCGTTTAAACATGTTTTAATCTAAACCCACAATTGCTCAACATATTTTAATGCAATTTTTACAATGTGTTGCAAAAATAAGTAACTTGCTATATTTTTAGGTAAATGGTTACAATTCTAAGCATTGGAGACATTTTATGGAGTTATACAAGTAAGTTTGGGAAATTGTCTTTATTTAAACTCTTCAAAATAACTTGTCCCTTAGGAAGAAACTTAGTGAAAATCTCGTGTTTTTCCTCCGACACTCAAAATGTCCCGATCCACTATTTTTCTATTAAATTTATCTCATAAAACTTAAGAAATAAAGAAAAGAATAAGTGGAAAAAATACATCTCTAAAGCCCTTGTAGCTTAATCGCTAATCATATATGTCAAGCACTTCAATGGTATATTTAAGGCAAGTCTCCTAGATTACACATGGAAGTCATCGACCTTCCTATAGTTCATAAATTTTACATGAAATTTTGAGCCTTTGTTGATGTACAACATGCAGTGCTCATTGGCACTAGTTACTCTCATAACGTTAGAGTCTTGGCCTTAAAGTTGTGTAATTTCATAAACATTATCTCTTGTCGATTTTATTTTGATTGAGAACCTTTAACGGTGTTACAGCTTGGGCATTAGACTACATAGTATAGTGGCATCTATGCCTAAGTTGGAGTGAATGTATAGATTCAATAATACAAAGTAAGCGAAGAAAATAAACCATTGATCACCTTCAACTAAGAAGTTATGAGTAAGGGGTATCCACGTCCCACATCATCAAAATCACCGGGGAATGATCCTAGAATAAACCATTTGACTATCCATGTTGGGTGTCTCTTGGCTTTGCATTAAACAAGACTTGATCCTGGTGAGCTGATTGAAAGCCATACATCACACCAATAAACCAAGGGCCATTCGACATAGCTTGTACAGTTAAGACAAGTGGAGGAATGGAAATGTTATGGAAATTAACATTCAAAGTTCTCTCAATGATGACCAAATTGTTAACATCTTGTTCAATTTTTTAAAATACGAATTGAAGAAACGTGAAAGAAAACAATGTTTAACACTTTCGTGAGCGTCAAGTCTTAATGTTAAAATTTTGTAATTTAGAAAGTGTGCAAAGAATCAATTTAAGACAAGTAGAATTTTGGTGATGTGGTGGATATCGATAAGCTCTACATAATTTAGATGAGTCTATGTATAGTCTCAAATATTATAGTTTCACTTAATTCATCGGGGACATCATGTCGACATGAACACAATCCTTGGTTTTTGCTCATATATTTTGAAATGAACCTATAAATTATACCAATAAAAAAGGTATTTCAGAGGGTTACACACTGAGACTAATTTTAGTTAAGATGGTTTTGAGATCTAATATATTTTCATGAGAAAAATTATTTTTCTATAGACTCATAAATGATGCAAACGGTATCTAAATCACATGCAGATGATTTTTCTAGTTTTTATGATCCATTAGAGAAGATGATTTGGGTTCTTAGTAACCTTTTGGCTCAAAAAAACATGAAGGATTATTTAAACAAGTTGTTGAGTAAAATATAAGTTGTTTCAGTGACATAAACGTGAAACCAAGACCTTCACAACCAAATGTTAACTTGACCTCCATTATTCTTCTTGATCTCATGGGATTGCATTCTTTTCTTATAGAGATCAATGCTTAAAAATATCTACTTAAAACCTTGATAGTTTTGTTAGTTTTTTTAGCAAAATATCTTCCAAAGATATGACGCACATTTTTAGATTATCATGGATCTATAAGAGATCCTCATATTGTGGCAACAGGTGTTTTGGGTGGAACATATTCAATTAAAAATATTTTTAGACCACTTAGGGATTCATAAATTTTGTAATGGATAAGTGTGACAAAGGGGATATTCTTCAAAATATATTTCATTGTTTTATTCTCTTGTCTCTTCCATATTCTATATATGTGTAGTTAGGCACACTTGTGAATGGTCCATATTCCTTGAAATAGAGGTCACTCTTCACTCTTCATGGCCTCATATTTTGATTGCCTCTCACATTTGGTTTAAAACTTGTAGATCAATGATATCCTTAATTTATGTTAGTAGTATATTGTGTATATTTTACATTTTAATGAGTTTAATATTTTGGCTCTTATTTTCATTACATATTTATGTTAATTGAACCCTTACCCCTATGTTATCTATGTGTTTCATTTGGTGTGGGTTATGCAAAGTATTAATTCACGATTCTTAATTCACCATGTGTTAAGGTTTATAGTGATTATTTCATGTGTGTGTGTGTGTGTGTGTGTGTGTGTGATTTGTGTTTTTATCTTCTCACTTTTTGAACTCATACAAAAAGGTTGATCCTCTTTCACTTTAGTAGATCACCATGTTTCTCTCATCCAATTTCTCTTGCAATCAAGTATATTGGAGTAGAGTAGCTGTTATGTGAAAAATCCCCAGAGAAGGAAAAGATTTAACATTATTTATCTAATGAAAATAAAATAATTATTCTAAATTTATTTCCAAAGTTTGAATTCTAAAGTGGAAGAAATATATATTAAAGACCCCTTTAAAATAGGGAGCAATAAATAATAAAAAAGCAAAGGCTCTTTGAACTCCCTAAATGTCTCGCAACTCAATGGGTTGAAACTCTCATTGCGATTGCATAACATGGAGATTTTCCCAAAGTGTGGGACTTTACAATTGAGAAATATCTCCGGATGAAGGCCAGTTCCTATTCCTTTGTTTAGATGTACACATTCAAATTATAGAGGATCTTCTCTACAACCTACTCTAACTTTTCCAAGGAGAAAGAGTTAAGAAGATGCAAGAAAATAAACCTACACTAATAGAGGTGATGCACCAATGGAATGTTGAAAATTTTCTTTGCCATTAAACACAATCCATTGAAATGTAATATAACCTCCACGCTTGAGATAACCAAGATTGCAATGAAAGATCAAAAGAGAAAATGAACACAAGAGATGGTTGAAAATCATCCATAGACTTTTATTATTGCTCCACAAATTTGATATAGTACACTACAATAGTAAAGAGGTGAGATTTACTTTACAACTTGAATGGGAGGTTTGAGCTCCACAAATCAGATTACTGCACTGCAGTAGAAGGGAGGGTGCAAAGCCAAAATGTCCTACACTATGAAAAAATCCCCTCATTACAATATATAGGAAGAATTATAGAAGGAGATAGAAGAAATCTAAATTCTTGTACAACCACCCCAAAAGAGAAATGAATTCGCCTGCAACAATGATGGGTTCTACTGCAAAATTGATGCCTCCATGCACCATTCCTTTCTTGGAAAGAAAGAAAACCCATATCTCATAATTTTGGTAGGTGAAAAATATAGGACACCTTAAAAATGGTGAACTGTATTTCTTCATTTTCAGAGTCCAAAATGCATGCAACCTCTAAAATCCCAAAATTTAGACTTTTGGAAATTTTGGTTTCTAAAGTCGAGCTATTGTTCACCGCTCAAAATGACCCAAAACTTCGAAAGTTTGAAACCCGATAGTCGAAATTTTTAACTTTCATAATTCACAATTTCGGACATTGAGTCTTGCTTTTTATGTTTTGGGGCTTGAGAGTTTTGAAATATTGAAACCCAAAATCCGAAATCACGAAACTTAAAAACTTGAAATCTCAAAATCCCGAAATCCCAAACCCAAAATTCAGAAATCCTAAAATCCCAAAACTCAAATTCTGAAATGCCAAAACCTGAAATCCCAAAATCTCGAAACCTAAAATCCTAAAATGCCAAAACTCAAATCTCAAATCTCGAAATCCCAAAATCCCAAAATCTCAAAACACGAAAATCAAAATTTCAATAAACTAAAAATACCCTTTTGAAGATTAGCCCCGATCTATCAACTAATGAAATTTGGACTTTTTTGAGCAAGTTGAGCCTTTAAAAATTGATTTCAAATTTCAGCCTAGAAGGTGAAAAGTCGAAATTAGAGAACTTGCAATTTCGTTCGCCCAACGCAGAATGCAATCCTCCATGACTTAAGCAACATCCTCATCTCCTCTATGTGTAAGGTCATTTTTTTCTATTTTTCCGAGAGGAAAAATTAGATAACAATTTGGAGACTCGTGGGATCACTTACCGCTAGGTGAAAGATCGAGTTGCCTTAAAGTATCCATTCGGCATAGAGTCATGAATGGTAGCCTAATACTGATCTTTTCTTGAAATTTCTCCCAATTACTTGCATGTGTTGATCCTAAACCTATTCCACTACTTGCACTATCAATTCTCTTAAGAAAATCTTAAAGGTGATATTTATGAGAGTAGAAAATTATATTGACTGAAGCTTTCACATGTCCTAAAATGGACTAGGGGCACACTTGAACTACACAATGATGCAACTTGGGAGCAATAGAACCTATTATGAAGAAATTAAGGAAATTGAAACCTAAACTACAACAAGAAAATATGCATACACACTTATAGGTATTAAAATCCTAGGGTAATATTTACAAAGGAGAAATGTTTAAGATAGATCCCATTAAGCGGAATTAGAAGCTCCTCTCCCTTCAATGAAGAAATTTGGAAGGCATTTTTGTATTTACATCCCGTGACCAAGTAGGTGCCACTCCAAATGGAATCAAACTTGGAATTCCCATTGGTTTTTCCCGATCCGCATCCCACTTCGAGAACTAGATCTTCCTCTTGAAAGGTCCTTACTCTTGCTTTCTTGTCAAACAATATTTTGACTAAGTCCCGATCTTTCTCCATCATTTAAACTACATGTTCTTTTATTTCTTCTAATTCCATCAATTACACATACCTAGCCTCCATTGGATTGAACTCAAATAAATCCAGTTGTTTCATGAGCTCCGGTGTAGGTAGCTCCAATGATATAGGCAACACTACCTCTTTCCCATAACCTAAGTTACATGGGGGTAATTACTTGTAGACCTTTTTTGTGTGACCTGTTAGCCCATAATGCTGATTTGAGCTTAGTATTCCATGTTCTCTCGGTTTTCATCTAGAGTCCTTATGATGATCCTTAGTAAATTCTTATTTGTGGACTCTATCTCATTGATTACCTAGTGATCTTCGAACCTAGGAACGTTAATGTATTGTCTGATATGATAGTGGCCAGTACACCGAATCTGGTCATTATTCCTTCATAGAAGTCCAGTATACTAGAATCGTTTGCCTCTTTGAGTGTTATCGCCTCAGTGCACTTGGTGAAATAGTCATTCTGCTAGGAGAATCCACTTGTGGCCTCAGCTTTAATTTGGATTTATGACCCAAATGAAGTCTAATCCCCATTGCATGAATGGTTGTCCAACTAAAATTGGTTGCAATGGAAGTGTTGTTAGGCTTTCTTTACATGTGAAGAATGTACATTTTTTGCACTTTTTTATCCATTTATAGCAGTCACTGAACATCATGGGCCAATAATAACTCTCCTTCATTACCTTTAGAGATGTTACCCATGGGGAAAAATGACCTTTGGCCTCTCTATCATGGAGTTCATATAACACATTTTCAATTTGACTTGTTCTAATGCATCTTAGTAGAACACCATTGATGTATTTCTTGAACAAAACACCATCAACAAGCACATATGGAATGGCTTGTAATCTAAAGTATCTCCTCTTTTCTTTTCTCATTTCTGGAGGGCATAGGCCTGTTTGTAGGAAGTGTATCATATTTTGAGTCCAACAAGGGATAGGCACATTATCATTTACTTGTTCTTGACCATCTTGTAGTACTAAAACAACCCCATTTTCATTACTTGCATCAACCTGTTGACTCGAGGATAGTTGTTCACATAGTCCCTTTCCACGGACCAGCTTAGTGACCTTAATTTCAATGTCATATTCCATGACACGAGTGATCCATCCTACACGTTTCTCATTTAGATCTTTGTTCAAAAGGAAGTCTTGACTCCTACATGGGAAACTAGAAAATGAATCTTATTATTTAAAATTAGGTGTTTGAACTTCTTCAAACTCCTGATCACTTCTAGGAAATGCTCTTCAATGAAGGAATATCTCACTTCATAGTCTTCAAGAATTTGACTAAAGAAGGAAACTCTGGTTGGTCGATCCTTATTTGTTCTATTGCACTAGGATTGAAGAAATTGTGTCCCCACCCCAAAGCAATAGAGCATGAAATCCTTCGAGAATTCTGGATTGAAGAGAGATAAGGCTTGACATATAGCCTCTTTTATTGCTTCAAAAATCACTTTGCCTTCAGTTTTCCATAAAAATCCTTGCTCTTCTTCAACATCAGTGTTATTGGCTTCACAAGAGTGGCAAAGTTTGGTACAAATATGCGGACAAAATTGATCCTTCCTAGAAAGCTCTAAAGAGTCTTCTTATGACTTGGATATGATAATGCTCAAACTTCTTCATCTATCTTTGGGTCAATTGTTAATCTCTCCTTTGACACAGTATGTCCTAGAAGCTTTCCTTCATGAGCCAAGAATATGCATTTTTGGGAATCAATGATACCCCAAATCTCCTACATCTCTGAACTACCTATCTCATATGAAAGAGGTGATCGACTAAATTTTTTGATAACATGGTGATATTATCAAGATATATCACTACTATTTTTTTGATCAACCCTTGAATTCCATGTCCATCACCCTTTGGAAAGTGGCTTTGGCATTTGAAAATCCAAATGGAATTTTCCTGTAGGCATAGGTGCCCCACTTAGTGGTGAAAGACGTTTTGAATTGGTCATCTTCTTTTACCATTATCTGATTATACCCCGAGTAGCCATCTAGGAGAGAGAATATTTTTGATCTAGCTACTACTTGTAATATTTGTTCCATTGAAGGAAGTGGGTAATGTTCTTTGAGAGATTCCTTATTCAAGTCTCGAAAGTCCACGCACAACCTGATTTCCCGTTCTTCTTCTTTACTGAACCAAGTTGGCAACCCAACTTGAGTGCTTGATTGGAAATATAATACTTGCCTTTATCAGCTTATTCAACTCTTTCTTCATAAGAGGCTCAATGTGTGGGTTGAGTGGTCTATCCTTCTTCCTGATGGGCCTAACATCTAGATCTAGTTCAATTGTATGTTGTGCTAACTTTGGATTGAATCCTCGCATGTCCTTATAGCTCTAGGAAAAGACATCCGGAAATTCTTGGCAAAGTTGTATGAAGTCATATCTCTCTGTTGCGGTGGCCACTTTGCCAATTTCAAGTATTTTCCTCACCAACCGACATTGGCTCAATCTTCCCATTTAACCTATATGTTAGCCTTCTCCTAGCAAAATTGGTCATTATGATTTAAGATAGACTCCAATGTTAATAAAACCTTGGGAAGCTTGCTAGTCCACAACTACACTTCTTGATCCCCATAATGTTGCTCAAATTTATCTTGATTCTTAGATGAGAATTTATAATCTTCTTGTAAGAAATTAATGATCTCTTAATCATTCTCAAACAACTTCTAGCTTGTGTTATGGTCAGAATCGCTAGCCTTACAATCACATGGATATGTGGTGTGTTTTGTCTATCTTGATGCTATCCACCACATCAATAGTTTCTCCAAAGAAATGCCAACCTATCTACTGACTTCATTCTTCTTCCTAGGTATGGACACGATGTTGAAAGCTTAGAAATCCTCAATTAGGTCCCATACCCTATTTTTGTAGCTCTTGAGTAGGACATTATTTGCAGCATGTTGTCCTCTCGACTTGATTGACAATTAGCTCGCTATTACCAAATACTTGTTAATTTCGTATGCCTCTTTTGCTAGCCCAATGAAGCCCATGAATTAAATGGAAACAAAACACTGAATAATACTTGATGTTATGTGGTGATACCAACATTTACCTTCCTCCAATACCTTGTTTGCTTCTTGAACCATTGAAATATAGTTTCCATAATTAATTGTCATCCTTATTTTCCATCTTGGTGATGTTAGGAATGGGTGAATTTTCTTCGTGTAAAAATATACACCTAATTTAGATTCTTGCATTTCCTTATATAGGTCAAATTCATGCCTCTTGTTAGCCGATTTATCTAGAGTCAAATCTAGAATTTCTTCAACCTTGGTACTTGTTTCCAAATTTAGTAAACATTCCTCTTGGTCAAAGGCTGAGAAATTTTCCTTGATAGGACTTGGCACATGGAACTCAATGTGGAAATTGGAAATTGGTTTTGACTCGATGGTTTCTGGGCTCCATACGTTGTTTTGAATAGCATGTGTGACTAATCTATTGATAGATATATACTAATTTTGGTAGTGAAGTCTCTGAAAAACACAGTGGAAAGAGTGGTGTGAGGTTAATTACAAACACATCTTGAAATAATGTGAAATTTGGACATGCATACAATGTAAGGATTAATTACTTGATGAACCCAACTATTCCTCTTTGTTGTTCCATCTAGTTACACTACTCCTCTCAACACTAGCTCATATTTTAGACCTAATTGATCTACTCTTTGCTTCGGCATCACTAAAATACTTTCCCCCAAATCAATCATGAATTTATGTACCAAGTGGTTCCAAAAATCAATGACACATAGAATAGTGGAGGCTTCAAATTTTTTCTTGGTGGATGACCACCCTATTACAGTGCATTAGTGAGAACTTTCTCCTGACTTTGGTATAATCTATGAGAGGTAGACCAATTGGCCATTGCAGCTTGCAACAAATCTCATTGTCCTGGGATTTCCAATGACTCCCACATGGAAATGTTCACATGTGTTTTCTTCATCTGATCGATGATGTTGAAAGGGGATGAATTATCATTTTGTTGTCCCTTAATCGGCACAACCTTTTCTGGAGCTTGAACAGACATATGTGCTGCTATAATGGGTTCCTTAGGCTGATTTGTCATGTTCGAGGTTGAGAAACAACTAGATTAGATGACTCTTCTTCATCTATGTTCCTCTTCTTTGAACTTGTTTTGGTAGCCATGCCTTGAAAAGGTTCTTGGTTAATTACACATAATTCTTATGTTTTCTAATTAACCAACATAGTTTCCATGGAGGTGCCTCTAGCTGAGTTTCATGTTGTTGATTTCCTTTTGACTTGGTTCTTGGGACACACCAATGGTCTATACCATCAAGGCCTGGTTTAGTGCACCATTGAAACACATTGATTGATTGTGAGGTAGATTGCAGGGGTAACACCAGTCATACTCCTGTGCCATGTTGTTTTTTGTTAGAACCAAGGCCCTTGATGTTGAAGCTACATTTGGATCATATGGTCGAATGGCTTGACAGCTTGAGGTTGTCCTTGGTTCTAGTTTTGATTTACAGCCTGAGTTGGTGGTCTATTTTTTTGATATGGGGGCCTAGCTTGATATTGAGTTTGAGGTTGATATGGCCTAGAAATTTGAGCTTGCTATCTCTTGATAGTCACTAGCTCATTTCCTAGGTTTTGCAGTTATTTCATAACTTCTTGCAGCTCTTTTGAAGTTCTTGAAAGAGTAAAATCCTCACTATTGATTTGATTCTTAGAGGATAGAATGGAATTCAACTCTGGCATTTGACTAGTTGTAAGAGCTCCCATGTCTGGATAGAGAGACATTGGTGGCCTTGGTGCTAGCTAACCATCTTGAATCAAGCAGTTTTCAGCTCTAATAGAAATATTATAGGCTATGGGTAAGGTTATACCTCCCATGGATTGGATTATCATGGCTATATCTGAAATTATAGCCTTCAAGAAATAAAGGAATCCACCTTCAGTTGTTGGACTCACAGCAAGTGAAATTCTATCCCATGTCCTTTGGAACCTCGAAGTTGAAATTGGTCAAATGTTAAGTAGGAGCCCTTCGATTGTTGTTAATTGTTTCAATAAAGACAAATTATCTCCTTTTCCCCAAATTGATTATGGAGGGATGTGCACAAATGGTCCAAATTATGTATAAACCCCCTTTGTTAGGCTCATGAACCATTGCAAAGCTTTTCCTTTAAAATATGAAGCTAATAACTTGACCGTAATATCCATTTCATTGATGTCATGAATTGCACAAACATTTACAATCTCCAAGATGTGGTCAATTAGAGTTGTCTAGTTCTCTCCATTGAAATATGGGATGTTCTTCAATGTTACAATTGGAACTTGATTTTGAGTATTTAGGGCAAGTGGACTACTGCCCATGAATTTGACATATGGATTTGGTTATGCCATCCCGATTAGTCAGAGAACTCTCATTGATTCAAGAAAAGGTCTCACATGTGGTGGAGGTGTAGAAAAGGTCCTGTTAGGTGGAGATGGTGATCTTTGTGGTATTCTTCCTCTCATTCCTTTACCTAGTGATAATTGCAAGTAGATAAACAATCCCTCTTCTTGAGTATCGATGTGGTTTGAATTTTTCTCCTATACTTGGGAAACCTGTGCTACTACATGATGAATTATATCCCTTTGAAGTCTCCGGATGTGTTGGGAAATTAGCTTCTTAAGGCTAAATTTTGACAAGTTACACACCAAATTTTCTAGAATTAAAAAAATGAAAACCTTGAAGGACCTGTGTATTTGAGATTCTGAAGGTTGAAAATTTATTTGGAATGATAGTCCCAAAACCCAAAAATGTAAGACTTCCAAATGTATGAAACCTGAAACCCCAAAATTTGGAGAAGTCTAAAATTCCAAAATCCCAAAACCTAAAATCCTGAAATTCTAAAACCTGAAATTCAAAAAAATCTGAAATTTTAAAAATCAAAATTTTAAAAATTAAAAATACCCTTTTGAATATTATCCTCCGATCTATAAACTAGTGAAATTTGGACTTGTTTTGAGCAAGTAAAGCCCTTGAAAAGTGATTTTAGAGTTCAACTTGAGAGGTGAAAAGTCCAAAATTGGAGAACTTACAATTTCTAAGTCCAAATTTGATGAAAATTCCTTCAAAGCTTGTAGAATGACCTCTTGGTGTGACTAGGCATGCCAATAATGTTGATTTGTAATCACAACAACCCTTAATGTCTACAACATGATGGGTTGACAATCTTAATGTTATTGCATAACATGGATATTTTCGCAAAGTGTTGGAGTTTGCAATTAGGAAAGATCTCTGGATGAAGGCTAGTTCCTATTCTCTCTGTTCGATGCATACATTCAAATTGTAGAGGATATACTCTAAAAACTACTCTAACTTTTCCAAGGAAACATGATTAAGAAGATGTAAGAAAATAAGGCTAAACTAACAAAGGTGATGCACCAAAGGAATGTTGAACATTTGCTTTCCATTAAACACAAACCATTGAAATGTAATACAACCTCCATACACAGATAACCAAGATTGCAATGAAATATCAGAAGAGAAAAATGAACACAAGAGAGGGTTGAAAATCATCCACAGACTTGTATTATTGCTCCACAAATTTGATACAGTACACTACAATGGCCAAGAGGAAAGATTTGCATTACAACTTGAATGGGAGGTTTGAGCTCCACAAATCCACTTAGAGAGCATAGAAGAAGGGAGGGTGCAAAGCCAAAATGTCAAACGTTTTGAAAAAATCCCTCCTTACAATATATAGGAAGAATTACAAAAGGAGATAGAAGAAATCCAAATTCTTGTTGAACCACCCCAAAATAGCAATGAATTCACTGTAACAATGATGGGTTCTATTGCAAAACCCATGCATCCATGCACTATTCCTTGCTGGGAAAGAAAGGAAGCCCATACCTCATAATTTTGGTAGGTGAAAATCCCGGGACACCTAAAAAAATGGTGAATTGGATTTTCTTTTTCGAGTCTAAAATGCATGTAACCTCGAACTCCTGAAATTGGACTTTCAGAAATTTTGGTTTCAGATGTGGAGCTACTGTTCACCACTCAAAATGGTCTGAGAGTTCCGAAAGTCCAAAATTTCAAACTTTCAAAATTTCAGACATTGAGTCTTTCTTTTGATATTTTGGGGCTTGAGAGTTCTGAAATCCCGAAACTTGAAATCTCAAAATCTTCAAATCCCAAAATCTGATATCTCGAGATCCCAAAACCTAAAATCCTCAAATACGAAACCTACAATCTTGAAATCCTAAACCCTGAATTCCTGAAATCCTAAAACCTAAAATCCTGAAATCTTGAAACTCGAAATCCTGAAATCCCGAAACTCAAAATCCTGAAATCTCAAAACTCGAAATCACAAATCTTAAAACCCAAAATATCTGAAATCCTGAAGAACAAAATTTCAAAAAACTAAAAATACCCTTTTGAAGATTAGCCCCGATCTATCAACTGGTGAAATTTGGACTTGTTTTGAGCAAGTTAAGCCCTAAATATTTATTTGAGTTCAGCTGGGAGGTGAAAAGTTTGAAATAGGAGAACTTGAAATTTCATTCACCCAACTCCAAACCTGTAATCCTCCATGATTGAAATAACCTCATCGGATTCTCTCGTGTGAAAGGTCATGTTTGTCTATTTTTCCTGAGAGGGAAAATTAGATAGCAAGATGGATTAAAAATAGTTTGTTGACCTCATTATGGGTGGATGTAAATAATTTATAAATGTTTTATGAATGAGTGTGGTGGTTACCAAACCACCCAAGGGAAAATTTATTTAAACCTGTGGTGGGGGTGACAATTTTGGAGACACATATGAAATGTTTTACTAAAGTATGTTTATGTCGTACTGAGTGAAGGCTAGTGGTGGGCATTGGAGAGGGTCACTTTATGGTTTCGAATTAGGGGGACATTGCATGATATTGTGTCCCAATTCATGTCCTAAAAGCGTGTGTGGGAGGTTGGGTGGGGTGGGAAACAAGGGGGTTCATGCAAAAATCCATGTATGTGAACTCCTTCACTTGAAGTGCCACGTAGCACATGGAATTTCAACGTATGGTATGAAAATGGGTTCTAGTGAAGGTAGTGTTCGCTGGAACCCTGTTCAAGCAAACCACGTTTGTCCAAAACCCCAAATTATATATTTTTTTGTAGCACAAAGGTTTTCAATTTTCCTCTAAATTCCACCCTTCGTACGAAGCTAGCTCTCACTAGACAGAGACGAAAAATGAGAGATTACTAGAACCCATAGTGTAGATAGACCCGACTAGGTATGTTAAATTATTATTTTTTTAAATATTAAGCAGTCTTGTTTTTGTTAAAAAAATTCATGATCCAACAAAATAAAATGAAACCCTTGGTATTTCCCCAACAATCCCAAATCATTTTTGTTGTTACATGTTGGCAACAAAATTACCTATACAGTACCTATCCCTTTACTTAAGTCTCTTATACCATGACCACGCTTCACAAATTTGTTTGTTCATTGTCCATCAAAGTATGTTGTGTTCTTCTTTCAATGCACTTATTAAGATGGAAATTACTATTTCTAGGAACCTAATAAAAGTATTCCTACCTATCATGGTTTAACAGAATGTTCATTTTGCATTGAAAGAAATGCAATTAAGCAACTAACTATTGACCGACTTAGAACATCAGTCTCAAGTTACGAAATTGCTTGCATATGTTTGGGTTTAGTAATACTAATGTTTGATAGTGGGAGCATCCTATAGAAAATCACTTAGACTGATCATACATGTCCATATCTTGAATGTATGTCTAGACTCCCAAAAATATTTAGACACACTGTAGTTTTCTTACTACACTATTATTTTTAATGGTGCACTAACATTCCTTTGTTTTGTAAATTGTGACACACACCGAGTTAGGCCTATCTAACTCCCTTCCTATTACACCCTTTTTGGTAATTTTTCCTATTATAAACGATTTAAATAGGAAGTTATCACCTCATTCTAACTACATTAGCTTCTTATTCTCTTCTAGCTTGCTTCTATTAGCTCCCCAAAAGATCAATCCACTTCATAGGATTCAGTAATCCCTTCAGAACCCTTTCAAAACCCTAATTACTCTCTAAGAGAGATTAATTAGTCTAACCTAGGTTAATTACCCTCTAACATAGTCAAATCACACTTTGACTTGCTAAAGTACTTTTTGAACTTTAGTCTTTATCCCACATGCACCCAAATCTCCCTTTTCTTCCAAACCAAAAACTATAAATATGGCTATACCCCCTCCCTCATTTCCTAAGAATTCTCTCTTCTTCCTAGCACAAATTATAGCAATTTGATTAGGATTTAGTTTGAATTTCATCTTATTTCATTTGAGCTAAAAGCATTTAATCTTGTATTTGATAGCATTAATATAGAGTAAAAGGGAAGATCCATTGGCATTGAAGCCATTAATGTGGAGATCTCAAGTTCTCTTAACACAACCGAATGCTTAGATCCTCTTAGGTTCATTATTTCAAGCTTTCAAAGAATAGATATTAACTTAATTTTCTTAGTTTGCATGTTTAATTCAAATTAATGGATGCAAAGAAGTAAACCTTGCTCATTTCTTATCACATGGTCCATTGATCAGTTGTTAAAAGCCTTTAGGAGTTTCTTTAGACATTCTTACCCCAAATACATGGCTTTTACAACTTTTCATTGAACACATTTGGCACGCTCGGTGGGACACTTATGTTCACCCTCCTTTAATGGAGGTCTTTTAGGTTTTTCAAAGCTTATTTTCAAGTTTTTCTTTTGAATCACTTGTTATTTCCTCATTTTTATTTATAACCCTATGTAAATGAACATCATTTATATACATTTTGTGGGTTTGATCTAGAAATAGTAAACTTTGACTAATAACTAATGTTTTGCTCTTGAAAATTTGAAAATCCGTGTTTTTGTAGGTTTTTCATAGGGTGTGCGTAGGTGTCCGAGGAAGGGGCACATACACGTCGAGAATCCCCAGCGTACCTATCACATCAAGCACATAAATTTCGGAAGGTCCCATCATTTACAAACCAAAACTCTACATAGACGTGCAAGCATATTTGTCATATAGCGTGCGTATACATCTCTCTAGATGTGCAGGCATAAAAGCCCTGATTGAGTAAAAAAATCAGAAATAACCCATACACGAGATGCACATGCATCTCCATCATATATGGGGCATGTATACGTTTCTCTGGGCACATAGTTGTAAAATATCGACTATGTAAAAAAATTTACTGATCCTCTGTTTAGGATTAGGTGCGTACGCATCACAACCTAAGCATCCACGTCAATATAGGCGTGTCTCAATCATATTATGAGCGTATGTGTTTACTTCTTTGAGTTTTATTATTTTTTTGACTATAGGCGTACCCATCAGGTGGGGCACATATCCGTTGGTTGTGGAGCATTGGTGTCGGTATAGGCATGCAGTGTCGTAAAAGAATTTTAATTTTTTTACAATCTACAAATTTATTTATTTATCTAATCCATCATTGTAGGTTCTTAGGTCTAACAATTGGAAATAGGGTTTTTCTTAAACGTTTCAGTTTCCATAAACTAAAAGTATTTTTGTTTTTTACTTAGAAGTAGTTTTTGTAGAAGTCTGTATGCTCTCTCCTCACGTCTTCCAAGGTGATCTTGGAGATCAAAAACACCAACACAAAACCCATATAAATTGTGTAAAAACACTTGTTTATAAGGTTGAAGGAAAACTTTCGTGTGAGTTTAGTGGGATTTCCACTTTGTGTATGCTCTTCCTTCGCACCTTTTAGTGATCTTAGGAATCAAAAGCAAGTGTAAGTTCTCTTTCTACATCAATTTAGAAATCATAAAATTACTAAAACTTGTTGTGTACATGACCTATCGATTGTCAAGGAAAGGAGTGGCTAAGACAAAACACAAAACCTTCCAGTGCACGTGTTCTTATAGGTTTCCATAATGGTGTGCTACTTAAGACCACATTAAGCTAAGCAAGATAAAAAACACACCACATTCAAAACATTGTATTGCGGGTTTGAGAAAAGGGTATGTCCTATCTCGCTCAACTAGAACATAACCCCTTTGGCCTAATTACTTAAGCTACAACAATGGGGGTGGTTCCAGGAACCCTAAAGTAGTCCACCATTGTGTAACTTCATGGATGAAATAGGAAGCACCACACTTACCCACTTGACTAGTACACGTTGTGAGTTAGAGTTGTAAGTTGTCTATATCACGACCTTAGTAAAAGTACATGATGGATGCATTCATTTCCCACTATACTTGAAAGGGGATAAAGCCAAGATACTCCCAAACTAGTCATTGCAACTTTTTGTGTAAATCGCACCTTGCTCTTAGACAATATTGTAACACCTAGTTGAGAGAAATTGTTAAGAAAGCCGAGTTTTCAAGGAGCCCACTTTACTAGTCCTTGTTGCGTTAAGACATCACAAAGTGATGGCTCATTTGGAATATAAAACTTGTTTGTTGAAATAAGGCAAAAGACCCTTGTCATTTCAAATTGAGTGTCTTTTCATCACGTACCTAAGCTACGTCCCACTTTTGCTTAGTTTTTTTCTTCTATTCAGATGAGGAAAAGCTCTTGCCTAAGTGTTTGCTTAGCTTATTTCCATCTTTTGATTAGTACCATTGCATTCTCATCACCAATTATTCAAGGTGAGAAAGGTGCATACATTGTACATTTTATCAAAGATAGTGTTCGTCACATTTTTTTCCGTTTACGCCCATCCATGTTTGGGTGGGTTTTAAATGTCTAAAGTGTGTGGGTGTACTTTTCACATCTTTGATAAAGGTCTTTTCAACTTGATTTCAATATCATCTTCACCGATGTGTGTTCGGTTCATCTTTTGTCTCTTCTTGAGTTAATAGTCTTGTTCGCATCTTAGGCGTACAATCTCAATACTTACATCATATTCTAATTTTTTGTGAGAGAACGGTATAACTCTCCTTGATACACGGTTACACTACTCACATGATTAAAAACTCCTTGTTATAATTATTACTTGGTTTCACTCTCGGCGTCATCTTAGTATTCTTGAAGAGTGTTGATAATGCTTTACATATATCATAATAAAGTTACCATGATACTAACACCTTGCTTACTCAGTTAATGTATCACGGTGATGTTATTATGCTATATCTATTCGTGACTTCCATTTTTCAGAAGGTTTGGATTTCATCGATATTCAAACTATTTTTAAATGTACCTTGTCAAGGGAATATGACAACATTACATCAGTGCTTAGACCTTGTTGGGGTTCTAACTTGGCTTATATATTGGTACATCTTTATTGCTATCTTAGGTTATAGGCTTTCCAATAACAAATTGAGTGTGTCATAACATAAGATCTGCATATGAATGTTTCTTGGTAAAAACGATTGCATAAAATTACATCTACGATACACTTTGATATAAATCCAACATCCTCTTAAAAATGGTTTGTAGAAAACCATACACTTAGGGGTTACACTAACTACATAAAAGTGTCTTCTAGTAATGCCTAAAATCATAAAAATGACAGCCAAATCAAATGAGAAACACATGGGAGACAACCCTTTTGACACATTCCCATTCGGTGGTCATAACTTAGGACCACTCTTCTCTCAAGTCAAAGATATGGAGATGTTAATCAATCATAGTGGAGAAGAGTCGGACTCTTCGAGAGAGAAACAAAGGTTATACCTAAAGATTTGATGAGCTCTTATATTATAACAAAGATAATGTGCTCACAATAGTATTGGCATTAGGATCTAAACTTCCACATGAGCGCGAAGAAGAAACAAAGGTCATTGACCCTAACTTAGGAGAGACAAGATTCATCTTAGACATATATAATCCTTTCGATGTGGGATATGCATCCACTTACGGGAAACATAAGGTCACTTTGTCGAAGGTGAAACATCCTGTAAACCTCACTTTAAGGCTTCGTATAAGCTAAAAACTGAATGGAAGGAATCCCCTCCTCGAAATTCAATGAAGAAGAGGATTCCCTCCTTATGGAGGAAATCCTCCAAAAACATATCTTGAAGTTGAGTCGAAATTAGAAAACCTAGGTGCTTCAAAAAGAAACTTAGGAAAAGACAAGGACAAAAACAAACTTAATGAGTTTCAATTTGATCCACATACAAACTATAATTTTAAGGAAACTCAGGCTCAAAGGTCAATATCACCTACTAAGGATAAACTCATTCAGGATGAATTAAAATCTATGAAAGATACACTCAAAACATTACAATAGGGAAATGTAGACCAGAACAAAACATACTCGTATGAAGAACTATGTCCTTACCCCTTCGATAAGGACATGCTACAATATCCTTTCCCAAAACATTTCGGTGGCCCCAATTTTTATACGTATAAGTTCAAAAGTGATCCTCGCGATCATATAAAAGACTTTTACATGGCTTGCCAAGATGTCACGTATAGTGATAATTTCTTGAAGCGAATTTTCCTCGCAACAAGGTGCCGTGGGATTGGAATGGTTTTAGAGCATACCTAAGGGGTCCATTACAACATGACTTGTGCTAGTAGATAAATTTGTAATACATTATTCCTATAATATGGAGAGTGACATCACAATGAGCGATCTATGTAACAAAAAAAAACCTAGTGAGACATTTGCAGAATTTTTACAACTATGGCGAGGTTTAGGTAGTCACTTTCCCGTACCTTACCTTACGAAAAATAGTTAGTGAGTATATTCATTCCTAACTTGAACCCGGAAATATCCTTTCACTTACAAATGCATTGTGCCTCAAACTTTGAATAAGTCATAGAGAAAGGTAGTCAAATTGAGAAAGTGCTTATTGCCAAGGGCACGATTAAATTGGTTATTAAAAAAAAACACAAATCGAAATCCACAAACAAACCTAAATTCTTCAATAAGAATAAACATGTTGTTGGTGATGGCTTTGCTGAGACTCCAAGAGAGTCCAATCCATACAGCATGAGTCCAATCTTGAAACTTTCACAAGGGCCTCATCCCAAAGTGCCTACAAAACTTACATTCACATCTTTGACATAATCCTTATCTACCATCCTAAAGCGGGTAGATGGTGCAAAGATGGTAGAGTATTCAATGGCAACAATGCCCTACCCAAGACGCTTCAAAGCTGGTTTGGTTCGAAGACAATGAATATTGTGACTTCCACCATGTCAAAGGACACAAAACAGATAGATGTTTGAGATTATGCCATTATATCCAAGACCTCATAGAGGAAGGGAATATTGTTGTAGAGTCTCCCTGGAGACCGGTAGGAGTTCAAATGAAAAAATAGGTATTTACAAGGAACCTTTTCCTGACCATGCGGATAGAAAGAAAAAGAAAAAGATCAAGGGAAAGCCTCTAACGACTATAATATCTTTTGTTGTCTATGTGTACCCTAAAAATGATAGTCCTTATGATTCCCTCATTGGATGTATTAGCTCATATAACGAACATATTAACACAATTCGAGTTACATAGTCAAGAAAAGACGTGTCTGCTTAATCATACCAGATCCTGTACCTACCCCTGAGGAAAGTTATTATAACTCTATAGAGCAATTAGAAAAAATGTCTGCTAAGATATCTATCCTTGATCTCCTAAAGATCTCCAATGCTCATAGAAATGTATTGTTCAAAACTTTCCAAAATTCAGGGGTTTCCATAGAAATAGAACCCGAAAATCTTGAAGCCATGATTGCACGCTTAGACACCAATGATCATATTACTTTTGATCATACTGCAATCCCGCATAATAACCCAGAGCATAACTTACCATTATATCTCAAAGTGCTGGTTACCCATTGCAAGATCAAAAGAGTACTTGTAGATGGGGGATCTAGTCTGAATATTTGCACCTTGAAGTTGGTACAGTAGTTGGGTCGGTTAGAAATAGACTTGGGTGCTAAAACTATCACAATCATGGCATATGACAATGAAGAAAGAGAGTCAGCAGGGACTATAATGGTCCCCATGGAGGTAGGGCCAACATGTCATGATACAACGTTCCATGTCCTTGACTTGGACCTTCCGTACATCATGCTCTTGGTATGCACATGGATCCATGACATGCAAAATATTCCATCAACGTTTCATCATTACATCAAGTTATATCATGAAGGGCATGTAGTTACCATTTTGGCTTATCAGAACCTTTCACACATTGTAGGGATCTGCACAATTTTTCTCGTGCAGCTTTTGAATGAACTTCTGCGAATGTTGTATTCACTTTACAAACAGAAGCCATGAAGAAGCGAGTGGATTCAGAATCTCTCACTCCTTTCAATCAGGATTTCCCCTCATTTGGTCAATCCATTTGCTTCATGGGAGGCCACATCAGTAAAATATGGCCCGAGTAGGCCATTCACTCTTAAGCGAGCTCTATTGATATCGGACCTATCGGTATCACCTAGGACAAGGGGCAAGCCTTACTTTCAATTCAAGATCACCCACAAGCAATGTCCTAAAACTTTGGAGAAATTCTTCCATAGTGGCTTCTTGTGCGAGGAGAAAATGTTAGAAGACCCTACTAGCAGTACCGTAGGAAGGCACCATGGCTTCATGCAATCAAGTGCCTTAGTATGTCAAAGGTCCTCGCATGATGTTTATCATGGGCTATGATGGATTTGGATGTGGCGTTAATGCACAACGCCGGTTGGAGCCTATCCCTATCCCGCATTTCAAATCTGATAAACATGGACTTGGAATAAGGCCCCATGATACTCTACCTTATGAAAACAATGCTACTTCTTCTGAAAGTGAGGACATTATGCCTCATTCCGATAGTGACGCAGATTCCCAATTTATCCTTTACAAAGATCTTGCCTCCATGAACCTATTCCTAGATTCATCGGTCCTCACCTTATCTGAATCCATCCCCCTAGATAAATATCCAATAGCCCTTGTATATCATGAGCTTATAGATTGGGATCAACAACTTCACGTGCCATTGGATTTCTTTGAAAATGATGAGGCATTCACAGATTTCATGGGACTTAGGGAATTTATTTCCACTGGAGACCACAAGAAAGGATTTAAGATTCAACTAGATGCTTGTGCCTATTTTGGGGAAGAAGCAGAGATGTGTGGACGGTTAAATAAAAAGGTTGTAACTAAAGGTATACCTACCTCTAAGAAACTGAGCAAGAAGGCTCAACGTAAATCCCATAGTGAAAAACTCTTTGGTGAGCTCATAGACAAACAAAATGAAGAGTCTAAAGAAAAAGTGATCTATTGATTCAAAGATGATCATGAAATACCACAGGAGGTTAATCTTACTCTTCCCCCTAATCCTATACTGAGATGGAATATGCTTCTAAAATTATTATTGAGGAAACAATCAACGCGTCAACATTGGTTCGGAGGATCAACCTAGAATAGTCAAGTTAGGAGCTTCGATCTCATCGTAAGAACAAAATACCTTTGCAGAACTCTAAATAGAATACGTGGACATATTTGAATGGACATATGTACATATCTTTGGGGTTAGACCCGAGCTAGTTGTGTACAATCGTGTTGTGCACCTAGAGGGCAAACCTATCAAAAAAAAATTAAGAAAGATATATCCTAAAGTAGAACCCTTAGTCAAATAAGAATTAAAGAAGTTGTTATTGTTGATTTCATAAAGCCTATTGACTATTCAAAATGGATATCTAACATAGTCCCAATAAAGAAGAAACCTATTTGGATAAGGATTTACATGCATTTTTGTGACATCAACAAAGCATGTCCAAAAGATGATTTTTTCCTACCTAACATTGACATGATAGTCGATTCAACAACTAGTTATGAAATGTTATCCTTGATGGATGGATTTTCAGGTTATAACTAGATACGAATTGTGGAGGAAGATCAGCATAAGATGACATTCATCACCCCTTGGGGAACATTCTGCTATAAATTCATACCCTTCGGGCTTAAAAATGATGGAGCTACTTATTAGTGGGCCATGATAGTTATCTTCCATGATATGATAAGTGACATCATGGAGGATTATGTCGATGATATCCTAGAAAAATATAACAGTAGAAAAGATTACCCTGAAGTGTTGGGGCATATCTTTCAATGTCTAAGAAACTATAAGGTTCGCCTTAACCCTAAGAAATGTGTCTTCAGTTTTTGTCAAGAAAACTCCTAGGGTTCATTGTCTCGTAAAGAGGGATCGAAGTGGATCCCGCAAAGGTTATGGCTATCACATAAATTCCACCTCCTACCACTCTCAAGCAACTAAGGAGTCTATAAGAAAAGATCCCAGCAATCCGTTGCTTTATCTCACAACTTACGGATAAGTGTCACCCCTTTACTCATTTGCTTAAGAAATATGTCACATTTAATTAGGGACCTGATTGTCAAAAAGCCTTTGTACTACTCAAATAGTACATGTCTAACCCACCTATACTAATGCCACCTACCCCCAGTGAACCTCTCCTCTTATACATCTCTGCTACCAAGTTTTCCATTGGAGCATTACTTACCTAATATGACTTAGTCCATAAAGAGAGAGCAATTTACTATCTTAGCTGCACCTTGATCACCTACGAGCTGAATTATCCCCAAATAGAAAAGGCCTGCTTAGTGGTTGTATTCACATTTCAAAAGCTTCACCATTATCTCCTGAATAATAAAACCAAACTCATATCAAAATTTAACCCTCTCAAGTACCTTTTATCCAAACCCACTCTCACGAGATGAATGGCTAATTGGATCATTCTCTTAAGTGATTTTGACATTGAGTTTGTAAATCAGAAATCTTTAAAAGGACAGGTACTAGCCGATCAGTTGGTAGAAGCCCCTCTCCCAGGAATGGAACCTTTGTGCTTAGATTTACCAGATGCATGCATCATGTATATTAAAGTGTCGTAGAGTGGCATGTTCACTTTGATGGGTCTTTTACCTTCCATGGAATTGAAGCAGGAGTGGTCCTCATCACTCCAAATGGTGATATCATACCATGAGAATTCCAGTTGGGATTCCCATGTACAAATAACATTACAAAGTATGAAGCACTCATCGTCGGACTCAAGATAGCTATTACATGGAATATCAGACAACTACGAGTCATTGGGGACTCTCAACTTGTCATAAAATAGCTTAATGATGAGTATAAGGTTAAAGATGAGAAGCTTATTCCATATAAGAAGATGGTTGAAACTTTGAAGGAATATTTCACACAAGTCATATCGAACAAAAACCAAGGTCGCATAATAGATTTCCGGATGTTATGGCTACTATTGGGTCTCTCTTGCACATAGCACCTGAAGAAAGCAAGATGTATTTCTTCGTAGAATATCTACAAGTTCCTGTATATGATATGCCATAATCATGTTTGGCATGTGAAGTTGTTGGTCCTTTATCCCCTTAGTACAACCCTATCTTCTAAGACCTATAAGATGTCACCTTTCCCCCTAATATCACCCATTCTAAAAAGAATTCCCTTATTCACTGCATAGCCCATCATACCCTCCTGGGAGGTACCCTTTATCGTCGTGTCTATGACAAGAATTTTCTTTGTTGTTTGGATGTTGTTGATTCTATCCACGCAATTAAGGAAGTACATAATGGTATTTGAGGAGCACATACTAGTGGTATGGTCTTAACAAAGAAGCTATTAAGAGTGGGCTATTATTGGCCCACCATTGAATCGATTGTTGCAAATTTGTAAAAAGTGTGAACTATGCGTAAGTATAGGAATTTAATACATACGCTAGCACAAGCCTTACAACCTATTGCAATGCCTTAGCCATTCTCTAAATGGGGCCTGGATCTCATAGGGAAGCTTCATCCTTCTTCATCGATGGTCATACTTATATCATCACCACCACCAAATACTTTACCAAATGGGTAGAGGCTATTCCTCTTACCTATGTCACTTGGTGTGTACCTTGATTTCAATATTCATCATGAACCATCTCATATGCCGTTACGGGATCCCCTCGCCATTATCGGTGATAATGGTAAATCTTTCAAAAATAAAATGGTTAAAACATTGTGTCAACACTTCCATATCCAACGTAAGTGGTCTACCTATTATTAACCTCAAGGTAATGGATGAAGGAAGCCACCAATAATACCCTTGTGTGGATTATGGAGAAAATGGTCGATAAACTGGCCGTAATTGGCATCTGCAGATAAATCCTGCCCTCTAGGCCTATCGCACTTCCATCCACACTCCTACTGGTGCAACCCCTTATTCACTTGGCTATGGCACTGAAGCCATCATACCCTTGGAAGTGGAGCTTCCTCCCTGAGAATATATATGAGAGACTATCTTGATAAAGATGAAGACTACGAGTTGCTCACCTAGCGAGTTATAACTATTAGATGAAATACGTATTAGATCATTCAATCGCCTAAAATTTTATCAGAATAGAGTGTCAAGAGGTTATAATAAACACATCATTCATCAGGAATTTGATGTAGGGGATCTAGTTCTCAAAGAAAATCAGAAGAACATTGTTAAAGATAGAGAAAATAAAGGAAAGTTTGAGGCTAACTAGCTAGGTCCTTATGTTGTAATTGTAAAATATGGGTCGGGGCCTACAAACTTGCATATTCTTCGGATGGTGAAGAGATTATGGAACCTATGAACGTCATGCAATTAAATTAGTTCTATGCTTAGGCATGATAGGAATATTAAATAAAAACTAAAAATGGAAACCAAAGAAAAAAAAAAACAGCAAAAAAATGGAAAATGGAAGAATGAGAAAAAGTAAAGAAAAGTAGGTCGTCCTCGTGTGAAAACTACGCAATTGTGGCACGAGGGTAGATCTTTCGGTGAAAACCAGTTTTGGCACTCAAGGAGGATTCACCAAACACAATTTACTCTTGCAGAAGGATGGGTAATCGATACCACTTCTTTAGATACGGCTTTATCTGCTAGGTCTAGGAACACGACTAGGATCACCTTTGCCTTGCCATGATTTGGTTTGTTTGCTATTATATCTACATGAAGGAAATTAAATTTTTATATGCCTATCTAATGTTGAACATGAAGAACCCATTTCCATCTTCCTACACATATGGGTGTGGCATTTTGCCCTTTGTATATTCCCACATCACGCTAGGGGCATCCATGCTTCATCATCCTTGTACATTGCTTTCAAAACATGACCTTGGAAAATACAAAAACATGGTTAAAACAATACAAAAAAAAACTAAACATTTAGAAAAACCACCTTCCCGGGATAAGGTTACTTTCATTTCACAATGCTATCTTTGGAAACCTAGACAAAAAAATGACAAACATAGCCGCGAAAAATTATCTCCTTAGATAAACCCAAAACATTAGAAAATATTTCAATGTTGTCCCACAAAAACAAAGTAGTGCTTTAACGAATTTTAGTTGTTGGTTTGTATACTTTTGGTTTACTTAGTCTGTGAATTGTTAGTTCTTTAAAATGGATCATTTGCTTATCAAAAATTGAATCTTGTTTGATTTAAGTTGAGCATTGTATTGCATACATTTGAAAACTATCATGCTTGTAAACAATTGTTGTAGGTTTCTTTGTTTATTAGTATGCTTCCTTTTAGGGTTTGTTCTTGCTTTCTTAGATTAGATCTCATTTTATCTCTTGTTAGAGGTTTGTGCATGTGTTTTTTAAGTAGTAGTATGTGTATATTTGTTTAGTTTTGTTAAATTTTTCTTGTGTGTTCTTGCATAGTTGTTTGTTATCACATCTATCATCTATCATCTCATCACATTTATAACATCATTCACTACATCATATATATACAAAAATGCTAAGTATTACATCATGCATGTGTGCTAAGCTAATCATCAAATATCATATCATCAATGGGGGCAAGAGGGGTTACACATAATCACTAATCTATCCCCCTACACCAATATCATCTAGTATCATCCCAAGTGCTAGCATAAAAACTCAGAATTGAATCATGAATCTAAAAACATGTGGTGCCATCTACAGATACATCATCAAATATGAAAGCAGAAAGTATACACATTTTTGAATCTAAGATATACCACATACATGTGAGTACAAGATCAAACAACACCTTAACACATCCATAAGTGCCTAATCAAAATAAGGAACATGTGATAAGATTCAACATAGAGTAACTTCGATAAAGGGTATTTTACATCATAGAATTATGACCACTCGTGTCACATATATCAAGAAACAAAACAACAAAGTACATCATCTCATAAATATGTGTATCTCGAGCCCAAAAAGTAATCCTCTATATGCATGTGTATCATATACATCTATATCAATAGAAATGGATATACATTGGTACTCTACATCAAAAATGCCTTTAATTGAAACGTACAAAGATGATACATCAAAAATTTCCATATATACATGTATAACTATCCAATCAGTGATCAAAATAATACATCATCGATACAATATGCCATCAAAAAGGGGCATGCATCAAAAAGAATCGGGCCTTCATCATGAGGCATCATCACAATGAATAAATATACAGAGCTATATAGCAAAATCAGCCTTCATCAGAGCCATGAATAAAGAATTTTTGTACAAAAGAAGAAGGTGGAGCTCAACCACAACTCTCGACCTTTCTGAGGCTCCCGTGTCTATCACTTGTTCGATAGAACAATGCTGGCTGAGGAGGACCTACACTAGTTGGACCACTAGGCTAACTAGATTGTCCCTGCCTAGCTGGCTGCTCTAGCATGGGCTGACTAACTGATCTTGATGAGTGGCCTGATCCATGTGACATGGATCCTATCATTCTCATCCCCGACTATTGAGGGAGTACCACTCGTTGCTCTGGAGGTATTACCTTGAAAAAGAAAGTCCTATAGAATAACATGTCACCACCAAGCCTCGTGGCATCACAGATCAATTTGGCATCTCCTGAAGTGAGGGATACCTAAAGGGAAACATCTTGCTCACCTGTAACTCTACCTAAATCAGCGTCGACCTATCTTGAAGAGGTAGCCTCTCGATCCCACTCTGTAGTAAAAGTCTGCACCTCTGCTGGGACCTCATCCCTCTATGCTAGGAGAGCCTGTGACTATCTATATACATGGTCCCTCTAGCCACAACCATCCATATCTGGGTCTGGGACCTGGTGTAGGAGGCTCAATATCTAAGCCCCTATACAGCCATCTCTTACACCTGACTCTATCATGCAACACTATCGCTACCCTAAGTGACCAATCCCAGTCCTAATCTCTCTCTATTATTAGAATCTATATTTGTGCCCGAGCCTGATCTCACTCTAATGTGAGGGCCTGTACCTGGGTCCTCGTTGTATCTCTCGCCAACCACAGTAACTAAATAGCGATGGCTTCCTCTAATCGGTGCTAAAGAGCATCTCATAGCCCACCTCTGCTACTACTCTCCAGGGTATCAAAAGGTGGTCCTGGCGTAGGTAATACCTACAAAAGAGGGGTATAGATACCTTCTAGAATTCCCACTAGGGGCAACTCTATGTCCACGGCCATGTATATCTATCTTGACTTGGGCCCGGGGCCCTATCTTTGTGGCTGCTGTGGAAGGGGACCCTATCCCCTATCTCTGACATGTTGGGGCACATCGGGCCCACCCTCATCATCGTCATCATCACTGTCATCTTCGCCCTCACCACCGCTAGGAGGCCCCACTAGAGGAGGCCTTAAGCTGGCATCATATGCCACTCTGGGAATGCTCAAACAACATGGGAGTACACTGTGGTACCATGGCCCATACTCTAATGTAGTTCCTGGATCTCTGATCTGTCTAAGTGGCACCCAAATAGCAAGTGCCACCTGTTGAAAGCCAGCTGCTATGTCACAAGCAATCTGTGGACCCATATCAAAGTTCTCTTTGGCTCTACAATCGTACCATCTATCTGGCCAGGAACATCCTGGGTAAGGCTGAACTGCTGTTGATGTCGATCCACTCTGTATAACTCCTGCATATAGCTGTGGCTACCGAAAATAAAATTCTCAACAGTGGTGGTGCTAAGCTCTAGACCATCCTCTTGCCACTAAATTTTTTTGTAAGGTCTCCAAGAAATGGAATCCTAGAGCAGCTCAACTAGCTCATGCCTATAATGATATGTAACCCCCATGAAGGGTCACACGTTGTCCCGTGTGGGGACCCAACCCATAGTACAAGGCTCATCGGGATCCCGACCTCTCAACACACCTTGGGGTGACCAATAGAAATATGGTCCCATACCCAAATCTATAATAATTGAGTAGGTCCTAACTTCTTTTAATGTTAGTAGGTGATCGATGGAGGTCCTTGTATAAATGTGCTAAAATGCACTTACCCCATTAGAAGTCTGTCCCTCTACTAAATCGAGAATCATTCATAGGAGTCCTAGCGGAAATGATGCACTCTTGTTAGGAGTAGAACTCCCTTAAAAGAGCCATCATGTAGACCACTATGTAGTCTAGCTCTGGATCTTCTATGCATATAGATAGTCTGATAGACATCCCGCTCCATGGTATTGTGGGAACACCGAATAAATGTATGATGTGATATTGAATGTCACTCCAGCGGCTCATCATCTCAATAAGTTATCCCTAGATCGGGACCCGCAGGATGTGCCATACATCCTCTAATGTAATAGTCATCTCCCTAGTCGGGAGGTGAAAGCACTAGCTCTCATTGTGCCACCACTCTGCTATGGCCATCAAGAGGCCGTGATCTAAAGTGATCTAGGGCATCTCAACCACATAGGATAGTCCCATCACATGTAAAAGGCTCACCAAGGTCACTCTATCCTCATCATCGAACTACACTCTATCACAGCCAAGTAGTCGTAGTGCTCACGAGTCTGGAGAATAGGTAACATATGTTGCAAAATCAATGCAAGTGTTAGACGTCTAACATTTCTATAATATTTTTCTAAGGAAAAATAAATCTTTTAACACATCTAATTCACTAACTATTCTTTTCTTCTAGGTAAATCTCACCTTTTTCTTCTATAAACTTGGCTATTTTCTAGCCAGTTATCTTTTTCTCGCATGCTTCTAGCACATATGCACCTCCTTCAGCACCTGCACGCCCTAACCAATGTGTACGTGCCCTTAGGGACACATGCATGCACTAAATTTTTCCTCCTTTTTGGCATTGGCCATATAGGACACATACACACCCTTCATGATGCCTACACACCTATTTTGAAACATGCGTGTGCATGTCCATCCCGACCCCAACCAAGACTTACACACCCCCTTTTGTCTTTTCTATGAGCACATGTGCGCGCACTGTCTTCCCCAATAGATACACATACATGTACCCACCTCTACCGAATAGGTATGAGTATGCATCCTTGTCCCCCATGAATGCATGTGCGTGTGTGTTCGTGTAGGTTTTTACACATGCACGTGTGCGTACCCATCAATCGACACATATGCCTATGTGCATGTGTCAAATTTTCTCCTACCTACCCTAAGAAACCATTGAAAAAGTAATTAATGGGGGTAGGGCACTCATGAATGGTCCCGCCAGTCCCATATGTACTCCCGGATGTGATCCGTGCCCCTCGTCCTCCTTGATATCCTTTCCATCTCACTCAAGGGCTCTCGATTTCACTCGCGGTAAAAATTTATCGAAGCTCTGGTCGAAATGAATTGGTTGTGATTGTTTTACTGACCCTGTAAGTATATTAACCCATCGCGGTGCCCTTGGGACATGTTTTCTCTGCCGTGAGCCATCTAACCATCTTCTATCCCTTCGGTGATAATTATTTTTATATTAAAATAATTATTTTTACTAATTTTCACACGCTGGGGCACTTCGTGTCGTCCAATGGTACCTTCTTCGTCACACTGAGATGATTTATGAACATTTCAGGTGCCTTTTCCATCCTTTTTCCTCTATTTTTCCCCATCATGATGATTATTTACTAATTTATTTAAAATAATTTATTTTCAACTCATCTTTCTTCTAGTGGGCGCATATTCTAAACTTTTTGATAGCTCGACCTTCCCCTTCTACCTACGTGTGTGTTTTTGAAGATCTTTGATCTTTTAAAATTCTTTTGACCAATCAAAAACTTAGAAAATGATAAAAATCAAAATTATATATTTGAAAAACCACAAAAATATTAGAAAATAGAAAAATGGCTTAAAATGGATTAAATCAATCATCTACGGCTGAAATTTTTCTATTGCATGGCACTCATCCCAAATCTGAGTGACATTCTCAAAATCATTTGAAACAACGAATCACGCATCACCAAAATCTTCAATCACCTAAACATGGCTATGTTTCTTACTTCATCTGTACATTGGGGCACTATTAATTGCTTGGTATTGTTTTCGTTGTGCACATTACTTTTTCATAGGACGGAAGTGTCCTCCATCTTCCCCCTTCCATAATACACCTTGCTCGGGGCATCTTTCTTCACCCTAGTCATTTATCAGAACATTTGGGACTTCATCTCGATAAAAAAATATTTGTGCAACTATCTTTAATGTTGTTGGTTTAAGTGTGTGTGATTGTACTTATTTCCCTATCAGGTGATTCAATTTATTTCTCGTATTGCATTGCATTCATGTATGTTGCATAGAGTTGGCTATTTGACACAGAGGATGGTTGTTGTGTGTCTTGGATTTTAATGTCATTTTACACTTCGTCACATGCTCACATTTTAATAAGGACCCATGAGGAGAATTCTAAGAATTATGATGATTAAAATATTGTTAGCAATTGATTTGCGGATAGCTCACAATCCCTTTTCTTCTAGTCTCTCATCTTCTCGAACAATTTTCTCTCTATTTTTTTATTTTTTGATTGTTGATTGAATTTCTCCATCACCCCATCAACACTCAAGGGGCATTCGTCATCCTTCACCCTATTAATTTTTCTTCTACCCCTCCAAAAATTTCTACTTGCTTTTGTTTGTCTACTTTCTTTGAAGCGATGTCTCTTACGTCACCTCAAAGAGGGGAAAATGTAGAAACCTGTAGTTTTCTCAATACACTATTATTTCTAATGGTGCACTAACACTCCTTCCTTTTACAAATTGACGGCACACCGCCAGTTAGGCCTATCTAAATCCCTTCCTACGACACCCTTTTTGGTCATTTTTTCTCTTATAAACCATTTAAACAGAAGTTATCACCTTGTTCTAACTACATTAGCTTCTTATTCTCTTCTAGCTTGCTTCTATTAGCTCCCTAGAAGATCAATCCACTTCATTGGATTGAGTAAGCCCTTCATAACCCTTCCAGAACCCTAATTACTCTCTAAGAGAGATTAATTAGTCTAACCTAGGTTAATTACCCTCTAACATAGTCAAATCACACTTTGACTTGCTAAAGTTCTTTTTGAACTTTAGCCTTTGTCCCACATGCACCCAAATCTCCCTTTTCTTCCAAACCAAAAACTATAAATAGGGCTATACCCCCTCCCTCATTTCCTAAGAATCCTCTCTTCTTCCTAGCACAAATTATAGCAATTTGATTAGGCTTTAGTTTGTATTTCATCTTTTTCATTTGTGCTAAAAACATTTAATCTTGTATTTCGTAGAATTAATATAGAGTAAAAGGGAAGATCCATTGGCCTTGAAGCCATTAATGGGATATCTCTTTCTCTTAACACATAAATTGAATGCTTAGATCCTCTTAGGTTCATTATTTCAATCTTTCAAAGAATAGAGATTAACTTCATTTTCTTAGTTTTCATGTTTAATTCAAATTAATGTATACAAAGAAGGAAACCTTGCTCATTTATTATCACATGGTACATTGATTAGATTTTAAAAGCCTTTGGGGTTTCTTTAGAGATTTTACCCCAAATCCATGGCTTTTACAACTTTTCATTGAACACAATCTAATTTTTTTATTAAATGTTGGCAAGAACTACCTACATAATACTTACCGCTTTATTGAAATCTCTTGTATCATGACAAGGCTTAAAAATTTATGTGTTTACCACAAGTATGTTGGGGTCTTCTTTAAATGTGTTCATTAAATTGACAATTACTATTTTTAGGAACCTAGCAGAGTATTCCAACCTATTATGGTTGATTAGAGTGTCTATTTTTCTTTAAAAGAAGGGTAATTAAGTAACCAATTGTTGATTGTTACCAAAGTGTTCATTTTTATTTGAAAAGAATAATCTCTTGTCAAGTTAATGTAGAAAAAGTTATATCAAGTCAAGATTTCTTAATGTTATTTTATTTTGAAGAAGGCCTCAATAGGGCTTGCATATTTGAATAGTTTGGAATAGTTTATTATGTTGTCTCACAAAATAAATGGTTCATTATATTAGGAGGGATGTTTTAGAACATTAAAAATGGGAAGGTTGGATTTAAATAAACATTAATTTTGCAGTAATTTGAGAGAGAAAAAATACCTCAAAAATCTTAGATGTTTTCCCAAAACACATCCATAGTTTAAATAGGAAATGAAAAAGAGTATTGTACAGCACTTCCTTGTAAAATATTATGGTGTCATCTCAAAACTAAAAGACAAAGGAACCTTGTTGTAATTAAATTTCCTTTTCTCCATGAAACTAATCTTCCTTATATTTTTCCTACGTTTATGTTGTATAAGGAGCAAGATCACACTACAATCGCATTGCATTGATTGTATCAATTGTCTAGTAACAATTTATTCTAGAATTAATGTATAATTCCTGATTTACACTCTTTGCAGTTTTAACATAAGAAAAGTATATGTTTCATTATTTTTTTGAAAAGAAATTTAAATTTATGTGAAATTTTATCAATTTACCTAGGTTTATGGTTTCAAAAAAGTATTCTAAATTGAATTTTACTTTCATTTTTACAGTCATGGATTCTTCCTCTACTAATTTGTTTGAGAGGACTGACTTAGAAATTACAAAATAACCATCTGTTCCTAAGGATACAACTACATTTGGGCACTATAAAACCCATTGTGAAAACATATTGGTTGATCTTGAAAAATACAAACAAACTTGAAAACATACAACCCTTTCGAGCCTGAGTCACTAAAAAAATTTATGGATTCATTAAAATCAAGTGTGTTAGGCGATGTAGGATATAATGAGGTTATATTATGACTTCATGATATGGACGTCATTAAGTTGTCGTGTTGAAGGAATTATGCAAGACAAAATAAAATAATGGCAGATTATGTAATAAAATTTTCATGTTCCCTTTGTGCCACCTTTATTTATCCTAGATTTGTGGCCTCTCAAGGACAATTTCCGAATAATGACCAATTACCATTATATTTCATATTGATGCTACATGTTGAGGTTCACCTAAACCTAAAGGTGAACTATTTAGACATCCCTAGTTATTATGGGTAGGGGTGTGGTTGTATTAGCCACAGGGCTACATATCGACATGAGGGAGCTCCTCTAGTTATTAAAGTATGACATCTTGTAGCATGGCCATGACCTTTCTTTTAAGGATTTTAGGATTTTAGAGTGCTTATTGTTATTAGTGCATATGAGGGTGATAAATTGGGTCTTGATTATTACTCACAAGACCCAACTTATCTCTTCTAACCTTGTGAGACGTGGTACTAGTAGTGGAGGAGCTAGTAGTAGTAGTGATGCACATAGCGACTCATACATTTGTGCACATTTTGTTTCCGTTGATGACTTCGACGAAGTTATAGGTTCTACTTAGACACGTTAGGTGGGATGCATCATGGCTTCTGACTTGTTACATGCATATGAGGTGATTACACGACACTACAACATTTCACTAGCAGTGATTATAGATTTTATAGAGTAGAACTGTAGTGTATCTTCTAATAAGGGTACTACTACAACATTTATAGTGTGTGCAAGTGTTTCTACAATTTTAGCTAATTTTAGAGCAAGAAAACTACCACCTAGAAATAGCTTCCTAACCTAGCTAAAAATGAGAAATGTGCACCATCATGATGAAGAAATGAGCAAGTCCTACCCTTAACATCAATAACTTTGAAATAATCATAACATAATGTAAACTAATGAACTCTATTCTCATTAATTGCCTAATTTAACATTAAAATGAACCTAAGTAGTCCAATGGCAATCAATATTTATTTTCTTGCTTTGATCCTTCAATGGATGCTTGGGTGTGAGGCTTAGCTCTTCAAGAATGACAAAAGGCTATTAGTATGAAACTATATGCTTACTTTTGTCTCTTGAGAGATTTAGGTGTAGGTGTAGAAGTAGAGGGAGGGTTGTTTATATAGCCCAAAGGATGAAGGATTCAACACATCCTCATGAATGTGGGACTAATGGAGATGTAGAGTTAGTTATGGATAAGGGGGGTTTAGATGGGGCTGAGTTAACTTTAGGAGGTTTAACTTGTCCTTTAGTGGCTCATGTGGATAAAGGGTGTGTGTTACTTAATCAATATGATTAATTAATACATGTGCAAGCTTTTATAAGCTTTTAGATGGATTTTAGTGTGATTTGGGCCATTTAGGAGGGAATTAAACCAATTAAATAGTGATTTATTGATTTAATGAGAAGAGAGGCTAATTAATTAATAATAATTAATTAGACTAGATAAGACGTTGATTAACGAAGGGTCATTAATTAGGGTCCGTTGGATAGGTGACTTAATTAATTAGCGTAATGTAATCAATCAACGACAATGGAAGAGAAGATGAGTGCTATTGACAATATGTCATCAATTTATGGAAATGAGATAATTACAAAATTTAAGTTTTTAAATTGCTCGGGTGTAATTATAGGTGTCTACATTTTCCCCTCTTTGGGGTGGCGTAAGTGATGCCACTTCAAAGATAGTAAATGGAAGAAAATTTTGAATGGATAGAATAAAAATTAGTAGGAGGGAGAGATGCCCCCTCAAGTGTTGATGGGGTGATGAAGGAAGTCGATCGACGATCGAAAAAGAGGATAAGTAGATAGAAGAATGGGAAGGGGCAGGATACCCTAGTGAGATGAAAGATTAGGGGTGAAAGAAAAGTGATGTAGAAGAAATATGGAGGAGGGGAGAGAAGAGCTTAGCCTCTAGCCGCTTTTGATTGGAACAATTTGGATGTCATCATATTGCCATAGGAACTACATCATCAGTCCTTATTAAAAATATAAGCATACGACAAAGGTAGAATGACATGAAAAGCCATACTATGAACAATAGTCCATTTCTGAAAATACCAACTCCATGCAACATACAACAATGCAATGCAATAGGAGAAGGAAAGAAGCTCATGTAATAGGGAAAACAAGTATGAACGCACATATCAACCCAACAATGGTCAAGACAGGTTGTACAAATGTTTTCTTATCGGTGATGAAAAGATCCACAATTTTTTTAATTGTTGACAAGGGTTAAAAATGATGCCTCGAGAAAGGATACATGCAAGGGGAAATGACAATGGACATGGGGTCCATGAAAAGCATTTGTGCACAACAAAATAGCGCCAGCAACAAACGTGCCCCAAAGTAAGTATAGCCAAGCAAGTAGCTAGCTTTGTGAATGGTTGTGAATCCGGTGATCCACGAGTCGTATTAATCAGGGAAGATGTGAGACAAACCAATAGGATATGGAGAAAATACCATGTGCAAGACACAAGTTTCAGCCGTAATAAGTAAGTTTACAATTTTTGTAGGGTTTTTTTACTTTTTAGGATTTTTGAAAGAATTTTACCTTGTTTTTGAATTTTTGACATATATATTGCTTTTATTGATTTTGCTATCCAAATTGTGGTGAACATTAGAAGAAAATATAAGAAGAAAGTGAAGGGCCTAGGGGCAACACAAAGTGCCCTAGGTGGAAGAAAGAAGAAACAAACGATAAATAATGTCCTTTTTTATTGGAAAACTAAGACAAAATAATTATTTACGAGAGTGTGGAGAAGAATAAAATTACCAGGGAGTAATAAAATTGTTTGAGGGAGAAGAAAGGGGTATCGGATAGAAAAATATGCCCTGATACAATGAAAAATAAGAGAAAAAAAATTATTCAATAAAAATAATTATTCCACAGTGAGCAGAGGAGAAAACGGTGATCGAAACGGGCCTCCGGACCTCCTAACAAAGTGAAAAGTGGGTTAATATACCCCACCGTGGGGTAAAAACATCGGGACCAATTAATTTTAAGCTCGAGCGGTTTAGAAAATTTACCATGAGGCTCTGACACTAAAGAGAACCATGGTGATCACACGAGACCGATTAAGGCATGTAGATAAAGTCCGGGGCACCGGTGGCACGTAAAAATGACCCCTTTATGAGTATCGAACCCTAGCTTCACAATTTTTTTTTATTAATGCATTAAATTTTAGCTTTTAGCCCTAGGAAGTCATGTTGGTGCACTGGATGTAGGCGCAAGCATCGGATATGGCGCACATGTGCGCTTTTTGGGGGCACGAGGCATCCTTTTAGGTGCGCATGTGCCAAAACATTTACGCGTACATGTGCTTGACATGGAAAACACACACCCACATGCACGTGCACACACAAGCACATGTGCGTGCTCACGCACATGTAGGAAATTGGGCGCACACGTGAAAAGTGTGGTGCGAAGCATGAAGAAGGCAAGGCGCACACATGGGAGCATACGCACGCAAGTGCAAGCACCCAATGTGTGGCGCACACGCCAAAAAGGGTGTGCAGGCACCCGAAAGAGGGCGCATGTGCCAACAGACATACGCGCATAAGCGCAGGCACTAGAAATGTGGTGCACACACCAAAAAGGGCACGTAGGCACCCTACAGGTGGAGAAATGATAGGAAAGTGTCAAAAATATAACACTTAGAAGAATTTTTAGGATTTTTGGGTTAACCCTAAAAGGGGAGATAGATTTTTAGAAGAAATGTTAGGAACTGACTATGACTGTGTTATTTTATAGAGATGATTACCAGTTTTATAGACACGGGAGCGACATACCTAGATTACAGAGCTAGAGGGTAGTATACACCGGCATGACCGACAAGCCATCGTGATACTTCTCAAGGCGATAGGGCTAGGCCGTGTGTCTCGGGTGCCTTCTATCATCTTTGAGCATGGTCATCGACTCACGCTAGCCAAGTGATGGCATAGTGAGATTCAGTGCTTCAGATTGCCTATAGGAGAGATGATCGTGACCATTGAGGATGTATGGTAGATTCTTCGCGTGCCGATGATGGGCACCTTGATTGAGTATAGTTCTGATGTAGGGCTGATTAGAGTAGCTTGTAGTGCCTTGTTTAGTGTTGATGATATACCAAATGATGGGATGACAATAACATTGCACGATTACATATCTTACCCCACATTGCATAAGAGGCCTCTCTACATCATGGCTCTTATCAGTGGGTTCCTACTCACTAATAAGATAGGGACCTCATTTTTGAGAGGACTACTACCATTGGTTCATAGTATCTATAGTGGTGAGAGATATTGATTGGTGTAGTGCATCTTTGATCCACTTATATTGGGATTTACACTTGATTACATACCATGGTCAAGACCGTGGGTCAAGCCTCCTTATTACAGATATGGTCATGGGATCATATTGCGATTGGATGCCCAATCGACCCTTTCCATGTCTCGAGATCCGACCAGCCATCGTATATGGCATGGGTAATAGCTGGTGGGGATGTACATGGCGATATTGGTAGCCTATTCGGATATAGGTGAGAGTTTGACAACCTGGTAGAGATAGACGCCATCTCGATGGCCATACAGGATTTCCAGTGGCTAGAAGATGCCACGTGAGCTTAGCGTGTGCACGATGGAGCACTTTATCATCGATAGCCATAGTTACATCATGGATCTATATCAAGTAAACAGTGCTAGTGAAATCTTAGCAGGTACAGGCATCCCCCAACCGGATATCCGGCATGCACATAAGGATTTGAGAGCGAGACCATGGGGCCTTATATACCGGTGGCACGAGCTAGGTGAGTTTCACAGATGGTCAACATGTATGGGACCCAAGATGATAGGTGAGGGATCCGGGGACCACAACCAACTATGCCACTTGGTACGCTAAAGTGTTACCCGGTGTCTCACCATTCCATAGGAGGCTTAAGCGGCAGGAATTTGCCCACATGTAGAGATATGGCACGGTATAGAGTATAGGGTGAGGGTAGTGGCACAGGAGCTAGATCCAGAGGATCCTTTTGATGGTATCCCACATGATGGGAAGGATGCCTCACAGGCATAAGGATTGAGGCCACGGGACCTAATACAGCAACAATGTAGCCATCCAAAGACGTGGTCCTAGAGCAGTGGACGGTCGTCTATAGCACCTCAGGGACCAGTCCCTGAGGCACACATAGCCTCCCAGCCAGTGGCATAGATATCCACAACACATATGCAAGATTCTGACAGGTCATAGCCAAGAGAGACACGGCTAGAGCGAAGAGATATGAGGCTCGAGGCTAGTGTGTGACTGCTTTATAAGAGAGTGCGATGAGGCCCAAGCTCATGTTATTACCCTACTTTAGGAGTGGGATCGGTTTGGGCCCAGGAGATAACAAAGTGGCATGGTGGAGCCAGATTTAGGAGACAAGAGCACAAGGGGCTCGAGATATTGAGCCTTCTTCATTAGTCTTAATAACAAAGTGCGGATGGTTGTTACATGAGAGGCGTGTATACGCACGATCACGGGCACTTTCTCGCATAGAGAGACTAGGCCTACACCAAGCTACTGATCATTTATTATAGAGAGGGACTGAGATTTTCCTCCTCTAGATAGGTCGACGCCAACTTGGGTTGAGTGATAGGTGAGTGAGATACTACCCTTCAGCAAGGCTCTCCTTTGGAGATGCTTGACTTGATACGTGATGTCACCGGGGTGGTGGTGAGGCCATATTTTACAGAGGACGCTTATTATAGGGTGGTTCCTCCCGAGTAGTGAGAGTAAAGTACTTACCACGGTTGTCGTGGTTGAGTGCATCGAGGCTCTCGATCACGGAGATCGACCATTCTACTAGAATAGTGAGATAGCCTCTATCAGACCAGTTGGTAAGACTAGCACCATCCCAACCTCCAGTGTTCCGTCAACTAGATGATGAGATCTAAGAGCCCCGATGAGGGTGAGATTTGCGGTTGAGATCCACACTTTTTTTTTGTATATATTCTTTATATGTATTCCTCTTATGAAGGCCGATTTTTGATGTATAACTTTATATACATGTATTTTGATGATGCCTCATGATAAAGGCTTGATTCTTTCTAATACATGCACTTTTTTGATGGCATTTTATATGAGTGATGTATTACATTGAGTACCGATCTAGACAAAGTGTATATGTTGTTGCAAATCAGCAGCACCCCTGGATGCAAATCAGGTTTCTAAATTGATGTTTTAGGCATCCAGTGTGATTGCACAACATTGAAACCTCTCTCCAAGTGTGGGACTTGTAAAAATGAGAGAGGAATCTCTAGATTAGAGGTTGGTTCCTCAAACTCCTCTGATTAGATCTATTATTTGCACAACTGCAGAGGTTTAGATCCTAATTTTATCCTAGATTGCAAGGAGACAGGGATAAGAGATGCAAAAATTGAAACTAAACTAATAAGGGTGATACACCAAAGGAGTGGTGAACATTTTTGCTCATGAAAATAGACACAAATCAGAAATTGCAACATAAAACATCATGCACAGGTTGATAAGCTGTAATCAAAGGTTTGAAATGAAACAAACAACACATACAAAGGACTGAAAGCATTCACAGAGCCTGTATTGTGATTTTCAACATCAAAATCCTTGCATTCCAACACCAAAGAGGTAGAAAACTGTTACAATCCCTGAAAAGGTCTCGATCCTTAAAAAATCATCAAGGTGAAAAAGAAGCTTTCATGTGCAAAAAAGTGTTCCACACTTGAAAAATGAGCCAAATCTAGCTTTTACAGTGCATGGGTCGAGCCCAGGAGAGAGAAAATGTGAAAAAACATGGGAGCCATTCCCCATTGACCAAAATGCATTAAAAAAAGCATGGAGGTCCTTAAAAACCCATGCCCTGACATTTTTGACCATGCTAGAGAAGAATGCAACCCATTTTACATTAAAATTGGTTGTTGAAACGTCATTTCTGTCCATGGGCGCATACCAGAAGCATTTTTTTATTTTCTCCCTCCAAACTAAACCAAAATTCAAAATTGACCATGGAATCTTGTATAGAATTTCACCAGATTTCTATTGATATAAAGAACACAAAAATCTAAGCTCTAGATCGAAAGTTATGGCGATTTGAAGTTTTAGGGAAAAAACAGGCCAAAATCGGATCGGCAAGCAAAAAGTTTGAAATTTTACCCGTTTGGTCTTTGGAACATTTTTCAAATTTTCCTGTGCTCCACCACTCCGTGTGCCACATGGCATGTTATGATTGGGCGCAGCCCTTTCGACCATTTTTTCCTTTGGGTCGTTTGGTGTTTTTTCACCCTTGGACACGTGGTAGCTCCTGATTGGCTACGGGCCTTCTAGGGAAAAATTTCCCACCAAAACTCCGCTGAGCCATAACTTGAAAAATACGTGGAGTTAGGAGGAAAAATTTACCTTTCTGGAAAGATGAGAAAGAGCTCTATCCAATGGTGCCATTTCAGAAGGTTTTGAGTTCTGGAAAACAAAATATTCTGACTGAGGCACAAGAGAAGGAAAGATGTAAAGGAGTTAGCCACAAAATGAGCAGGGGGCACATTTGGGATAACAATTTTGGTGACTCAGAGGGGTCATCTGCCTACTGGATGAAGTTACCAGTTGCTGAAGCAATCCATTGGGCATGGAGTCACTTGATTCTCTGTTTAATACCCCAACTGACTAGAACGTTGCAAAGAGGAACATGGAAAATCACCTGATGGAGCAAGGCCTACAACACATTCCCAGGAACAACAAGCTGTGCCAAAGCACTTAGGGAAAGCAAAACAACCTACAGAAAAACAATGTGCACAAGCACTTGAAGGAATGGAAACCTAAGCTAATATTTACAAGGTGGAGAATTTCCCTTTAGAAGCAATGCTTGAGATAGATTCCATTGACTGGAATCTACAATTCTTCACCATCCAATGAAGCCAATTGGAAAGCATTGCTGTTCTTACACTTCGTGACCATGTATGGGCCACTCCAAATGGCATCAAATTTTGAATGCCTTCCGGTTTTGCTCTATCTGCATCCCATTTTAACACTAGATCTCCAACTTGGAAAGATCTACTCTTGGCCTTCCTATCAAAGGTCTTCTTGATCAAAGCTTGATCCTTCTCCATTGCTTGGGATGCCTGATCTCTGATCTCTTGGAGCTCCATCAACTCTGCATATCTCACCTCCATGGGCCCAAACTCTAGCAACTCTAACTGCTTCATGAGTTCCAATGTTGGCAACTCAAGAGACATGGGAAAAATTGCCTCTCTTCCATAAACAAGCCTGAATGGAGAGTTACCCATGGATCTCTTGGGAGTTATCCTATCAGCCCATAAGGCTGATTTCAGTTTGGTATGCCAAGACTTCTGATTCTCATCAAGAGTTCTCCTAATGATCCTCAACAAGTTCTTGTTTGTAGACTCAGCCTGGCCATTACCTTGAGGGTAATAGTTTGATGAAGTACTTAGGTAGATCCCGTTCTTGACAGCCCACTCAGTCACCTTGGATCCAATGAATGCCAATGCATTATCTGAGATTATTGTAGCAGGTATGCCAAATCTGGTTACTATGCCCTCATAGAAGTCTAAGATGCTAGACTCATTTGCTTCTTTGAGTGCTACTGCTTCAGTCCATTTGGTGAAGTAGTCTGTGGCTGTCAAAATCCATTTGTGCCCTTGGCTTGAATTGGGATTAATGACTCCAATGAAGTCCAAACCCCATTGCATGAATGGCTGGTCAACTGAGATTGGATGCAATGGAAGGGTAGCAAGCCTCTTTTTACTTGTGAAGAATGCACAATTCTTGCACCTTTTGATCCATGCAAAGCAATCACTAAAAATCTTGGGCCAATAATAACCAACCTTCATGATTTTTAGAGCTGTCACTCTTGGTGCAAAATGACCACCAGCTGGTCCACCATGGAACTCTTCCAACACCCTATAAATCTGATTTGTGCTAATGCATCTCAGCAACACTCCATTCACATCTTTCTTGAACAAAACACCGTCTACTATGGCAAATGGGACAGCCTGCAATCTGAAGTGTCTTCTTTGGGTTTTGTTCATCTCTGGAGGGCATAGGCCTTTGCTTAGGAAGTGCATTATACCTTGGGTCCAGCAAGGAGTGGGGAAAACATTATCCTCTTCTTGAGTGCTACCTTGCACATGGCTGTCTTGAAATGTCAAAACAACCTCTTCTTTATTACATACTCCTTTTTGCTTGCCCCAGAATCAGCTGCTCACACAATCCTTTTCCTCTTACCATCTTGGTGACCTTGATCTCAATGTCATACTCCATGACATGAGTGATCTAACTTGCCCTTTTCTCATTCAAATCCTTGTTGAGGAGGAAGTGTTTAACCCCAGCATGAGAGACCAGCAACTAGACCTTATTGTTTGAGACTAAATGCTTGAATTTCTTCAAGCTTCTGATTAGTGCAAGTACATGCTTCTCAATAAAAGAATACCTCACCTCATAGTCATCTAGGCTCTGGCTGAAGAAAGCAATTGGCTGCTCATCGTTGTCCTTGTTCTGCTATACCAAAATGGCAGAAATAGTATCATTACCTCCAAAGGCATAGAGGATGAAATCCTTGGAGAAGTCCGGGTTGATGAGAGTTGGTGCTTGAGAGATGGCTTCTTTGATTGCTTCAAAACTCTCCTTGCCTTCTACTGTCCACTTGAAAGCCATGATTTTCTTTAACATTTTGGTGATAGGTTTGACAAGGGCTGCAAAATCTGGGACAAACCTCCAAACAAAGTTTATTCTCCCCAAGAAACTCTGAAGGGCCTTCTTGTGGCTTGGCAATGGTAGTGCTCTTATGGCTTCAACCCTCTCTACATCAATTGCTAATCCTTCTTTGGAGACAATATGGCCAAGGAGCTTTCCTTCATGTGCTAGGAAGATACACTTCTTAGGATTCAAAGACACTCCAAATCTCCTGCACCTTTGGAAGACTTGTCTCAAATGAGAGAGGTGGTCTGCTGCATTCTTTGAAAAAACAGTGATATCATCAAGGTATATCAGCACCACGTTGTTAATCAAACCTTTGAATGCCATGTACATTCCTATTTGGAAGGTAGCACCAGTGTTGGACAACCCAAATGGCATTTTCTTATATGCATAAATTCCCCATTTGGTTGTGAAGGCTGTCTTGAACCTGGTCTTCTTCCTTCACCATAATCGATTGTAGCTTGAGTAGCCATCAAGTAGTGAAAACCTCTCGGAGCCAGCCACAATTTTCAAGATTTGCTCCATGGAAGGGAGTGGGTAATGGTCCTGCGAGATGCTCTATTCAAGTCTCGAAGTCAACACACAATCTGATCTCTCAACTCTTCTTTTGACTGGAACCAAGTTGGCAACCCAACTAGGATGCTTGATTGGGAATATGATCCTTGACTCAATTAGCTTGTTCAATTTTTTCCTCATGAGAGGCTCCATGTGTGGATTGAGTAGTCTTTTTTACGCTGATGGCTTAGTATTTGGATCCAATTCAATGGTATGCTGAGCTAAGTTGGGATTGAAACCTTTCAAGTCTTCATAGCTCCAAGAAAACACATCAGGGAACTCTTGACACAGCTGTATGAACTCGTACCTTTCTTGTTCAGTTGTCATCTTTCCAATTTGCAATGGTTTGTTCTCTTCCACCAAGATGGATACTGAATCTTCTCTCTTGACCTGAATGTTTGCTTTCTCTTTCCTAAACTGATCATTGGGATTGAAAATGGACTCCAAAGTGATAAGTCCCTTGGGTAGCTTGTTAGTTCTCAGTTGTACCACTTGGTCACCATACTGCTGTTCCAATTTTTCCTAATTTTTAGCTGAGAACTCAGCTTCTTCTTGTAAGAAATGGATGATTTGCTAGTCATTCTCAAACACTTGCCAACTTACATTGTTATCCGGCACTGAAGGCCTCACAATCACATGGATGTTTGGCTATACCTTGTCTTGTTGAATGCTTTCCACAATGTCAAAGGCTGCCCCTACTGCTGCAAGCCTGTCAGTAGCTTGGTTCTCTTTCCTAGGAATGGATTTGATGCCAAAACCCTCAAAATCCTCAATGAGGTCCCACACCCTGTTCTTGTAGCACTTAAGTAGATCATTCTTGGCAGCATGTTGTCCCTTGACCTAATTTACAATCAATTCACTGTCACCAAAGACTTGTAAGTTCTTTATTCTTCTCTTTATTGCCCAATGCATCCCTTGCACCAAGGCTTCATATTCAGTAGTGTTATTGGAGCATGCAAACTGAAATCTAAAAGCTGAATAGTACTTTAATCCTTGAGGTGAAACAAGCATGGCTCCACCTCCTGCACCTTGTCTACTCCTTGATCCATCAAAAAATAGTTGCCATACCTCATTGTCATCCTTATGGTTTGGCTTGGTGATGCTAGGAATGGGCTGATCTTCTTCATGTATGCAATAGACCCCTAGCTCAGATTCTTCTACTTCTTGATAAGGATCAAAAGCATGTACCTTGTTTTCCCATTCATCAAGAGTTAGATCCGGGATGCTTCCAACCTTGGTGTCAGCTTCATCAGTGCTTGGGTGATCTTCTTGATCAAATGCTGAACAATTGGCATTGATCTGACTTGGAGTGTAGGGCTCAATGTGGAAGTTTGCAATAGGTTCAGACCTGATTGTAGCTTTGGTTCCATACCTCGTTCTGAATAGCATGTGTGACCAATCAGCAGACAAATATCCTCCAATCTTGGCTATGAAGTCCCTTGACAAGCATAGGGCAAAGAGTGGTGGAAGGTCTATAACTGATACATCTTGTAAAACAACAACATTTGGACATGCATGCAAGGTAAGACTCAAGTTTCTAATCACTCCAACTGTTATTACTGTTGTCCCATCCAACTGCACTACTCCTTTGGATATGGTTTCATACTGGAGCCCTAGTTGATCAGCTATTTGTTTAGGCATCACTGAGCTACTTGCCCTAGAATCTATCATGCAATTGTGCACTAACTGATTTCCAATGATTAATGAGACATAAAAAGGAGGGGGCTTCAACATTTTACCTTGCTGTCCTCCATGATTCCCTTCAGGCTGGGCAGCATTTGTGAGCACTTTCTCTTGCATTTGGACTTGCTTTGATTCGAAGTTGGCTAGTCCTTCATGGCAGCTTGTAGCAAATCTCTCTAGCCTAGGATAGATAGGGATTCCCACATTGATATATTTACATTTGTCTTCTTCATCTGATCAATGATACTAAATGGTGATGAAGGATCTCTTTGTTGTCCCTTGGTTTGCATATTCATCCCTTGCATGTGGGCAGCAGCAATTGGTATTTGAGTTGGTCTAGGAGCTATTCTTGGCTGCCCTTGTGCATTTACAACTGGATTTTGTTTGCCAACCATTTTTGGAGCCATAAAAGGTTGTGGATTGGTTGGAGCTAATGGTTGTTCTTCACCCAAATTCCTTCTTTTTGACCTTGTGTTGGCTGCAACACCTTGAGAGACTGTTTGATTTATGCCACAAAAATCCTCTGGCTGTCAGTTCAAAAGTGTGGTGTCATTTGGAGCTGATTGTTGCTGGAATGTTTCTTATTGTTGGTTGTTTCCTTGACTGCCCTCACCCTCCACACTAGTAGTTGTCACCATTAATGCTTGATTCAAGGCACTGTTGAAACACATAGATTGGTTGTGAGGTTCATTGCATGGAAAACACCAATCATACTCTTGAGCAACGTTGTTTTGTGTTGGCACCAATGCCTTAGAGGCAGATATAGCATTTGGATTATAGGGCTGAAATGGTCTGTTGGCAGGAGGCCTTGCTTGATTTAGATTTGCAGCTGGATTGGGTGGTCTATGAGGTTGATATGGTTGCTTGTTAGGCTGAGCTTGAGGCTGGAAGGAAGGTCTAAAACTTTGGGCTTGTTGCCTCTTGAGAGGAACCAGCTCATTACCTAAATCTTCCAATTGCTTCATGACTTCTTGAAGTTCATTTGAGGCACTAGAAGATGAAGTGGAAGCTTCACTTGAATTCTGATTTCTAGGAGTGGGAGACGGAGCCAAATTAGGTGCTTGATTAGTGTTTGGGCTCTCTAAACTTGGAAACAATGGCATGGGAGGTCTAGGGGCTAGTTTTCCAGCTTAGATCAAACAATTTTCAGCTCTAATGGCAATGCTATAAGCAATGGGGATAGTTGTGCCTCCCATGGACTGAATTAACATAGAAATATCATAATTTAGAGCTTTGAGATAGTAAAGAAAAGCACCTTCTGCTGTTGGCCTGACTGCCACTGGAATTCTCTCCCAAGTCCTTTGAAATCTGAAGTTGAAATCAGTCAGCTGCTCATTGGGAGCTCTCTTGATGGTTGTCAGCTGCTCCAAAAGAGACAAGTTGTCTCCCTTCTCTCCAAATTACTCATGAAGTGCTACACATAGCTGGTTCCAATTTTGAATAGAACCTGAGGCAAGGCTTCTAAACCATTGCAAAGCCTTCCCCTTGAATGAAGATGCCAACAATTTGACAGCAACTTGCATCTCATTGATTTCATGAATTGCACAAAGGTTGGCAATGTCTTTAACATGATCACCAGGAGTAGTCTGATTCTCTCCAGTGAAGAATGGAATGTTCTTCAAGGCTGCAATTGGAATTGGATTTTGTGCATTGAGAGCAAGTGGGTTGCTGCCAGTGAAATTGACATAGGGGTTGTTTTGTGCCATTCTAATTGGCCTTAGAACCCTTGTTGATTGAATGAAAGGCCTACCAGTTGGAGGAGTTGAGAGAGTTCTATTTGGTGGAGATGGAGACCTTTGGATTCTCCTCCCACTTTACCTTACTCTTGGAGATAATTGTAGATATTCAAATAGCGCCTCTTTATCTCCAGCTCTTGACCTTGTAGTGATTCTTCTCATGAGTTTTCAGGCCTGCACTGCTGAAACCAGTTGATTCTTCCCCTTGGAGTCACCAGATGTGTAATTTATATCTCTTTTGAAGCAAGAAAATTGCAGCAGATGCACATCAACTTTGCTGCAATAAAAATGAGACCTCTAAGGTCCCATCGGGCATGCCAAAACTGTTGTTGCAAATCAGCAGCACCCCTGGATGTAAATCAGGTTTCTAAATTGATGTTTTAGGCATCCAGTGTGATTGCACAACATTGAAACCTCTCTCCAAGTGTGGGACTTGTAAAAATGAGAGAGGAATCTCCAGATTAGAGGCTAGTTCCTCAAACTCCTCTGATTAGATCTATTATTTGCACAACTGCAGAGGTTCAGATCCTAATTTTATCCTAAATTGCAAGGAGATAGGGATAAGAGATGCAAAAATTGAAACTAAACTAATAAGGGTGATACACCAAAGGAGTGGTGAACATTTTTGCTCATGAAAATAGACACAAATCAGAAATTGCAACATAAAACATCATGCATAGGTTGATAAGCTGTAATCAAAGGTTTGAAATGAAACAAACAACACATACAAAGGACTGAAAGCATTCACAGAGCCTGTATTGTGATTTTCAACATCAAAATCCTTGCATTCCAACACCAAAGAGGCAGAAAACTGTTACAATCCCTGAAAAGGTCTGATCCTTGCAAAAAATCACTTGTTGAAGGTGAAAACAGAAGCTTGTTATGCAAAAAAAGTGTTCCACACTTGAAAAATGAGCCAAATCTGGCTTTTACAGTGCATGGGTCGAGCCCAGGAGAGAGAAAATGTGAAAAAATGTGGGAGCCATTCCCCATTGACCAAAATGCATTAAAAACAGCATGGAGGTCCTTACAAACCCATGCCCTGACATTTTTGACCATGCTGGAGAAGAATGTGACCCATTTTGCATTAAAATTGGTTGTTGAAACGTCAGTTCTGTCCATGGGCGCGTACCAGAAGTATTTTTGATTTTCTCCCTCTAAACTAAACCAAAATTCAAAATTGACCATGGAATCTTGTAGAGAATTTCACCAGATTTCCATTGATATAAAGAACATGAAAATCCAAGCTCTGGATCGAAAGTTATGGCGATTTGAAGTTTTAGGGCAAAAACAGGCCAAAATCGGATCGGTGGGCAAAAAGTTTGAATTTTTACCCGTTTGGTCTTTGGAACATTTTTCAAATTTTCCCCGTGCTCTGCCACTCCAGGTGCCACATGGCACATTTTGATTGGGTGTGGGCCCTTCCTAACCATTTTTTCCTTTGGGTCGCTTGGTGTTTTTTCACCCTTGGACACGTGGCAGCTCCTGATTGGCTGCGGGCCTTCTAGGGAAAAATTTCCCACCAAAACTCCGTTGAGCCATAACTTGAAAAATACGTGGAGTTAGGAGGAAAAATTTACCTTTCTGGAAATCTGAGAAAGAGCTCTATCCAATGGTGCCATTTCCAGAAGGTTTTGAGTTCCTAGAAAACAAAATATTCTGACTAAGGCACAAGAGAAGGAAAGATGTAAAGGAGTTAGCCACAAAATGAGCAGGGGGCACATTTGGGATAACAGTATATTTGTATAGACATTTGTAGCATCTTTGTACACCTCAGCTGAAGGAATTTTTCAATATAGAGCACTGATGTGCATCCATTTTTGATATAGATGTATATTGACACACATGTATATATATGAGGATTACTTTGTTTTGGCTTAGATACACATGGTTATGAGATGATGTACTTTATTGTTTTTGTGTCCGATGCATGTGATATGAGTGGGATAATTTTATGATGTGAAATACCCTTTTCATAAATTATTCTATGTTGATTCCCATTGCACGTTGAGGTTTTGATTCAAAGCACTTATGGATGCGTTATCTGATTTTTTACTTTGTATGTATCTGATTTCGATGTTTGATGTATACATGTGCTATGGATGTTAGATTATACATCCTTAGATGATATCAAATGCATTTCTCATGTGTTAGTTTGATGTATATGGACGGGATGATATGATGATATTGGTGTGGGGGATAGATTTTTTATCATGCACAACCCTCTTGCCCCATTGATGATACGATATGTGATGATTAGATTAGCATACATTCATGATGTAAAACTTAGATTTTTGTCTATATATGATGTATAGATGATGTTAGAAGTGATGATAAGGATGGTAATGTGATGTGAATGATAACAACACAGTGCACATGCAATAAACACAACCAAATGCTAACAAAGAACACCAAATAATAATACAATACACCATGATTTACTATGCTTTATTAACATGGAACAAACACAACCAAATGCTTAAGAAAGAACATAATGAATTAACACATTACATCATGATTTCCTAAGATTTACTAGCAAGAATAAATCTAATCTAAGCAAGAAAAGATGAATCCTAACAAAGTACGCCCAAGCAACAAAACAAACCAAAAGCAAGAATACAAAATAACTATACAAGCAACAAGCAAAGCAAGAAACAAGACAATGCCTTTAAATGTTTTTTTTTTGTAAGATTTGTTTTTATGCACCAATTTTCTATTGTTTAGGATTTTGTGAAACAATTTTCTATTGTTTAGGGTTTTTGAAACAATTTTCTATTGTTTTTGTGCTTTTGGTGAAACAATTTTCTACTGTTTTTGTGTTTTTGGTGAAACAATTTTCTACTATTTTTGTGTTTTTGGTGAAACAATTTTCTATTGTTTTTGGTTTATGGTGAAACAATTTTCTATTGTTTTTGGTTTATGGTGAAACAATTTTCTATTGTTTTTGGTGTTTTCTAATGGTTTTCCATAGCTATGTGTAGGTAACCAAGAAAGCGTGGATGCCCCCAGCGTTAGATGGAGAATATACAAGGGAAGAAGCCACACATTTATGAACAAGAAGGTGTAGTCATTGAATTGCCCCAGCGTAAGATGGGAAATAGTGAAAGACCATACCCCTCATAGATGAATAAAAGAAGGCACAGTTGGATCAAGGCTTGACAAGGAATCTTGAAGGTAGAACCAGGGCTAGGCCAAAGAAAACTACCCTCCAGATACAGGATGCTTGTGAACAACGAATCCTCCCGAGGCACTGAAACTAGTTTTCACCCAAGGACTTGTCCAAAGTGCCACAATTGCGTGGTTTTCACTAGTGGATGACTTGTTTTCTCTTTTTATTTTTCTTATTTTTGATCCTTTTTGATTTTTTGATTTTTTTATTTTTAACTTCCTTACGCCATGTTCAAGCATAGAACCACTTAAGATGCATGGTATTCATGGGCTCCCGAAGCTCATCACCATTGGGGTGAGCTAGTTTGTACACCCATGTGCCATACTTGGCAACTATAACACAGGGTCCACACCAATGTGGTTCGAACTTCCCTTTCTTTTCTCACTTTGCTCTGCTATTGAATTGGTTCTCCTTTATGACTAGATCACCAAACTCAAATTGATGAGGGATGATTATCTTGTTGTAGTTTCGGGAGACTCTGTGCTGATACACTTTCAGGTGATTAAGAGTGTGAATGCGCCTCTCATCCAGGAGCTCTAACTCAGCCAGTCTTTCCACTCGATAATCTTCATCCTTATCTAGATAGTCCCAAAGAGAAATTCTCAGGGATGGAAGTTTGATCTCTAAAGGGATGATAGATTATGTCCCGAACACTAGGGAATATGGTGTCACACCCATAGGAGTGCGAATGGAGGTTCGATGGCGAAATGGCTGGATGGATTTGTAGGTGCGATTTGACCTATTTTGCTGACCATTTTCTCCATTATCCTTACCAAAGTTTTGTTTTTTGCCTCAGCTTGTCCATTACCCTGAGGGTAATATGGTGTGGACCATTTTAACCTTTTTAGGAACCTTTGGCAAAGACATTTCACATTTTTGTTTTTAAATGACTTCCCATTTTCTATAACGATGGTTGTGGGAATACTATATCGGCAAATAATGTGATTCATGATAAATTTAGAAATCTGGGCTCTTGTGACATAGGTTAAAGGGACAACCTCCACCCATTTTATAAAGTATTCTGTAGTTTGTGATGATATGTGTATGACCATCGGATGAGGTAGAAGTAAGTTTTTCTATTAAATCAAGTCCCCACTTAGAGAATGGCCATGGGGTAGTGATAGGTTGCAATGGTTCGCAATGGAGCATGAATGAAATTTCCATACTTTTGGCAAAGCACACATTTTCTAACATAATTAAAACAACCGGTTTGCATGGTAGGCCAATAGTAACCTACTCTCAACAATTTCTTAGCCAAGACCATTCCATTTGTATGTGCTCCACACACCCCTTCATGCACTTCTTTAATTTCTTGGATTGACTCCATTATATCCAGATAACAATAATGATTCCCATCATAATCATGATGATAAAGTGTACCTCCTAAAAGGGTGTACCGTGCTATTTTGTGAACTAGGATTTGCTTTTAGAATGTGAGATATCGAGGGAACGTGTTGTCCTTAAGATAGGTAAAGATGCGTTTGTACCATGGGGAATGGGGACCAACAACCTCACAAGCCGGAAAGACTCGCATGTCATACGCATGCATCTTTGGCATAGATTTTCTACAAAGAATGGCATGTCATTATTCCCAATGGAATACAAAGCATAGAAACCACCATTGTCATGGCATCTACCGATCTATTCTATGCTCTTGGGATTTTCTCAAAGGTAATGCGTACAAAGTACTCCTTTAGAGTTTCTACTAACATTTTGTAAGGTATGAGCTTGTCATTAATAACCTTGTATTCATCATTAACCTGTTTGATGATTAACTACGAATCACCTACAACCTTTACATGATGAACATTCCACTTGATGGATAGCTTCATTCCTGCAATAAGAGCCTCATATGAAGCAATTTTGTTCGTACAAGGAAGCCCGGTGAAAATCCTCGTGGTATAGGATTTCCATAAGGATTAATAAGGACCACTCGCACTGAACCATGAAACGTAAAAGACCCATCAAAATGTATTTTCCATACAAAAAATTCTTCAATGTAGGGAAAGGAGGCATCGATGGATCCATATTCAAAGGTTCTATGCTTTACAAAGGTGTCTCCGATAAATTGGTCTGTAAGTACTTGTACTTTAACCGATTTTTGATGGACAAATTCTATGTCAAACTCACTTTGAGTAGAATGATCCAATTAGCCATTCTACCTATCGAGGGTGAGTTTAGAAAATAAATACTTGAGTGGGTCAACCTTGGATATTAACTTGGTTTTAGTATTCAACAGGTAATGGCCAAGTTTTTGAAAAGTAAAAACAATGGCCAAGCAAGCCTTTTCAATTTGAGGATAATTGAGCTCATAGGTAATGAGGTTGTGATTCGGATAGTACATTTCTTTCTCCTTATGATGAAGGTCATATTAGGTGAGCCTTGCACCAATAGAAAATTGTGTAGTAGAAATATAGAGCAAGAGTGGCTCTCCAAGCATGGGAGGCATGAGGATAGGTGGATTAGCCAAGTACTGTTTAAGAAAAGTAAAGGCTTGTTGTTGCTTGGGTCCCTAGATGAAAGTGATGTATTTTTAAGCAAATGGGTGAATGAGTGACATTTATCTACTAGCTAGGAGATGAAGCGGTGAATGGATTGGATTTTTCCCTATAAGTTGTGTAGTTGCTTGATATTCTCAGGTGGAGGCATTTCCATGATAGGAGACACTTTAGGGGTCTACCTCAATACCTCATCTTAACACAATAAAGCCTAATAGTTTCTTGGATAGCGTACCAAAGACACATTTCTTTGGATTCAGCCTAACTTTTATTCATGAGCCACAAAATGACAAGATGATCCTCTCTTGTTTTAGACTTTCCTAGGATGTCATCCACATAGTCTTCCATGATATCATGAATCATATCATGAAAAATCACTTCCATTGCCCACTTATAGGTAGCCCATGCATTTTTTAAGGCCAAATGGCATCACCTGATAGTAGAAAGTGCCCCACGGAGTCGTAAAATCTATTTTGTGTTGGTCTTCCTCAGCTATCTTAATTTGATTATATCCTGAAAATCCATCCATGAGTGATAGCATCTTTTACCTTGCTGTTGAGTCAACAATCATGTTAATGTTAGGCAGTGAAAAATAATATTTAGGGAAATATTTATTGATTTCCCTAAAATCTGTGCAGATTCAGATACCGATAGGTTTGTTCTTGATAGGAACAATGATTGATATCCATTCAGAATAATCAATTGGCCTGATGAATCCTGCTGCAAGCAATCTTTCCAACTCTTCTTTAACCAATAGGGGCACTCTTGGGTGCATCTTTTAGAGCTTCTGTTTGATAGGTTTAGCATCTGCGTGCACAACCAAAGTTGGATCTAACTCGGGCATGTCTTTGTAAGATCATGCAAATACATCAATAAACTCTCACAATAGCATAGTGAATGTATTTTGTTCTCTAGTCGAGAGTGATGCTCCTAATTTTACTATCTCGAGATCTTCTTACGTACCAATATTGACATCAATGGTTTCTTTGAATAGCAATTTTTATAAGTCCTCCATACACTTAGGATCGGGAGGTAGGTTGAGATCTTCATCCAAGGATGTCTCCATGAGATTTTCATCCTTTGTGTGGTCATTTTGTTTGTACTTAGATATTCTTATTTGTTTGTCGTCACCCGGTGCCTCAAAGAGGTTTTCACTGTGTGACTTGGACTTTGATTTTTTCCGAGGCTTTCCTTTCGAACTTTTTCCCTTGCTTTTCTTTAATTTTTACTGACCACGAAGTTCAGCCTCCTCATTGAAGTAGGTGCATGCATCTAAGTTGATAAAGAAACATTTCTTGTGATCTCATGGGAATTGTATCCCTTATGCCCATGAATTTTGCGATAGCCTCGTCATTCTCGAATAAATCTAGTGGCATATGACATTGTTGGTCCCATTCAACAAGGGAAGGGTATATAAGGTCAAGGGTTTGTTTTTTGGGGGTTATGGTTAGGATCACGTTTTTCATGAAAGGGTTTGTGGAGGCCAGATCCTCATATTGGCTACTGATGGGAATCCATATCACCTGTCTAAATAGTCTAGCTATCCTCATGCTCAAAATAAGTAGCGTCTTGATCATTGGGGTGTGCTCCATAAGGGTGAATCCCAATGCCATATCTTTCTATTTTAAAATGGGGAAGAGGGTCTAGTTCTCTTTGTCCTTGTTTATTTCACCCACATCCTAAGACTTTGTAGCCCATGGAGTACATCATTTTACTAGATCTTTCATATTCTGGGGTTCAATAACAAGATGGCTGAGTATCCTCAGGGACCCAAGTTATAGGTGGATCAAGGAATTTCTCCTCAGCCAACAAGCCTCCAGGTAGGAATGACCCAATAGTGTGTTCCTCTCTAGGTCTTTTGAAGCGGTAGTTGGGTCAACCTCTAGTCTTGGGTGATAATGAGAGGTGCGAAACCAAGAGAATTTTTTTTTACATTATACTCCACTGTAGCCATATTCAAGTATTTTCATTTCCCATGAATCAAATGGAGATGTTGAAGTAGATGCACCATGAGCGCAAGAACTAAGAGAATTTGAACCCACTCGGGATTCCATGGCCTCAGAATGGAGAGGGACAACTATATCTACGGAGGGACATGCATATGTACCCTTTTGTGCAAAGCTATTGAGAGCTCTATAATGAGAAAAGGGATCTAAACCTCCTTGTATTGTAACTATATGTCCCTCATGCTTCAACTTAATGCATTGATGAAATTTTGATGGCACATCCTACATGGCATGAGTCTATGGTCAACCTACAAGCATGTTTTATGGAAGTTTTAAGTCTAGGCAATGAAACTTTGTCGATGGAAAGTGGGGCTGACCTCCATGGGCAATGTGATAATGCCTACTGACTCCCTTTCTGCATTGTTATATGCAGTTATAGTGATAATATGGGACTCAAGATCTTCCTCCATATGTACCAACTATTTGACCAACTTAAGCGTGTAAATGTTTAACCCAGATCCGTTATCCACAAGCACCCGTCTGATTTTCCTGTGGGTGACAACTACCTCAATGTATAAGGGGAGATTATGTGTAGGATTCTCAGTAGGGATCTCCTTATGGTTGAAAGTGAGATGTTCACTTGGTGTGATGTTTGCCACCGCGACTTGAAGGTGTGCAGGATTGACTTCTAAAGGCACTCCTGACCCCTGAAGAGTTTGGTACGAGAATGTGTTTATGCACATTGGATATCTTGAGAAGATCTAAGATCAAAATCTTAGCAGCACCTTTTCAAGCTTTTCTACAAGGTTATATTTACCAATTTGTGGGGTCGACAGAGAAGGTTCGGAATCATGAGGCGGGCATGCCTTGTTACTACTGATCTGCGATCCTTTCCCTTGATCCAGATGGTATTGATGCGCTCGGTGGGAGAGTGAATACATCTAATAAGTGAATCATAATGATTGTTGTCTCTTTTGGTGTATAAGAAATTCATGGATTTATAAGTTTGGGATCACTCTCCCGATCCAAACTTTGACTTTTTCGATTTATCATGCTTGGGAATGGTTCCTTATATATCCCCATTTTCTCGTTAGGTGTTTTTGTTTTACCTAGGTTATCCACCTATATCTCCCGTTGTCAATGAGGTCTTGAATATAATGACGAAGCCACGAGACATTTATGCATCTTATGTCCTTTGACGTGATGCATTTCACAATATTCATGTTCCTTGTACCATGAAGGTTTTGGAGTGTTGTCATCAAATGGTTGCGTTGTAGGATAGGTCATCTTATGGGCCACATCCAATTATTTTAGAATAACCAAAAAGGCTCATTGAGAGAGGTGAACGTTCTTCACTTCGGTGGTGGTTGAATTGGAACCTTGGTTAGTTTAAAAGGTTGACCAGTTTGGACCGCTTCAACATGTTTGGAATCAATGATTTCATCTCCCACCACATTTTTGTTTTTGTTAAAGATCTTCAGCTTTTCCATGGGTTTGAGATTTTGGTTGACTCAGATTGGGTTTTGAGGGTGCCTTTGGCAATGAGATCTTTTCTATCGAATCCCTTTCTTGATAACCTCCTAAAAGTACAAACACAATGCATTTGGAGGTGGAAAGCTATATCGGGGTTGAGATTAGGAATGAAAATACTAACCAACTACTTTTCGTGGGGAAAGCACAAGGGAAGTGACTAGCTATCCTTCTCCACCATTGGAGTAAGTTGGTGAAGGTCTCATTCAAGCATTACTTGGTGCCACATAAGTCTTCCATGGTGACATCACTCTCTATGTTATACGAGAAGTGACGCATGAATCTTTCTTCCAATTCTGGCCAGGTGAAAATTGATCCTTGTAGTAAGCATGTAAACCACTCCAAGGCTTGACCTCCGAGACTCTTGGGAAAAAGTATGATGAGGTAATTGTCACTATAAGAAACCTCTTGACATACCATGTAAAAATATTTAACATGATCTCACGGATCTCCTTTCCCTTTATATTTTTCAAACTTTGGCATAGAGAATTTCTTTGAAAGGGTGGAAGGGTCATTGTTTTTTCAAAAGGATAGAGGCATAATTATTGGTATAGATATTTCCTAATGCTCCCTATATTGCTCTCTTGTATGATCGTGAGCATTTCTTTCATATACTACACTTCTTGTGTGAGAAATTGTTCTCTAGTGGGAGAAGCGAGGATGTATACAGGATGATACCCCGTGTCTTCTTCTCCTTGGTTTTCTTGATGGATTTCATTGGTCTTAACCTTAGGCCTCAACTTTTGAACATTCTTTTTTGCATCTTTTTGTACATGGGAAGTAAGCAAAGCTAGTTTTTGGCTTAGATTACTGATTTGTTGTTGGATTGTGGCTTGGTTTGTGGCTTCTTCTTCTAAAGGTTCCTCCTCTTCGTATTGTGGATGTTCTTCACCCGTCTCATGTTTTATCTTGTTTCTTCGTGGCACTTTGATAAAGGGTATTCTATGCCCCATCATTTTATCATTCCCTACGTAAGAAGTGGAAGAATTTCCATGCATTAAAATATCTTCCATATTGATAAGGGACGTTATTCCTTAGTAGCGTCATTTACGGGTAGTATTGGCCCCTAATTCTATGACTGTGCCAACACTCTATCTTTTTCCGAGAAGAAGTTCATCTAGTAGAGTGGGGTTAAAATCAAAGTCTGCATGTGGAGATTCTAATTCATTTCCACTATGATCAACCATCTCTTTTGTTTCTATTTCCATAGAAAACAATGGTCCTAGATCATGTCCAATGAAGGGTTTGACCCTTTTCTATTAGAGGTTTCCCAAACTTGTGCTTGTTGTTCCTCGTATGTTTGTTTCTTTAATCCTAGAGCGTTGTTTAGGAGCCATGTTTTCGTGATAGTTTTACTAGGGTAAGATGTAAATATGTTCAATGTTTAGTGACTACCCCTAAGTGAGATGCAATATGTATTTGTGAAGAGTATGAATATGTCAACAATGTGAGAATACCAATGTGATAGAGTGATAAATCACCCAGTGACACAAGCGTTTGGTATCTAAACCTATTTAAATGAAGTATCTCCTAGACTATGTTTCAGAAAATAGCACGTCCACAAGATGATTAACAAGATGTTTTCACTTATGCCAAGTTCAAGGAATGAACAAAATGTAAGTAAATACAAGAAGTAAATGTGACCTCCCAATCAAGATATACAATGAGCGAGCTCAAACTAGATTAAGACATGTATCTCAAAAAGTTCCAATTATAATTTGTGAATGACACAACAATATCACCAAGATATGTTAACCCACTTTGCGTAAAAAGTAAGGTATTGATATCAAGGTGTTATTGATGTAACATGCATAAATGGTAACACCCAACACTCATTGAAATTGAGGTAATAATAGAATCAACTAAAAGCTCAAATTATAGCTAGGAATATTTAAAAATGTGTGTAGCGTAACCTTACAATATATATATATATATATATATATATATATATATATATATGTTGAATTTACAAGAAACAAGATGCAAATATCGAAATTATAGTGATATGATACAAACAAGCTAACTCTTCTAAGGAAGTCCACGGTGATGAGCGCACCTAAGCCGCAATGACGATCTTGACATGGGTATCAATATCACAATGGCTACCAATAACATGAATATGCCTCTACACACTTTAGGCGTGGGCGTGAGGCATATTCATGTTATTGTAATTATTGATGATATGATATGTCAGAAACAAATGGCGGTCAGCATGGGTGACTATAGACAAAGACATATATCATATATCGCGACACATCTTGTTTCTTGTAAATTCAACATATATATATATGTATATGTTGAATTTACAAGAAACAAGATGCAAATATCGAAATTATAGTGATATGATACAAACAAGCTAACTCTTCATGAAGTCCACGGTGATGAAGCTCGCACCTAACCGCAATGACGATCTTGACATGGGTATCAATATCACAATGGCTACCAATAACATGAATATGCCTCTACACACTTTAGACGTTTAACTAACCTAGCCGCAAACATGGATGGGTGTAATGCAGACATAAAAGTGAGCGAAACAATTGATTGGTAACACAAAAGGTAATCAGCCCTCTTGAACAACAAAGTGTCAAAATAAAGTGAAGGAAATAAATTAAAAAAAGGATGAAAAATGTTGGCTTTAATCCGGCAAAGTTTCACCTCGCCTAAGGCAAGTAAAAACTAAGTGAAAGTAATGCGGCCCACGTTTTGTAATGAAAATATGGTTCACGACTTAACACTGTTTTAAAATGGTCAAAGTGGGCTCTTGGACAAAGTATATCCTCCTAGGTAGTTCTCTCATCCTAGGTGCTACAAAGATTACCCACAAGCGGGATGATTTACCCAAAAAGTCGTAATGACTAGTTTGGGAGTATCTCAAATTTTCCCCCTTTAAGCACAATGGGCAATAAATGCATCCAAGTTTGTACTTAAAAGGGTCGTGGTAGAGAAAACTTGTAACTCTATCTCATAATGGATTTACTAGTCGAGATAGGTAGTGTGGAGCACTTCTTGTTTTGTCCACAAGGTTCCCTCTTGCGTGGACTACTTGGGGTTCTTGGAACCACCCCCATTGTTGTATCTTAAGGCATTATGCCAAAGGGGTTATGTTCCGATTGAGCGGAGAGGAACATACCCTTCTTTGAAACCTGCAATATAGTGTTTTGAATATGTTGTTCCTTTTATCTTTTTAATTAGATGTGGTTTTCTTGAACACCGTTTAACAACTCTGTATAACAACTCTATTAGTAGTTTTTGACTTTTGTTTCATTTTCTCCGTTCTTTGACAAGCGATGGTGTTTTGGTCATGTATGAAGATTTTTGTAGTTTTCCATCAAAAGAGAAGGCGTCATTTCTGATTCTCCGGATCGTCCAAGGACACAAGAGAAGAGCATATGTGATGTATTCAAAAATCCAAAAATATATCAAATGGAATAACACTTTAATTCAACTACTCTGAATTAACCATTTCCAACTCAAATACTCCTAACAACCTCAAAGCATCAAAAGAACTTAAGAATCATTTCTTATTCCCAAGATCAACCCAAGGGATGCGAGGGAAGAGTATACGCGATCCTTATTCTTACAAATAAACAATGCAAAAATATTACCTAATCAAATACAAACATGTAAAAATAGCCTACAAAGAAAAATATATGATTAGATAAACCTACAAGAATGTTAGCACATCAACACCTTAAATTCAAAAAATGCAAAAGGACACCTACGCCCCCTTTTAGCACTGCGCGCGGTAAGGGCGTATGCGCCACTTGATGTTGTTTTCGGCTCACGGGCACCTGCACCACCCAAGAGATGTGTGTGCCACGAAAACTATATGCACGCCATGAAAATAGTGCATGCACCACTCTATAGATTTTCTTGACTTACTAAGTGCTGTGCCACCAGAGAGGTGTGTTCACCACAAAACCATGTATGCACCACTCTAAAAAAATAGATAGAAATAACTTCACGTTAAGAAAAATGTGCCTACACCAATAAAAGAACATGTGTTCTCTGGTTAGGGCATGTGCACCGATCTGACAGGTGGTCTGAATGCGGTGAAGGTACTATATGAAATGACTCCCGTGCCTAGGTTAGTTCACCTGCGTGTTGGTTAGGGTGTGTGCGCCAGGTTAGCGTGCATGCGCTAGGGGTCGGAAAACAGAGTAACAGGTTTTACCAGTGCGCCTGGGCCACCGAGAGAAAGTTTTGTGCCATGAAAATTGTGCTGCGCGGACTTACAACTAAAATATAGGAAAAAACACAAGAAAACTCACAATATCTCAAATTTTTGACAAGTTATCTTAATAATGGCAATAACCCATTAAAATTAAGGCTATGAACATGAAGTTACACAAATCAAATGAGCAAAACTTCAAAAAAATAGACATTAATTACTACGTGTGTATATCAAAAATTAGCCAAAACAAATGAAACTTAAACTAAAATGCCATGGGACTAAGTGTCCCACAAGGCGTGACAAATGTGTGTAAGTGTTTCTACAATTTTAACTAATTTTAGAGAAAAAAACTACCACCTAGAAATAACTTCCTAACCTAGCTAAAAATGAAAAATGTGCACCATCATGATGAAGAAATGAGCAATTCCTACCCTTAACATTAATAACTTTGAAATAATCAAAACATAATGTAAACTAATAAACTCTATTCTCCTTAATTGCCAAATTTAACATTAAAATGAACCTAAGTAGTCCAATGTCAATTAAATTATATATGCTTTCTTTGATCCTTCAATTGATGCTTGGGTGTGAGGCTTAGCTCTTCAATAATGGAGGATGGAGGGCCCAAGAATGAAAAAAGGCTATTAGTATGAAACTATGTGCTTACTTTTGTCTCTTGAGAGATTTAGGTGTAGGTGTAGAAGTAGAAGGAGGGTTGTTTATATAGCCCAAAGGATGAAGGATTCAACACATCCTCATGAATGTGGGACTAATGGAGATGTAAAGTTAGTTATGGAAAAGGGGGTTTAGATGGGGTTGAGTTAACTTTTGGAGGTTTAACTTATCCTTTAGTGGCTCATGTGGATAAAGGGGGTATATTAATTAATCAAGATGATTAATTAATACATGTGCAAACTTTTATAAGCTTTTATATGGATTTCGGTGTGATTTGGGCCATTTAGGAGGAATTAAACCAATTAAATAGTGATTTATTAATTTAATGAGAAGAGAGGCTAATTAATTAATAATAATTAATTAGACTAGATAGAAGGCGTTGATTAATGAAGGGTCATTAATTAGGTCTGTGTTGGATAGGTGACTTAATTAAAATGTAATCAATTAATGACAATGGAAGAGAAGATGAGCGCTATTGACAATATATCATCAATTTGCGGAAAGGAGATAATTAGCACAATTTAAGTATTTCAATTGCTCGGGCGTAATTATAGGTGTCTACATATAGTCAAAGCTCCTTTTTTGGGATCATGACACTCACTTTACATCACTTTTTACTCGTGTGTGAAAATTAAACCTTGATTTAATAAAAAAAATTATTTCATTATTAATCAACAATTTAGTAATATTAATATGTAACTTTTACTTCTATGTTTAGGATTCTACTCTAGCGCATCTTTGAGTATTGTGGTGTTTCACATCCGACATCATTTCCACCTATGAAAAATACATGGATATTAACTGAGCCCATCCATGATATATCACTTGATACCGAGAAACCGAGTTAGCTTGGCTCATTTGGCTCGTTATTTCATCTGGTGTCGAGGTCATTAGTGACCAGCCATAGACAGCTGCTTATGGGGATCCTATATATTTGGACACACATTCTGTGGAGGTATATATCTAGAGATATCTATTTTTAAATTGTGTTTTACATTTAGTATTTAACCTAGAAATTGAAAATTTTGAAATTAATAAACTTTATTCAAAAACTTGTTTATAAACTTCTTACATTAAATTTAATTTGTTTTATAGCGATCTACAAGACAATGATCTACACATAATGTAGATAATCCTAACATCTTCCGATAGATAGATACTTAGGTAATCAATTACATCTCTATTATATGATTTATTCAATTAATCAAGAAATTGTTGTAGAATTTCGCTTATAAATTTTAATATATGGTATGTTATATATAGTTTCTTATGTGTATATTTCTTTTTATAAATGTAGGGTGTAACAGAGCCTAGTGAGGGATCTAGTACTCGCCCTACTACATGGTGGAGACTTCGATACATGTTGTAATCATTTTCATCATGTACATGTATATTTATGTGTTTACACGATATTTTAGACATGTATATATATTCATTAGACATAATTTTTATATTTTGATATATGACTTAGACACATGTATATATATTCATTAGACATGATTGTTATATTTTAATATATATTCGTTAGACATGATTTTTTCTATTTTTATATATATTCATTATAAATTAATTTTATATTTTGATATGTGAAGTAATATAAAATGTGTATTATACAATTTGTATCAAACATGCATGCTAAGAAAGTAATGTATGGTAAAACACTTGTAAAAATAAGTAATGTAGTAGACAATTTGTGTGCTGAAAAAAAAAGTAATGTAGAAAATAATTTGTGAGAAAATTCACTAATATATTGAACAATGTACATAAGATTATTTGAGAAGTAATCTATCATTTCTATGTGAAGCCATGAATTCCCTATAATTCTTGAAATTTAGATAAGTATATAATTCTTGAAATATAAGTTCTTATAAATGCATTAAATTGGTCTCAAACACTTATATAATTCCTTTTGTCTTTCTATGATAGCTTTAAACTCATTGAATTTCATGAAAATTTCATATTTATTTTATAAATTATATCTAGGTCTATTTCAAAAATAAATGAATGAATGACTTGTAGTACATTGATTTCCCAAGTGATGAGACCTTCATCAGCACAAACACATCACTATGTATACCTTATACGATTCCTTTGTGTCCACAATTCTTGTGGGAAACTTAACCTTTCTCAACTTTCCATACTCCCAATTCTTACAGAATTCAAATTCTAAGAGACCCTCATCAATGCATTTTTCCATTCCTTTCTATTATGGAGTGCATAATTATTTCTCAAAAATATGACCCATCCTCCATACTAAAGTACATATTATTCTCTACCAAAATAATGATGGTTTTCTCATGTAGCTCATTGGCCTTGAAAGAATTTTTTTTTTTCAAGAACTTGTAAATGTACTTACCTCTAATATAAATAAGGTTCACTTAACCCCCTCAATAGTACCATCACTCTACACACCATTTTATGGCCATACTTTTCAAATAACATTTGTACTCAAGCATCACACATCCTACTAACTGAAATTGGATTTATTGTGAGACTTGATATGTAAAAAATATTGGGGAGAGTATTGATCATTCCATCTTTGAACCTTAACTTCACCTCCTTGACCCACAATCTAGTGAGTAGAATAATCTTGTGCAAATAAATTACCACTATCACACTCCTAATATTTTTCTAATTAATAACTATGAAAAGTAATATGGTAGGACACTCTATAGTCAACCAACCATGCTTCATTACATGTATTTGTACTCAAAATAGGCCCCTTTTTATCTGAAGGATAAAATATCTAGTGGTACCTCACTTATTATAAAAATAAGGCCACAACTATCTCATCCATTTTTAGCTTAGATTACTATAAGTGATTACCACCACTATATAATCCCAAGAGTATGAAAAATAACATAGAAGTTTTATACACAAATCTTCACCATCCATCTTTATGTCTACAGATAATGACTTGAAAAAGTGTTGAAGGCATCAAAGTGCTTTATAATTTTCTCACCATCATTCATTGTCAATCAATATATATTCATTCATAAAAATAGTTTTTTGACCAATGTTTTTTGGTATAATGTTCCCAACTTATTCCATTTTCCTTTTGTTAAATTTATGGGTGAACATTTGAATTTGCATAAAGGTATCTTGAGATGTTTTAAAATCCAATTAATAAGGGAAAATTGATTTGTGTGTTGTATACCTCAACTAATTTGATCTTAGAGAGAAGAGAAGTTTTGAGCCTAGATAGCATAGGGTATAATCCTACAAGATACTAATATGCAAGGAGCATGTTGGAGAAAGTGGTCAGATGCTAATGAGTTTGATCCCATAAGAGAATGGAAGAGGAGAAAGAGAAAAGTGCATAAGGAAAATATTGCAGTACCCAAAACTAAATATTTCCTTGAATTATTTTCCTTTATGTTTCATGTTAGCATGGCAGGGTCACAACATGGTGGACCTCTTAATTTCCTAATTTCATAAGTGTGTTTTGGGACCCTTTATTTATTTTTAATCTAAATAATTATAATTAATGTTCTCTAAAAATCGTGTGTTTAGTCTTATGGGTCAACTTATACCAAATGTGTATGGGGTGAATTAAAAATAACTATTATTTGCACACTTTATGTATTTTGGAGCCTAATATATAAGTGTTTGAGGAAAATTTAATTCCATATATTGCTATAGAAATATAAGTTCTTTCACATTCAATGGAATAGTGGAAATGTAGCTAGAATCATGTACAATTTAAATATAGATGTTATAATCAATGTCTTTATATTTTCATTTTAGAGGAAGAATATAAACATATGTAGAATCATGTGTAATAGGAGTGGAAGTGTAGTAATAAAATTTACTAATTTTTCATTCAAGAGAAGTGGGAGAGACACAAGTTCCTTCATTCATATAATGTGCAAGAAAATAAGAATCATCACATGTACATAATCATAACCCCATAGTATAATCTTAAATTCATAGCAAAAAAATTAATCGATAACATATATAGGAGGAGGATATAAGTTTTAATTCATAGAAAAAAATTTCAAATATATATGCCAAAGTGACAAATAAAATAGAGAATATTCCATTCAGAAGACATCAATATATAATATTATAGGTCCTTCTATATAATACCAAACGGCTCAGCTCTCATTGCTAAATGACCTAAAAAAAAATTTCGTGACATTCTACACATAATATCCTTTTTTGCATGGACCATGTGCATTATTCACTGATGCAATTGTAACCTAGTAGCAACTATGTGATGGGTGTAATGATATACCTTCTTGTCTAGTTTATAATCAACAAAGTGAATCCCACTTTCGATGGATTTCACTTGCTCTAAATATGTTTCCCACACTACAACCAAGCCAGTATAAAAATTTGTATCCCGACTTGTTAATTAACATGTTTGATTTGTTATCTCTTATGTGAAATGTAAAAATTAGTACTCCACTTTCTCAATATTGTCTTCTACAATGATTGCAAATACATCACCTACAACAAAATCATTGTACAAACAAGTTTTTGTGTTAGAATTAAATGCAAAGAAATATTCAATGATTTGTATACTATAAATTATATATATATATATATATATATATATATATATATATATTAATTCAATGATCAAATACAATCCTTTTATTTACAAAAATACCTTGTTTAACAAGTCCAGATATGTGGTCATAATCAGGTGAAATCAAGGGCACATCTTCAAAACTATCATCATGATCTGATCCATATGAGTCATCCAAAACTAAAGGAACTTGCTTGAATCACCTACATACTAAAATTTTGTACTATTTCACTCTGAATATGATTTTTTCATGCATTCATAACAAAAACAAGAATAATCTCTTGTACAAATTGTCTAGTTATTACTATCCACAGTCATCATAGAGTGCAAAGACCTATAATTAGGAATCCTTTCACATCCATATTTTTTTCTTCAATAAATAACCGATTAATCATCTAAAAAATCAATAAATTTTAACAAAAATCAAAATTAAGAAAAATAAATTTGTAAACATATGTAAACTTGTATTTAAAACTTGTAATCAAGATACATATGTTTTAAATGTGTGTACCTCTTAACTCTCGAATCACTCTATGTGGGTTTGAAGCCTATGAGGTTGAATCTGAACTGAAAAAATTCTTACACCTTTTAACAACGGTGTGGGAATCAATCAGTTGATCTCCTAATAATCAAAGATTTATTTTTTTAGAGCATGTTTTATGCATGAACCCACACCATCATGTTCTATCTTCCCATGACCAATCCAAAATAAACTCCATAAATGAGTTATTTTGTGATGACAATGATATCTAATGAGTGTAAAGAAAGGGAGAGAGGATTTTTATTGTCATGTTAAACCATCTGTATAAAGAAAATGTTGATTTATTTGTACTCCTCCCTGATGCATATATTGAAAAAACAAACCAACACAATGCTATACGACGTGGGTGACATGTTACTTGTCATCACTTATATAGAATTGATATTCCTTCTTAATCACTCACTTCACATATGTACTTTCAACCCCATCCAAATCCAATTGTGAGTGCCTATAAAATACTTGAACCATGATGGTAACTTGATCAGTATGATAATATTGTGTTTGAATATCTTTTTGATGAGAAAATGAGTAATTCTCAGCAAAATAAACAAAAATAATATGGAGCCACTAAGAAATGTTTCTCTATTGGTGTTAAATTATGTATCCTACCACTTTGCATAGTGAGAATGTTTGATTTACAAACTAATCAAAATTTGGAAATTTTACTTGAATGCAACAATGGAAATTTCCTTTTCTACCAAGTCTAGCCTAGTTGCATTCTTCATAATTCGTGTTGAATATTTTATGTATTTGAACCTAAAAATCAATACATAATGGAAAAATTTTTATATTCATTTGCAATAAACATAAAAATCAAAATAAAATATGTACATCCAAATTTAAAATTAATTATATTTTCTTTATTTAATAATCACCTCTTGCAAGTCACCATTTGAACTATGTCCAAGTCTTCATTTATTTCTAGAAATAATTTCAAGTCCCCATACTTGTCACAAAAACCTTTATGCAAGCCATAGGACCGTCCACATGATCATTAGATATTGTGCAAAGAATAGAAGCTATGAATTCACTCACACGTGTAGGGGGGGAATTTTCGGACCATTTGATGTTTCTCGTAACTTTCTATACACCTAAAAAAACATATATTTTGAAATACATAAATTAAATCACATCTCATAAAACAAAATTTAATCAAATTTATAATAATCCTATAAATGAAAGCACACCTCAATATATGTAATATAATTTTTTATGTACCTGATAGTGATAATAAAACACAATGTGATAGTGGTAATAACATGCTTCAAGGACTTTATCAACTTGCAATTACCAAGGCTTAAAATTCTCAAACATTCATTTTCCAATCTTAACATAGCAATGTTCTTATGTAAACTTGATGTACATATCATGTTGAGTTATTTCAATCTAGTGTTTTAAATATTCATCATAGTTATTACAATATATCTTGTGTTTTAAAACATCCCTCACATTTCAAGAAGGATGAGTCCTCTCATTCCAAAAATTAAAAAATATCTTCACAATATTATCCTCAATTTTATCAAAATGTGGATTTCTACACATTAGTTCCCAATTTTCTTCCACAATAGAATTATCTAATGTCTTCCTCCTCTTTGCATACCTACTGATCGTCTTTCTAGAAACACCCAATACCTTACCACTAGCAGTAACATGATGATTCTTTTTTGTATCTTCACTTACAACTGAAGTTAATATTTCTCTATGAGAAATACTCTTATCAAACACACCTAGTTTTTGTACCAAAGGACCTTATTCCCTTAGACACATTCACAATAAATTATTCTTCCATATGTTGTGACTTTTCCCATGAAACATCCACACAAAATATTTTTAATGTTTCTTTCATATCAACATGATTCAATAATGTAGCCAGCAAATGTTCTTTAGCAATTCTAGTTAGATTAACAAATTGACGATATAATCTCTCTAAAAATTTTACTATTTTTTTTCATTATAGTGGTTCTTGTTGGGAAAAATCTTTTAATTTTTTGAAATTCATCTTCACCAAGTGTTTGACACTTTTCATGGGAAATAATACTATAACTTTTGTTAACAAATCGGTGGACTATAAGCATGACATGATCTATGTGCATAAATAAAATTTGATAAAAAATAACATACATGTGATTACACCATTCATGAATGATTTAAAATATATATAAGAGCTTGTTTAGGAACATGAATATAAAATATTTTAAGTTGATAAATAGTAATATCTAGAAGAAAAAATGTGAATTTAGTAAAATATTTACAAATCATTTCACAAGGAGTATATTATCTTATATATGTATAAAAAATGTGCCAAAAGATATAGGAATAAATAAATGTCTAATATTCTAACTAAATAATGACCCTCATACAAAATACTCCCATAATTCCTCAATTCCTCCCAATATGAGTAGAAAAATATTTTTATACTCTTTGTTTACCTCATTGATAGGAAACTAAACAAAAAGAAGTTCTAGATTAAGTACATTCCTTTAAACAAAATTTTATAGGGATATACATACACTTTGAGGAATATGAATAAATCTTCATTTACTACATACACATCTCCTAACAAGCCTACCACACCTTTAGGCCATATAATTGGTAATAATCAACCTCCTTTTAAGATAAATTCACCACAACAAGCTACTTCCATTCAACCAGCTCATATTTTGATTCACCAATTTGACATATATAAATGCAACCAAACTAAATTATCACTAAAAACAATTTAAAAAGAAGAAAAATAACAAAATCAAACATGATAGCCATTGAATGAAAGGTTATTGAAACCATGGTCCATGGAGTATTTACTATTCTATCATAAAGGAAATATTGGGTGGACAAAAAAAATATACAACATGAAATAAGAAGTAAAATTATATTTAATTCATCATGACTTCCATATTCCATTATCCATAATGTATTATACCTCAAGTCCTTAATTCAAACAAAATTTATTTTCCCTAGTGATCATTCAAAAATAAGGTCACTCCATCTTACTCAATGATGGAGAGGTAAACATCAGAAGAAAATATGATAATGTACAACTATGTTTAGTTGAAATAAGGAAGGATTTAATTATAAACACTCATAAGTGAGCATTCAATTTTACAAATAATTTCTCTTATTTTAACTTGAATAAATGTTATTAAGTGTGTTGGAGGCTAATTTTGGCATAACAACTATAACAACATTTAAATAGTGGAAAAAATGGTTTTGTAGGTTTTCCAACTCCACTAAAACAATTTAAAAAAGTTAAGCACACATATTGGCTATTTTTAAAAATGTATTCCCTTTAGAGAAAAATGGATCTTGATGACAAACATTGCAGTTCATCCACTTTAATTTATGTTGTCTATGACCATTTCCTTCTACTAGTGGTAATATTTACTTTAGCAACTCATTTCAATGAATATATTATAATGAAATGGATTTATCTTTTGAAGGAAAAATCAGAATCTTTTTGAAGTCTTGTATAATGGTTGAAAATAAAGCATAATCCCATATTGGTACACGAAGGAATTATAATGATGGTGAATTGATATAAATGGTGTTTATTTATCTCATTAAAATTAAATTGGATTAAGGGTCATCTTATATGCCATCACACTCCCCTATAACTTGGAAATAGATTGATGTAAATTCCACGTATTTGCGACATGTTGGAGAACACAAAATAGAGAAGAGCATCCTAAAATATCATAAAGAAGTAGTGAGATTATAAAGAAAACATGTGTTTATAGAATCAAGGTGGTATCTATTATTGAAGGAGTGATGCCTATCTATTTACATTCCTTATGAAGTAGAAAGATAAGTTACGATAAATTCACGGGGGAGGTTCACTTAGTAAAATAATTGTATAGCACATGTGTTCGAAGAGTATTAAAGAACACCCTTATTTCTAGTTTCTACCTCTAATTATTAAATTGATAATACCCCTGTTGTTATATTATTAGAATGAAAATATCCCCAATTTTTTCCATGTACCTTACTTACCCATTTTTATTTCTACCCTAATATATTAGACAAAAATATATTATATCTCACTCATTTTTTTACTATGCATTTACTCTCGAAATATGGTTTGAATCCACCTTGAATACATATTATAAGTCACCTTCTATATGTTAATATTTAATCATTTATCAATATTTCTTTAAATATTTAAGATGGTGAAATAATATCACTTGTGTTGAAAAGAATACTCAATCCTAGTTTTGTACCATCTTATTATTTCTTGGTTAAGAATCTAGATTTTTTTATTAAAAAATAGATTATAATTTAATTTATGACCACACTCCTTTCGCAATTTTAAGGTATTTACTTTAAAAAAACTAGGGTTCAAATGTTTTAGTTTTATAATAAAATTAAGCCTCACTTTCCTTTGGCCCACCTCTTTAACCTACCCCCAATACCCGATTCCAAATGTTAATAAATTAAACCCTTTCACCCCTCATGTATACCGGTATATTGACTTTAATTTTATTAACTTTAATTACCTCAATATGAACCCCAGAGACTAGGATATTTCCTAGCTAATGAACTCCCCATGGATAAATTTCATGATTAAAATTATACTATAAGATATTTACATAGAGAGTATCAAAAGAATTCACCTCTTTGAGAGGACATAAGACATCACAATCTTGTTTATAGGGTAAGAGATTATGGATTATTCTTGATACGAACTATATTTTCATCCACAACTAAAGGAGGATGAGGAATACTCTTGAGATTTCCAAACAAGATTGTTAATAGAGATCGAGCTAAAATTCTAATTTTCCTTATCGGTACTTTTCTTTGACCCAGACTTAGTATTGATGTTTATAGGGAATGGGTCAATTGAAAATGTAAATCTAAAGGCCATGTATAAATTTCGATGGAAAAGGGGTACTTTATACTATCCTTTTCTAAAAGGGAGGATTATGTGAGAACTCTATTGGGAGGTCCCTTGTTTATGGAAAAAATAAGGCTTATATCTTAAAGAAATAGAAATATGGTTTTAACCCCAATCACACAATCATAAAGGAAATACATATTTGGGTTAGGCTTCTACGTAGACCCCTAGAATTTTTGAAGGAAAAGATGTTGTCCACAATAGTTAGAGAGATTTTTCAAACTATTTCTTATGATCCTATTGCAAAAGCTAGAAAAAGGTTGACATATGCAAAATTTTACATGGTGAACTATGAAACAAAGGAATAAAATGGAACCAACCAAAGAACATGTGGAATATCTAAAGACTACAACATAGATGAAAGAGCTAAAAGGACCCACCATGGAGATTGAGGAAGAAGATATTAGAGACACAAGAATCTAAGATCATGATCTTCATGAGGGAAAAGAAGGTATCTTAGAGGATTCTTGGATGGAGAAAGATGAAGATGTCCCTTTTGAGGTTGGAGAGTTTGGTAACATGGAAAACCAAGATTAGAATCAACACTAGGGAGGTGAATCTATAGAGGAGGAGGAAGACCCTATTATAAATATTGAGTTGTAGAGATCAGAAACATGGAAGATCAAGATCAAGATAAGAAGTACGAAGGAGAGGAAAACAATGATCCCATGGAGTGACATTCTATAGAGACACAAAATGAAACTCAAACCATGATTATATAGAAAAATGGGAGGAATATGAATTTTCTTGTTTTTTGGGAATGATGAAATTCTAAGGATTATGTTAGAAATGTATTTTTGGGTACTGAAATAGAGCCTCTCTAACAGGTGAGAGTGGATGTTGAAGGATGGAAGGATATGTTAAATAGAAACCCTATTTAACTAATAGACCAATTTAGCCATGTGATAGAGTAAAAAATGATACAATAACAAAGTAGATGGCTAGATCAAGATCCAAATACTATTGATTGGTTACATTTTTTTTTACCATGTTTAATATTTAGGGAGATTAGATGATGTTTTGTTTATATTTCAACAATTAGTGTTTATTTGAAAGATGTTTCTATGTGGAGCCTTTTTCGGTATGGTTGGCTCTTTAGTTTTTTTATTTGATCCTTTTATGTTCACATATTTTTTCTATTTTCCTAGGTTATGGGATCCTTTAAAAACATTACCTTTACCCAATCCAAAAAAATACTATCAGATTTACCATAGACAAAAAAATAAATAGATACGATCTATCAAGGGTTTCAAGTATGTTTGTACAGGTTTTGCAACCTTTTCTCTCTCTATTTGTACCCTCTCTCTCTATGTTTGTGCCTTCCTATGAACTAATCTTCTAGCATTATGTTGCGCTTTCTCTTCTTCGGTATAATTTCATTTTTTATTCTTCTCATTTCCCATGATTCCTCCACTTCAATAATTTTCACCTACACACACAAATTGAGCTAGATTTTAATCCAAAAGTAAATTTAATAGAAAAATATACATATGTAACTCTTATTATATAGAAATTAGGTTATTTTTAATTTCACTTTTTTCTAACTTTAAAACTACTTTTCTAATTTTAAAACAATTTAAATCTAATATACAATTATTTAATTTTGTAATATCTTTTAATTAAAATAACTATGTTTTAAAGTTAATTTTATTATATATAAATAATATAAGTTGTTTTTTTATTTTTATTAAAAACTAAAAAAATGAAAATAATAATTCAAAATTGAAAACATTCAATGGGGTTTTATTTAAAACCATAGTTCTAAAAATGGAATTTCTAAAACTAAATTATAACAATGAATATAAAAGCGAATTTGTGTGATATAGTTTTCTTTGTAAACTAAATTATTTAAAAAATTCTATTTATGAAATTTGTAAGGCAAGAAAATATTAGTGAGTGAAAACTCAAGAGAGCAACTAAATTATTCTCCTATGCTAATCTTCTCAAACAAAACCTCAAATAGAGCAATGTATTGAAACAAGAGAGAAGAAAAATACCTACATTTACCTACAAGTTGTAAATCTTCTCCATTGATGTGTTAGATTTTCTCTTGGATCGAAATTCGATTGTTGATTGCTTGCTTCATATTTTTGTGTCACTTGGGCAACACCTACACATGATTGTTGGATAATTGCTTTATGGATGAAGATCAAAGATTAGATGATGATAGATGATTGATTGATTAATTAATTGGGATGAATAAAAGAATATAATTTGGTTATGGATTCTTATCATTATTCCAAGATTGTTCTCATAGAGGAGAAGAGCTAAATTTATAGTTAATGGGTGGAATATTCAATGGCTAAGATGAAGCCATGTTGGATATGGATCAAGGGTGGAAAATGAATGTGAGGATTGGAATGCTATAGAATGGAGGATTCTATAATTTGAATTCAATCTCAATGGAAGGAAGAAGCTTCCATTGAGTTATGTGTGTGCAATAATTAGTTATCTATGTAAATAAAATCAAGACTAACACCTAATAGTCTCAATACAATGCTAAACTAAAATATATGCACCATCATGCTAAGATCTAAAAAAGTAATAAACATCAACACTATGCATTAGAACCTTGAAAATAAACCTCAAGATAACATGCTAACACTTATTTCTCTACTCTTTAGAAAGGTAAATAAATTAAATTGACCTAAGTAGATCCTTTAACTATAAAAGGGTTCATATTTATTGCTTGATCCAAGAGGATTGAGGATAAAGGTTCATCAAGTCATGACGACAAGGACTTTCTTCATTAAATCCGGTGATCTTAATAAACTAGCTTGGATGATTAAATGAAAATTAGGGGTGGATACAATTAATCAAAGGTCAATAATTAATGAGGAGATGAGCCTATTAGGCTAGCTTAGAAGATAATTATCATGATTTAGGGGATAGGAAGGATTAAATTATATAAATGGAAGTTTATTTATCTAATAGAGGATAAAACTTAATTAATTAAGAATAATTAATTAATTCAGGTAGAAAGGGGTTTAATTAATGGAAGGTCATTAATTGTCATCTTTGTTAGATAGAAGGTCCAATTAATTAGCGTAATGTAGTTAATTAACTAGGATAGAAGAGAAAATGTTCTCTCTTGATTATATATCATCAATTTGCGGGAAAGAGGATAATTAGAGAAATTTATGCATTTAAATTTGAAGCTAAATTATAGGTGTCTACTGAGTTGTCCCTCTTTTGGGTGGTGTAAGTGGCACCACTTCAAAGATAGTAGATAGGTAAAATTTTGAAGAGGTAGAAGAAAAATTAGTAAAAGTGAGAGATGCCCCCTCGAGTGTCAATGGGGTGATGAAGGAAGGTGATTGACGATCGAAAAAGATGAGAGAAATGGAAAGAAAATGAGGGATAAGATGCCCCAAGTGGAGGAGAAGAATGGGTAGGGGCAGGATGCCCCAAACAAAATGGAAGAATGGTGTCAAGAGGAGAATGATATAGAAGAAATATGAAGAAAGGGAGAGGAGAACTAGCCTTCACCCATTGCATTGGAACAACTGTATTGTCATCATATAGCCAAATATCTACGTCATTGGTCTTTTTAAAAATATAAGCATACAAAAATTAGAATGACATGAAAATCCATACTACGAAAAATTGTCCATTGCTGAAAACAACAACTCAATGTAACATACAAAAACAATGCAATACGAGAAGTAAACAATCTCATGTAACAGGGAAACAAGTACAAACACACATACTTAAACCAAAAATGGTCAAGACTATTGCATAAATGTATTTTTTATCAAGCTGAAAATCCCAAATGTTCATGATTGATGACAAGGGTTAAAAATGATTCCTAGGAAATAAAATATGTGAGGGAAAGTGATTGAGGATGCAGTGGTCCAATGATAAAGCATTATGCGCAATGAAACAATATCAGGCAATTGAATGTGCCCCAGAATACCGATGAAGCAAGAAGGTTAACTTTGTAAATGGTGATGATCTATGAGTTGTGTGGTTTACGAACATGTGAAGATTCCAACAAGATATGGGAGAAGCACCATGCACAAGACACGAGTTTCAGCCATTTTGGGCCGTTTACCTATTTTTGCAAATTTTATGAGTTTTTTTACAATTTTTAGGTTTTAAACTAATTTTTTATTTTTGTGAGTTTTGACAGATTATTTTAATTTTTATTGATTTTTTCATTTTTAGATTTTTAGATTTTGAGATTTTGAACATAGAAGAATTTAGAAGAATTAGAAAGAGTCTCCTAGGAGTGAAAGAAATGTCCTAATGAGAGAAACAAGTGTGTAGAAAAATTTAAAAATATATATTTAATAAAAATAATTATTCATGGAGTGTGTAGGAGTGATATCACCTAGAAGAAATAAAATTGTCCTAGTGAGAAGAAATGAGTGCTAGGTGGAAAATAATGCCTCAACATGGTAAAAAATTAAATAAAATAATTATTTAATAAAAATAATCATTCACGGTGAGAAGAAGGGTTAGAGTGATAATGGCGGTCAAAACATGCCCCTAGGGAATCATAGTCATAGAGAATGACTAAATATACCCCACATGAGGGGGAGTAAATCATTATGATCAATTCATTTGTTATGAACCTCTGCCAAAAGTTACCGCAAGACCTCTGAGAGTGACGAAGATGATGGTGAGAGCATTATCCCAAAAGAGATGCATCAACTAAGTTTGGGAGTATGTCCATCATGTAGATGATGGCCCCTTTATGAGTAGCTTAACCTTGCCCTTGTACTTTCATGCATTTATTACTTTATTAAATGTTTTTTTATTTTTATTTTTTCACTTGTTTTTCTAATTTTGTGCCATATTTAAGCATATAATCACTCAAGGTGGATGGAATTCATAGGGTCATGGAGCTCATCTCCATTAGGATGAGAAAGTTTCTATGCTCCTATTCCATATTTTTCCATAATGACGTAAGGTCCTAACCAATGTGGTTCAAACTTTCCTTTCTTCTCTCTTTCTGCCCTTGTGTTGAATTGATTCTCTTTCATGACCAAATCTCCGACCTCAAATTGACAAGGTATGATCCTTTTTGTAGTTTTGGGAGATTCTATTTTGATATACCTTGAGATGGTTAAGGGTGCATAGATGCGCTTTTCATCTAGGAGTTCCAATTTTACCGGCTAGCCACTCTGTAATGCTCATCTTTGTCTATATAATTCCTAAGATATATCCTTACTGAAGGAATTTCTATTTATAATGGGATGATATATTTCATTCCAGGACACTAGGGAGTAGGGTGTTGCACCATTAGGATTACGAATGGAGGTCCTATACTCCTAGAGGGATGGTTAAATTTTAAATGCCAATTGTGACTGTCTTTACCCAACATATTTTCCATTATTTGAGCCAATTTTTGTTAGTGGCTTTGGCTTTCCCATTACCCGAGGGTAATATGGCATAGAACACTTTAATCTTATTTGAAATTGGTGATAAATATATTTCATTGTCTTGTTCTTGAATGATTTTCCATTGTCAGTAAGTATTGCCGTAGGAATACCATACCATAAAATAAGGTGATGCATGATGAAATTTGATATCTGAGCACATGTACCATATGTTAATCAAACAACCTCCACCCACTTAGTGAAATATTATGTGACTGTGATGATATGGGTATGCCCATTATATGAGGTAGGGGTGAGATTCCCTATTAAATCCATAGCCCATTTGGAAAATGGCCATGGTTTTGTAATTGGTTACAATGGATATGATGATGTAGATGAAATTTCCATACTTATGACATGTAACACATTTCTTGACATTGTTGCAAAAATTTGTATCCATAGTAGGCTAGTAGTTACCAAACCGTAACAACTTCTTTGCCAGGATCATTCCATTTGTATGGGTTCCACACACCCCTTCATGTACTTCCTTGATCACTTCGACCGACTCTGCTACATCTAGATAATGTAACATATTCCCATCATAGCCATGATGATAGAGTGTTCCTCCCGGGCGATGTAACGGGATATTTTAAGGATAAGGATTTGTTTGTCGACACGGGGAAATTTTGAGTAGTGAAGGTACCAATTTTAAATTAGTCATAGATAGGTGCATACGAAGGGGAGTAGGGACCAACAACTTCACATGCCAGACATGATTCTAGTATATCATATGCAGGTTGACGTAGATTTTCAACAAAAAATGGCATATCGTTGTTTTCTCGGTGGAATCCATAGCATAGAACCCATTGTTGCCATTGCATATGTAGATCAATTTTGTGCCCTTGGAATTTTCTCAAAGGTAATATGCACAAAGTAGTATTTCATATTTTTGAAAAGTTTTTCTTTAGGATGAGCTTTTCATCCTTGACCTTGTACTCATTTTTACTTTTTGACAATTGGTTATGAGTAACCAATGAACTTGACATGGTGGATATTCCACTTTATCGTCAACTTCAACCCAATGATTAACACCTTATATTCTACAATATTATTTCGCTTAGAATACCAAGACGAAACCTCACGGTATGGGGTCTCCTAAAGAAGTGATTAGTACTACTCCTTCCCCTAAACCATAGAAAGTGAATGACCTGTCAAAGTGGATATTCGACATGATAGATTCTTTAATATACATTAGTGATGAATTTGATAGCTCCAAACTTATAGGTTTTGTTCGAGGTAAAGGTACTTGTTCTAATTGGTGGAAAGTACCTATATTTTAACTAATTTATGGTGTACGTATTCAATGTAAAAATCACTAAGAAAAATGATCTAAATAGCCATTCTACCGTAAGGGATGGTTTTTACATTATCTAATTAAGTGGGTCAAGTTTAGATATAAGCTTGGCTTTATTGTTCAATGGGTAATGGAAGAGTTTTTGAAAAGAAAAACCAACATCCAAACAATATTTTTCAATATAGGGATAGTTGAACCCATAAGAAATCAAGGTACAACTAAGGTAGTACATTTTTACCTAGGTACAAATTGTGTAGTGAGATATGTATAGAAAAAGTGGATCATCTAGGGTTGGCGGCATGAGGATAGGTGGATTACCTAGGTATTGTTTAAGCGAGGTAAAGGCATGTTGTTTCTCTGGTCCCCAAACAAAATCAACATCCTTCTTAAGAATATGAGTAAAGGAATGAAACTTATCATCAAGCTACAAAATTAAGTGGTGAATGGCTTGTATATTTACTTGCATATTACTCGCTTATTTGATATTATTGGGAGGAGGGTTTTAGTAATGGTAGTGACTTTGGATGGGTCCACCCCAATCCCTATCCTTGATACATTGAAGCCTAGTAGATTCCCGATAATACTCCAAACATGGATTTCTTTGGATTCAACCTATATGTATATTTATGTACACGTTCAAAGATACGTTGTAAAAATTTAGGGTGGTCTTATTTTTCTTGGAATTTATAAGGATATCATCGACATAGTCCTTCATGGTGTCATGCAACATATCATGGAATATTATAGTCATGGCCAATTAATAGGTCTCACCAACATTTTTTAAGATGAAGGGCATAACACGATAACAAAATTTTTTCCCAAGGGTTGTAAAGGTCGTCTTATACTAATATTCTTCTACTATCTTGATTTTGTTGTATCCTGAAAAATGCATCCATAAGAGATAACATTTCATAGCTTGTAGTTTAATAGACAATCATGTCGATATTGGGAAAAGGAAAATCATCTTTTGGACATGCCTTGTTGATGTCCCAAAAGTTTGTGCAAATTCTGATGCCAACTGGTTTATTTTATATTGGAACTACGTTTGATATCCACTCAGAGTAGTCAATGGGTCTAATGAACCCTGCTGCTAATAGTCTCTCTAACTCCTCTTTAACCAAAAGGGCCACTCATGGATGCATTTTCCTTAGCTTTTGTTTAATAGGATTTGCATCTGGATGCACTACTAAGTTGTGCACCACAAAAGTTAGATCTAAGCCCGACATATCTTTATAAGACCATGCGAATATATCCACAAATTCTCTGAGAAGAAAGGTGAATGTATTTTGTTCTTGTGCTAAAAGCGAAGCTACCATCTTGACTATCTTTGGATCTTCTTCTATTCCAATATTTACGTTAATGGTTTCTTCTAGCAACATTTAAGAAATATCCTCCATACTCATAAGATCGGGAGCAAGGTTGATATCTTACTTCAAGGGCATCTCTATGATATTTTCACCCTTGGTGTGGTAACTTTTCTTTTCATTGGTTTGTTTACTTGTTTGTCATCCAGTGCCTCAAAGAGGTTTTCATTATGTGACTTGGAATTTTGCTTTTCTTGAGGATTTTTGTTAGAACTTGTTTCCTCACTTTTTCTTAATTTTTGCTAATAATGAAGCTCAACTTCCTCTCTCGAAATAGGCGTAGGTTTCTAAGTGATTGCAGAAACCTTTCTTATGTTCCCCAATTAGAATTGTATCTTGTATGTCCATAAACTCTCCAATGGCACATGACTTTGTTAGTCCCAATCGACAAGTGAAGGGTAGAGAAGGTAAATTTTAGACTCGATGGGGGTAACATAAGGACATCGGTATCCATGAAAAGGTTTTTGGAGGAAAGATCCGCATATTGGCTATAGTGGGAATTTGTGTCACTTGTCTAAATAAATAGATCTATCCTCGCAATCAAAATACATAGTGTCTCTATCATTGGGGTGTGATCCATAGGGTTGAATTCATATATCACATATTTCTATTTCAAAATGTTCAAGAGGAACTAGTTCTCTTTGTCCTTGCTCATTTTTTTCACATCCTAGGCCCTTGTAGTCCATATAATACATCATTCAGCTATAATTTTCATACTTAAGGGTTTGGTAGTAGGTCAACTAAGTGTCCTCTGAAACCCAAGTAATTGGTGGGTCTAGCAATTTCTTTTTCGCAAGTAATCCCCAGAAAGAATTTTCCAATAGTTTTTTCATCTCTAGGATGTTTTAAATGATAGTTGGGTTGACCTATTTTTTTAGGTGACAAAGATAGGTCTGAAACGAGGAGAATTTTTTTCACAATGTATTCTCCACAACCATACTCTATAAATTTCATCTCCCATGAATCAAAAGGAGAAGTAGATATAGAAGCTTCTTGATCACAAGTGCTAAGGAGTCCTAATCAACTCGTTATTGCATATCTTCCGATTGATGTGGGACAACTATATCAACAGAAGGACATACATATGTACTCTTATGAGAAAAGTTATTAAGTGATCTCGTAGTGAGTGAAAGGTTCTAGATCTCCCCGAATTACAATAGTGTGTCCTTCATGTTTTAACTTGATGCACTGATGGAATGTTGATGGTATGGCTTGTATGGCATGAATCCAAAGGAAGCCAATAAACATCTTATATGTAAGTTCAAGTCTAATAAGTGAAATTTGGAATTGTGAAAAGTTGGTCCTACCTCCATCGGCAATTTGATTTTTCCCACTGGCTCCAACTCCGCATTGTCATAAGTGTTTATGGTAATAATATGGGACTCTAGATATTCCTCTTTGTGTCCTAGTTGTTTAATTAGTTTCAAAGTGCATATATTCAATCTCGACCTGTTATCCACAAACACTTGTATTATCTTCCGTGGGTCAAAAATAAATCTATATACAGGAGAAATTATGTGCGTGATCTTTGTTGGGGATTTCCTTATGATTAAAGGAGATCGTATTCAATCGGTGTAATTTTTTCCACCGTGGCTTGTAAATGTGAAGGGTCTACTTCCATTAGCACTCCTGACCCCTGGAGAGTTTTGTATAAGATTTCCTTATGTTCATTTGATATCTTAAGAAGATGGAAATCTTGGTAGATGTCTTCTCAAGTTATTCTAAGAGGTACTAACTATCTTGAGGGGTTAATAGAGAGGGTTGGATTATGAGATGGGCGTGCCTTCTTGCCAGAGTGTAATCCTTTCCCTTGATGCTAATGGTATTCACATGTTCATTATAAGAGTGGACACATCCAATGAGTGAGTCATAATGATTATTGTCACTTTTAGTGTATTGATAATTTGTAGCTTTGTAGCTTTGGGATGAATCTCCTTGATACAGCCTTTTCTCATCTGATTTTCCATGTTTAAAGGAATGGTTCTTTGAATATACCCATATTTTATTTTTCCATTTGATTTCTCTCTGGGGGGTTAAATTCTATCTCTACATTATCAATGAGATCTTGTATATAGTGGTGAAGTCTTAAGCACTTGTTTATCATGTGTCCCTTGACATGATGAAAATCACAATATTTGTGTTCTTTATACCATGATGGTTTAGGAGCATTATCATAAAAATTTCATTGCAATATAAGTCACAATGTGGACTGCATCCAATTGCTTCAATATTGTAGAAAAATACTCATTAAGAGGAGTAAACATCCTATTCTTAGGTTGTGGTTGAATAGGTCCTTTGGTCGGGTTTAAAGGTCGACCAAATTGAAATCTTTGCACTCGTTTAGAATCTCTAATTCCATCTCCCACCAAGTTCTTATTTTTGTTAAAGATATTTTTCTTTACCGCTAGTATGGTATTTTGATTATCTTTAGAAGGTTATTTGATTGTTCCTTTTGCAATGAGGGATTTTTCTATTTGTATTCCCTTTTAATGACCTATTCAAAGGTACAAACACAATGCATTTGTAAATGAAAAGTGATTTTTAGGTTTAGATTAGGTAGGAAGATGCTCACAAGCTATTTTTCAAGAAACACACAAGGGAAGTGGTTGTCTATCCCTCACCATGTTTGTAAGAAGCTTACGAATGTTTCATTATGACATTGTTCAGTACTACACAAGTCTGCCATAGTTATATCACTTTCTATGTTGTATGAGAAATGTCGAAAAAAATTTATACTAGTTCAAGCCATGTGAAGATAGACCCACAAAGTAAGTGAGTGAACCATTCCAAGGCTTTTCCCCCTAAACTCTTTTGAAAAAGTCTTATGAGGTAATTGTTGTTATATGCCACTTCTTAGCATGCCATGTAAAAATCTTTCACATGATCTCATGGGTTACCTTTCCCTCTGTATTTGTCAAATTTTGGCATGTCAAACTTCTTAGGAAAGAGTTGAAGCGTCATAGATTTTTGAATATATAAGGGAATAACACTTCGTATTGGTACTTTTTGCTATGCCCAACATTACTTTCTTGAAGGCTTGTAAGTGTTGCTTTCATGGATTGCATTTCTTGTGTAAGTAATTTCTCTTTAGTAGGAGAAGAAGGAATATATACACGATTGTATTCCGTATTTTCTCCTTCTTGGTTTTCCATGTGAAGTTCACTATTTTTGACCTTAGGATTCACCTTATGAAAATTTTTATTTGTTTCCTTCTGTACATGAGATTCTAGTAAAGAAAATTGTTGACTAAGGTTTTTGATTTTTTGTTGAATATTGAATTCTTCCTCAAGAGGTTCTTCTTCTTCTTCATTACGTGGAGGTTGTTCTATATTTTCATGTTCTAATCTAACTCTATGTGGCATATTGAGGAAGGGAATTTTATAACCCACCATATTATCATTTCCTACATTGTACATGGATGTGTGCCCATACATTCAGATATCTTCCATGTTAATGAGAGGTTTTCCTCTTTAATATCCTCATTCATGGGTGGGATTGTATCATGTTCTGTAGGCATTCTAGCTCCTAATTCCACCACTCTTGCTAGCACCTGATATTTGTTTCTAAAAAGGAATTCATCTAATAGGGTGGGGTCAAAATAAAATTATGTGCGTGGTGACCCTAAATCATCACCACTATAATCTACCATCTCATCCACTTCTTTCTCTCTGTGGAAAATAAAGAATCGAGATCATGGCCAATAAAGGGATTTTAACCTTATTTTTTTGAATTTTCCCAAGTTTTTGCTTTTTTCGTTTCAAATGTCTACTTTTCTACACCGAATATTTTTAGGGGCCATGATGTCCGAGTGTTTCACTAAGGTATTTTGAATTTATTAAAAAGTTATTGATTAAGCCTAAGTGAAATGTAAAATAATTCCAAAAGTTCAATATTTATAATGAATGTCAAAGGATAAATGTACCCAAGTGATTGTTATAAATGAGTAAATCAAAAGGTGACAAATAAGATACAATTAAAAGATGGTTAGTTCCAAAACCAATCAACCAAATGATAAAATTCCTAAGTTTGTTTCCCAAATGGTAGTTGGTGTTTTAAGATGATTAACAAAATGTCATTACTTATGTTGAGTTCAAAGAAATTAACAAGGCGTAAGTAATAAATTGGAGTTAACATGATCCCCAAATAAAGTATACTATAATCAATCTGAATCCAATCAAGACCTATATTCCAAAAAGTGGCGATTACAATTATGAGCTACACAATAATTCCACCAAGATATGTTAACCAAAATTTGTGAGAAAGTAAGGCATTAATATCAAGATGTTATTGATATAATGCACAAAAATGGTAACACTCAACACTTATCAAAATCGAGGTAGTAATTGAAATCAAAATAAATCTATATTATACCAAGGAATTATTAGAGTTTTCATAGAGTAACATTAGAATATAGATATTTAGGCCAATTTTATGAGAAACAAGACGTAAACAATGAAATTGTAGCGACACGATATAAAAAAATAAGAGTTCAAAGGAGAATCAAGGTGATGAATGAAGCCTAGTACAATGACGATCTTGACTTGGGTATGAAGACTAAAAAGGTTACCAATGATATGAAAACATTTTCACACACTTTAGATGTTTAACAACTTAGTTGCAAACATGGATGATCGTAAACCGACAAAAATGTGGAAAATATAAATCAATTAGAAACACAAGGGTATTCACTCCTCTTCTGATTAACAAATTGTCAAAAGAAAGTGAAGGAATTAGATCAATTGGTGTTGAAGAGAGTTTGGTTTCACTTCGGAGAGTTTCACCTCACCCTAGGGAAAGTGAAAACTAAGTAAAAGTAAAACTTTAAAATCCTTGTGATGAATAATGTTCCATTAAAATTTTAATGAGCTCTCCCCTTTTTCAAAAAATAAGGTTACGACTCCAAAACATTTATCCATTTGTGATATCTCTCAACTCAAATTGGTTTTGATATGGTCAAAGTTGGCTCCTGGTCAAAGATAGATTCCTAGGTGGTTCACTCAATTAGGTGTCACAAGTTAGCTAGATGCAACCTCGGTTTGTCAAGGTTTACCAAGGATTATCTTGACTTTACTTTACCCCCTTCAAGTACAATTGGAAATAAATGCATCCATCATGTACTCTCACTGGGGTTGCGATATGAATAACTTTGATGCTAAATATCACAAATGGTAAAACTAGTCAAGTAGGTTATGCGTAGCACTTCCTATTTCATTCACAAGGTTCCCTTTTGTGTGGACTAATTTAGGGTTCCTCTAACCAACCCCATTGTTGTAGCTTAAGGCGTTATGCCAAAGGGGTTATGTTGTAGTTGAGCGAGATAGGGATGTACCCTTTTCTGAAACCTGTAAATACAATGTGATGTTTGTGGTTTGTTGTTTATCTTGTTTAGCTTAATTTGGTTTAATTGAACACCTTTTGGCAACCCTGCATGGAAACTGTCTTAGTAGTTTTTTTTTGTCTCAATTTATCCCTTCTTTGATAATCATTTTTTGGTCCTGCCCAATGGATTAGTAATTTTCCATTCACACAGATAGGAAAAGCATCATCTCTGATTCTCAAGATCATCCTAAGATGCAAGAGAAGAGAATATGTGATGTAAGATCCAACTAAGAAATCAAAAAATGGAAAATACTTAAATCAAATGCGATACATGTTTATTTCAACCAAATTTGACATTCCAACATTTTTCAAAGCAAAAGAAAGAGATAAGAATCATTTTTGATTCCCAAGATCACCCAAAATGTGCGAGGAAGAGCATACATGACTTTACTCTTATGATTAAGCATGCAATGTTTATCCAAATTTAATACAATTTAAACAAAAGCATGTAAATACACCCTGTAAAATAGAAATTAATCAGAATAAAACTGTAAGATGTTAGTATTTTAATGACACAAGATTTTGTAAATGTTAAACTGATATTCAAAATTGAACTATGGAACCTGTTCCCATTAGGTATATGAGTATGGGTTATGGTGTATGCACTCCTATGTGTGGACTAGTAGAGCTACAAAGTGCCTACGCTACCAGAGAGATGTATGTGCTTGCCTTAGTGTGCCTGTGCTAGTGGATAGATGTGTGCACGTGGGAAGAAAAAAAGGAGTCAAAAAAATATGACAGTGCATGTGTATTTGGAAGAATGATGTCTACGCTAGGAAATGGGTATATGCACAACTATGCAAGACACAGAGTGTGTGTACCATCATAAGGATGCATGCACTACGGTTTAGGTACAATAATCTAGTAGTACGTCTACACTAGCGAGAATGATGTTTGCACTTTGGAATGATTTCTTGTCCTCTAGTTTATGTGCCTACGTTGGTCTAATAGTTTTGACAAAAATAGGGTACAATATTGTAGGAGTACGTGTGTGTTGGCAAAATGATGTTTGCGCTAGAAAATGAGTGTTTGTGTTCTATTTTATGTACCTACATGCCCCCTGTAAAAATTTACTTGGTGATGATGTCAAAATATGGAACAATGATGTAAGAAAGCTCAAAAAGCTCAAAATTTTAACATGTTAGCTCAAAATTGACAATAACCCATCAAAATTAAACCCCTAAACAACACTCAACACATGCAAAGTTAGCAAAATCATAAGAAATTTAACATTATTTCACACATGTGCATATCAAGGAATGAATCGGGTAACTTCTTAGAAAGAGGATGGGACCAAGTTATTAGATTGCAAAGGATTATAGGATGAGAATATTTGAGGATTTCGTGGGTGAGGATTAGAGGATTTAGAAAGATAGAATGATTAGAGAAATATGAGATTAGAATAATAGAAGAGAGGATCGGAGGAATAGAACAATAGAATGGAGGATTAGAGGAATAGGTAAGAGGATTTAGAGGAACAAGAGAGAGGATATTTAGAAGAGTAGGAGATTATAGGATTAGAGGAGGAGAAGATATTGGATTATAGGATGCCCCAATCAACGATGTATGACAAGGGTGATGATTTAGGATTATAGGATTGGAGGATTCCCTGTCGAGGGTTATATTTAGAGGATTTGGATTTGATGTTGTTAGATTTGAGGATGTTGGATTTGACGATGTTATATTTTGAGATGCCCTAGTCAAGGGGTGAGGATTTGGGTGGTTGGATGCAAGATGATAATATTTGGATGTGGATATTGATTTATTGATAGTGATTGATTAGATAAGATGATCGAGGAGGGTAAATACTAATTTATATGATGATGAGGATTAGTTTTGAATGATAACAAGGCTAAAAGATGATGATAGAAGGGAGTGTGCTACCATAAAGTGTCCATTGTTATCATCATTAGCAATGTTGTGGGATAGATAAACCTGCATCAAGGTTTAAAGAGCAGGATGAATAAATTGTAAAATTCCCTTATCCTCATATAATTGGACAAATAAATATTATGATGGTACTCATATCATTTGACCAAAAAAGTGGCCTTGTATCATCGAATCAAATAGTAAAAAAAATTTTGTCCTCATATCATAGGACCATGCAAAAGAAAATAAATAAAATAGGCCTCATATCATTGTCAAAATGTAAACGCATACAAGAAAACAAACACACACAAGAAAACAAACAAACATTACATTTTTTTGAATTTTTTTATTTTATTTTTTAAATTAAACGTTTTGATGTTTATATTTTAGGATTCTTGGATAGTTTGATTTATTCTATGTTGGAGTCTGGATGTTTGGATTTTTCATTTTTAGAGTTTGGATTTTGGATTTAGGATGGGTGATGTGGGTAATTGAAAGGGATGTAATGTGGGATGTGAATTTCTCTTATAAGTCCCAAAGTGTGTTTGGGTAGGATGAAAGGGAAGGATTGAGGGAAATTAGATAGGTTGGTTAGGATAGGGATAGGTTGATAGGATATGGTTAGAGGAGATGTGGCATGGGAGATATATAAGATCGGGGATGTGGTATAAGATAATATTGTGGGATAGAACATCATAAGATATGCCCTAATGTATAGGGGGTGGATTCAAGATTATATAGGGTGTGGCCCTCAAGTGTAAAGTAGGATAGCCTTTGTGGATGGATGGATGAGTACTATTTTCCCCCAATTGTATGGTATGATGGGATGTGAGGGGTATAAAAATGGATGATGCCCTGAGCAGATTGTAGTAAGGATTCCCCTTTTCATGATGATGATAGTTGAAAATGGACATGAAGAGGATTGGATGAAAAGGAAAGGTTCGTTGTATTCACGTGGATGTTTGATCCCGAGGCGAGAATTTGGATGTGATGGATGGAATAAAAATGACATCATTTAAGAACAAAATATGAGCTTAATGACACATGTTTTAAGAAAATATTTGGGCTAAAACAAAAGTGTGACCAAGGTATAAACAATACCTAGTAACATGTGATCCCTATGTCTATAGGAGATTGAAGTGTGTGAGATTGTGATAGTTAATTACCACTTGAAGTGAAGAAAATATGAGTAGTATCTAAAGATAAAATAGCCAATGTATAGGGATTCATTAAATCAAATTGAAGGATGGAGGGTGAATGAAAGGCTAAGGTGTGCATTGCTTTGGTGTCGATTAGGCATCCATAGCCCACGATGGAGATACATTTGATTATTGTCACAATGTAGACACTAAAAACTATAACACTTCACTATCCCCTCTCGAATAACCTAACCTCCCAACCATATTCTCCCTCTATACACTTGATAAATTTAATTATCCTTAATTGAATTATTTGTATCCCCCTCTCCATTTAATTCCACCCCTAACCATGACCCCTAAATTACACTTAATAATTTAATTAAATTAAACTAATTAAATTGACCTAATCCACCACACCTTACCACTCGCCTCCACCTCACCTCTCCACCTCACTTGATCACTCTCCCATCCACCTCAGCCTTCCACCCACAACTCCACCTCACCATTCTACTTCCCCCTTTCCCATACCTTCACATACCCGGGACCCACTTCTTCTACAAATGAAAATAGTATCCAACCCACCAAATTGCCTCCATTTCTATCTTATTGTCCATAAGAGGTGAGTAGACCATGTGGTAGACCACTTAATTCAAAGTGGAGAAGACACATTACCCAATTTATTTTAAACAAACCTATCCCAACCTAAGCGATGTCGATCAACCATAAACCATTATTGGTCACCCGTAAACCATTTTCGATCATGTGGGACTAAAGTTAGTTCATGTAAATACACGTTCCCAACTCTTCTCAAGGGGTTGGTGGGTTGGTTGATTGTTTGTTTTGTTCAAAGGTTGAACCTTGGATTTTAAAAGAAGCCTTACTTGGAACATATCCAGAGAATCAAAAGCTTGTTTGTGATACCATTGGAGATAAAAGGAAGACCGGTAACAAAATTTTTCCCAACCGAGAATGAGAGAAGCTAGGAGAGCTCAAGGAGGAGAATTCCTAGCGATCAGCTAGACTCCACAAACATCCTCACCTTGCCTCATCATCAACTTACCTTCTATACATGTTGGAGAACAAGCAAGTACTTCCTTACCTTATTTTTTTGTTCTAGACTTTATAATATACATCTTACTTAGTTTTCTCCACCCAAAATATCTTCTACCCATCCACATTTATCAAACAACCTCCCATTCATCTCCATAACTCCTCCGGGATTTGGTGACCAAACCGTGAGCCTCTATTCCTATCCAGTGCCCTACCTAGGTCCTCTAACCCTTTGTTCTCGCCATATAGAAAACCCAAAACTTGTTCTATAATACCTTCCAATTTTCCACGATTCTTTGATAGCGGTTACCCATAAATGTGGTGGTATTCCATATACTAGAATCAATTAACATAATTGGTACCAATGATTATGACTTTCATCCGCACTCATTCTTTATTCCTTAGCTTACTCAAAACCTCCACCAAAACACCAAAAACCTCACTCACCTTAGCTACCCCACCTATAACCTCATATAATACCCTTCCAACTCCATGTATAAACATAGAGAGAGCCAAAACCACCTTTTCTAAGACCTTGTCATTTGCTAGCGTGATCAATATTAGTCATTACAAAGCGCCATCGGTCATACTCAAAGCTGTCATTAGTCAACAAGATTGGCATCAGTCTCTATGCATTACAAAGAAACCTAACACCATCAAGCTAATACCCACTTCTCGGGAGCCCAAAACCATTCCCGGTCTTTACTAGACCTTACCCGAGCCTATACGAGAAATTCAACCAAACACCACCCAATCACCTAAACCATTTAGACCTCAATCACCTTTTACCTAATCTTTCTTATTGTTTTGTGTGAGATATCTAAATCATTTCAATTTGAATAGGATGTTTATTGCATGTATGATTTAACTAGAATTTATACTATCATATGAAAAGTGGATTGATAGTATGTTCGAGAAGCATCACACTTCCCGAGATCTATCTCCCACTACGAAGACCACTCATTGTTTGGTTTAACTTCTTCTTGTGGTATTTTTTTCTTTCACGGGTAGTTCCTCCTAGCCAAAAGTAATCTCTCACGGTCATTACGGATTGGGAGTCGGATACACACACATTCTACCTTCTACCGTTTCCATAAATAAGTAAACCTCCTACACCTAAACCCTATCTGTTTTATTAAATATGTCTAGAATCTAATGAAGAATTTTTGCACTTGATGGGAACCATCGAGGTTTCATTTCATTTGTTCATTCCTAGGTGAAAATTGTGTGTTTATTTACCTTCATAAAATATCTGCATTAATTTCTCTTCTCGGGAATATGCTCCTTGATATTTTCAAAATTAAATCATACTTTTAGTGCTTTAAAAGAACATATCTTCCTTTTATGGAATTGCATTAGTTAAAGAGCATCCCTCTTCCTTTTCTCCATTTTCATACATCGAATATAAATTTGGATTTGGGCTTAAAACAATTGCATTTCATGTTGGTTTGTCACATCATAGAGCACATTAATTAACGGCAACCTATCGCTAAAAGTCATGCCCCGGATGATGGTTGACTAATGTAATTCTAGTCTTTCACACTCTCTCTCTTTGCCAAAATTTACAAATAAAAGTGTACCCATGTTCTTAAACAACACCGTACACTGGAATAAATTGTCAACAATCACATGCGATCAGATGATTGACAATGGGCACCCAACTGGTTTCTTTATCTAGTCATTATCTCAAAGAAGCGACCACATCACCAAAACATACCTAAACCACCCTATTAGATCTTTCCTCTTCATAGGACACCTTCTTGACCAAAAAACTATGTTCTATTCACAATTCAGTCTAAAATGGCATCAGCTAAAACATATAATTCACCCGTAGGATTTCATGTTTTTCTTAGCTTTTTCTTGAGTTTCGTTTTGAATTGTGAGGTCACGTTCTTCATCTTATTTTCTTCCTTTCATAACCTACAATTATAGTTGGTGTATTATAACTTTTTCTGGGTGTGTTAGGGTCCATCAATGTCATACTCAGGTTTCTAGGTTGATAGTTCATCTGATCAAAGTCACCGAAAATAAAAATTCTTCAATATTTTCAAAATTCATAGTGACGAGTTTCGGTCTAGCAACCGACATCGGTTTCTTTGAAAGACCATCGCGGTCTACCATACCATCATTGGTTATCTACTTTTTGGACATTTCACCAAAAATATCATTCATCACATCTTTTATTCTTCTTACGATTCCGAAAACATCATTATACGCTCATATTTTTAAATCAAAGTCAAATACAACTTCTTTACTTCATTTTCATCAATTTTTACCTCATTTTCAAGACTACGGATTTCCCAAAGCAACCGGTATAATACACCCAAACCGTTATCGATTATCATGTCAAGCAATGCAATGGTTAGCATAAATGTCATCGGTTCATCTATTTTAATTTTTAATTAAAATAGCACCCGATTCACCTCCTGGAATCTATCTTTCCCCATTTCTTATGTTTTTTTGTGCCATTTATAGAGAACATTGTACCACACCTCGAACATTCACATGGTTTTGACTCATAGTAAATCCAATTCCCTTTTATTCCACACAATCCATCAACCGCTCCCACCTAGCGAATCACCACCTTCTACATCATGTCACCTATGGCACACCTTTGCACAACCCATTACCATTAATACCGACAATGAGGAATTCACAAGATTCCTTTACCAAAACCCTGTGGCCTTGCAGAATTTTCTCACCCATTCACCACTATGGATTCATCTGGAAAAATGGTATATGACATGCTTGTTGCTTTATCAATTTTTACACAGGAAAAATTGGAAAACGGGGTCCTATTATGATCAAATTACGACTTTGGTCCCAAGGGCCCATTTTTGGTCATCACAAGATAACATGATTCAAATAATTAATAAATTTCATAGGTGAGCTCAACTAACATTGAACGGGGTCAAACTGAGCTCAACTTGGTGAAAAATCATTGTTGGCTCGGTTGAGAACTCGGTCGTTCATCATTGGAACTCAACTTGACAGTCAGTCAAGCCCAACATTAAAGTGATTCGAGTTTAACTCATGAAGGAATAAATGATGGGTTTAATTCAAATTACTTGGTTAGCTACTCAGTTATTTTATATCATATAAGGTGGATTTAGAGCTGGGTTATATCAAATCATTTAAACTAATCACATTGGTGTAATGATAACTCAACATATCAAGGGTAAAGAGAGCTCACCCAATGTTGCAAGATCAAGTTGAGCTCATTAGGTGAGATGTAGATCAGTATTGAGAAGAGATGTTTTGGATTCATAAGGCCAACTTGAAAAGTATTCAAGGATGATTTAGTTTGTGTCATCAATACAAGGTTTGGATCTTGGTCCATGGTCTATTGGTATAAGATGATTTAATGAGAAATGCAGATGTAGAGCTCAACTTATGTTGATTGAAGTGAGAGGATTAGTCACCAAGTTGAGTTAATGAGAAACATTGAATTTGAGCGATCATGTGAATATGTGTGCTCAAGTTTGGAGGATGGTCCTACATGCTGAGTAGTTCATTAAGGGTTCAACTCACAAATAGCATTAATACAAGATGACGAAAGTGTAGCACAGATGGCTCAATGAGCTGAAGGGAAATTTTGATCTTAGTATAACTCAATGGTGATCTCATGAGAATCACAATGAGTTAATGGAAAATTAGAGATCAATAATGAACTCAGCCATGGAATAGGTAGGGTGAGCTCAGATCAAGCTCAAGAAGGATCACAGGATCTCGGATTTGAGGAAAATCCAAGAGCTCGCGAGAAGACGTCCTGCATTGTGGACGAGAAAGAGCTCAAGAGGTATTTAATCCAATTTAACCAAATGGTTCGACTTGGAGCTAACATTATGATGGAGAATTGATCCCACATGAAGAGTGAAGTAAGAGTTTACATCAACTAAGACCGAGTTGAACCAAGGCAGATGTTAAAATGGCAAGCTCACAGGCTGAGTTGTTGTATTAGCTCGGGAAAGTTTTTGGATGGCTCAGAGAGCTAGGATGGTCACTACTAAGAGGAAAATTCGATTTTAAAGCCCAATAATCCACTTTTGTGGGTTTACGGGAAATGTGTTCAATCCATGCTACAACAAGGGAACTTTGGGGCTTTTTTTCTAGATAAACCAAGGAAAAGTTTCCATGTAGGAAAATTTCATACTCATAATTACTTCACAAGCCAAGTCGATGTTTCCACATGGGGGAGGTTAAGGAACTGATCGTTATGCCAAAGATCTCATATTATAAATCCATCATGATCATTCCATGCAAATAATAATTCCAACTATAATCCTATTCATTAGGCGGGTTATGCGAGATAAGATGACGAGTCATTCATGAGCTATGCAGAATTTTGTAGAAAAAATTGAGAAACAAAGTGATGGTTGGTGATAAAGGGGCATTAGATTGATAGAATTGGCATTAACAAGATAAGTGGAACATTACAAAAGTGTCCTAACATCGCGGGGAGAAGATCATACTCGGCCATCGATATGATCCCAAAACTCGGGACACAAATTCATGGGTAAGTTATTCAAAGACAAGGAGCACGGTGAATGGTTATAACAACTAAGTGAACACAAAGAGATCAATTTTATCTCAGTGTTGAGTTCATTTGAAATAGTCAAGAAGTGATATCGCTCGATGTGTCAGGGAGGAGAGAATTCAAACACGTAGCTCATTTTGGAAATGAAAGGAACAAGCCCAATGATGGGAAATTTTCTTGACGGAGAGAATTCAACACGAGACCCTATGGAGGTGAACCAACCAATCATGAATTAAATCTGAGCTCATGAATGAAGCTCGGGATACCTAGTATGGAATGCAGACTCAAAAGACTCATGAAGAGGGACCACATTCAAAAAAACTCACCAGGAAAAGCTCACAAAAGAATCCACATCCGAGTTGAAGGATAACATGAGCCAAGGCATTAAGAGGAGTTCAATAGGAGGCAAGTTGGTAGTGAGTTCAAGGTGATGATTTGAAGATCTTGGCATCATAGTGGAGATCGATGAAAATGAGCTCATGTCGAGAATAACTTTTGGTGTCAACATTCCAATAGGCTCGATCATCAAAGGAATTTTCAAAAAACTACCAAGTTAAAAAAAATGCCATTGAGTTCATGAGAGGGAGGTCATGTTGTAATGGCCTGGTGATCGTATCATGAAGCCATGAGTGCATATAACTCATACTTTGGAATAAACTTGCATACGAGAGAGGCTCAAGTTTTTTCTTGTGAGCTTGATCATTAGAGGATGAGTTTCTTGAGATTTCTCAAGCAATGGAATATCTCGACTCAAGAGCAATTCATGGGTTGGCTCGGCATTAAAGATTGAAGATCGCATTGGTATAAAGTAGTGTAGTGGTTTTGCAATTTGAGTCAGAAGGGGTGAGAAATTACAATAATGGGTTAAACATTTTCTTGTATGAATTTGTATATGGGAGCCGCGTTGGGCTCAAAATTACATCATAAATTCGGGCTTGTACGAAACATAAATAAGTCGACTAGGTGAATCAAGTAGAATCCAGGATAAAATGGTAGAGGTCGAGGGAGATATTTTGAGTTCAACATGATGATCGATCGGGAACAAGAATTAGGCTCATCGATTCATTAAGGAGATAGCTCGACTTGGCATGAGAATGAGTGATTTAGCTCGAGTTAGTTTAAGCATTTATTTGTGGTGAGATGAATTGGTGGTGTTTGTTGGAGCTATGTCAAACATGTAATTTTCTCAAGTCACTTTTTTGGGTTAATTGGTGAAGGCCAAGTAAATACAAAATATGGTGGAAGAAAATGGAGCTTGGTAACCTCAGGTGAGTTAAGGCCCGATCGAGTGATACGTAGCTCAAAGTGAAGGAAACAAAGCATAGTGGATGGAACGCGGCTTGTATTTTGGCTACATTAAAGGCCGGAGGAGTTTGTGCCCAACTCGGTGAGTTAGCTTGGCAAGCCAACCACCGAGTTGGGATATTTTTGACTATTTCTCATTTGACCCCCTCCTCAAGTCAAATTTGGTCAAAGGGAGGTCCCACCATAAATAGTAATTTAATTAATATTATTTATTATTATTATGAAAATATTTTATTTAAATATTTCTTTAATTAAATAAAAGGATTAAGTCAAACTTGGCATTAACGATACATAATGAAACCTTCTCGAGTGGTTCAACAAAGCTGTAATAAATGAACAATCATGTGCCCTTAATTTAGGAAGGGAATATATGACTCCTCTCCTATCTCTCAACTTCTTCTATAAATTTAAGTTGGAAGCTCATTTGCAACAGGTCAAACAGTTGGACAAGTTAGACATCCGAGACAAATGTATAGTTTTTAAGAAACCTCCTTCTACAAGTTTTCCTTGTATGTTGAGGGAAATTTCAAGGATTTTTCTAAGATTTTAATGGCAACCATTTCCTCTTCCGAATGTATGATGAATTGTGCACGTTTTGAAGTAATAAAAGTGTGTGTTTTTGAGTAATCTTGGTCCTTTCATCCTTCTATACTTATTTGTGTCTTTCTCATGCTTACAGTGCACCTTGTGCAAGTTCATGTTTCTATTGTAGGTTCTTGGAGTTTTGTGCCTATCAAGTGGTGGAGTATTACATGTAGTTGAGTTCGGTGCTTGTTCAACCATCTCAAGTTCATCCTTCTTCATTAGAAGACTAATAACTTGTTTTTCTGATCCATTTAAACAAATGAAATGTGTTCTTCCTAGTCTATGGTATTCTATACCATCTCTAAGATGTAGTCGGTGAAGTTGTCATGTGGTGCACAACACCCTCTTTGTTGGTGAGAAAATTTATCTGGTGGAAAAACTTGTGAATTTCAGGTGGAAATTTTTTTCGAGTGGGAATATAAGTCCTCTACTAAACCCATGCAGCAACCGTATATGCATGCATGAGAAAATATGGATTTCTATGGTGGCCTTTCGACCAGGGGAACCAACAGGGGCACTCCACTAACTCTGTAGCAAATATTGCAGATACATGTAAGAGAGAACTTTTTTGAAGAGCAGGAAAGGGGATTGAGAAATTAGATAGGAGAACTAATGTTGTAGGTAGAAAATCATATTCCTACATACATCAATTAGAATTTTTATAGCATGCATCAAAATTAGGAGGAAAAAACTCTATGTATAGCAACAAAACCAAATGGAATTTATTATCACAAAGTCTCAATAAACCCCTTAGTCAAAAAAGGATCGAAACTTCTTCTTATTGTATTGATTTCTTAAACCAAGTTGTACATAGTATGAGAATGGAGGAAAAAGAGAGTGGGGGATGAAAGGTATAATTTGACTATCTCCTTTGTTCTCTCAAGGTAGAATGTCTTGGTTCTCAAATTAGTCTCACCACGATTGTCATTAAAATCCCCGGTTAGTGGTTTGTCATGTTTTCTTTATCCCCGTGTTGGTGCTTGAAATAATTCGTCCTCCATTTGGTTTCCATGATCAGTCCCTTCCTGGGTCAAAGATCACTTAAAGGTCCAGAATTTGTTTTTCATTTCTCTGTCCATCTGAAGGAGTCTGTAAATTGGGCATAAAACTTGGGTTGCTCCTTTCTTTCCATTTTCTGCGAGTCACATATTATTTTCCCTATCATTTTTGTCCCAAATACCTGAGGAAACAAGATTGGATGTAGCTTGGAGGATCATGTTTGAAACTTATAACATCTCCAAATTCTCTGTCCTTGAAGAAAAATTCATCTTCGGGCTCAAATGGTGGTTTTCCTACATTTTTATGGTTTGACGGGTGAGTTTTCCTGTCAAATTTACATCTCTGCATCAGTGGAAATATGGTCCTTTCTAGTTGGATGTGGCTTAGCGGGGATCTCTAAAAATTCTATGGCTTGCTTCAAACCAAAACTTGTCCACGTGGAGGAACGAACGCTCATTTGAAAATTCAACTTTTGGTTTGGCCTTGGAGTTGTGTCGGGGTACATGTGGAGGATTCTGCTGCTTTTCCCAAACTTAGAAAAAAATTTCATGCGGTGATACATTTACGGCGGGCCATGGACACATGGTGAGCCCACACTCATTCAAGGTCTTTGCTCTTGGGCACCATCTTAAAGTTGCACTATAAAGACACGTGGAGGTTTCTGTTGGGCCTTCCCTTCCCTTAGAATTTTCAAACAAATTCCTAAATGGCTTAGGACACATGGAGGGACCACGCATGTTTGGGGACCAGCCCCTAAGTTTTATTTTGAAGAAGCGTCAGGAGGAAACTTAGAGGCTTCTACTAACTTTTCCCTTTGCTTGGACTTTTCAATGGTTAAAGGAAAGCTGTCTTGGACCTTAGATGCATGGTGCCTTCCATCTTTGAACCTTCAAATTTCTAACATACTCTGCTGACTAAGACACATGTTGAGCCCGTGCTTGTTTGGGGTCTCTACTTTTGGGACCATCTCAAAATGTGCCATTGAGACACGTGGCAGGTGGGGAGATGGAGAAATGGAGCTTTGGGGTTATTTAAGGTTTTTTTCCTTTTGTAAAAAGGGATAAAATTGTAAGTTGAAGTGTGGCCTTGATAGGAAAGTAATGTCAGTGTTGAATAGTCAAAAATAGAGGTGCGGGCCCATGGGGAAAATGTGGAATTTTTTTCCTTTTTGGAAAATATCTATAAAGTGAAAAAATGAAGCACAAGTCCACTGAAACCCACATCAGAAGCTAAAGGTGAAAGGGAGAGTTTGGCAAAATTTTTGAAAATTTTCCTTTTCCCAAAAATGAGGTAAAATAGCATAATCGAGTTGTGGTTCCTCTGAGACTCACATTAGAACATGTGTTAAGCCCATTTTCTAAGGGTGGAGGTGCAAAGAAAAATGTCAAAATTTAACTTTTCTCCAAAAGTTATAAAATGTCAAAAATTTCTCTAGGCAATTTCCAATCAAATTTTGCCATGTGGAAGTCTTAGATTAAAATTTGAAAGGCAAGATCAATGGTAGTTGTGAATTTCATTTGATTTTCCCACCATTGAAGCTCGGGATGTTCGAGATTCATTTTTAATCAGTCTTCATCAATTATTTGGCAAATTTGTGTTATTTTGGTCTCTGTAAAGTTCAATTAAATCAATTTGGGATCTCAATTTGTAAATCCGAAGTACTTTTGAAGTGGATTTTTTCTCAGGCTCGTGTAAAAAAACTTGCGGAGTAAAATTTCAAAGGGAAAAAGGATGAAGTGATGAAAGTGTAGGTGCAAAAGGTGAAAAAGGTGTTTCCTCGAGAGCAAAAAGAATGACTGTCAAGTCCGGCTATGTAGAGGCTCCAAAAATGAAAAAAAGGATTTTCACATGACATAATCAAAATGATTAAAGGGACTCCCAAAAAGTTGTGGTATGGCATCCTAGTCATTAGTCGAGGGATAAAGAAATGTGATTAGTTCACAATTGGTCCACCTTGTAGATTTTGGATCTGAATTTGTTAAGCATCGACGTCTCGAAAAAAATTGGTAAAAGCAAAGGTCCCTCAAATATTCTTCTCTTTTGGGGGAAAATTGAGTGATAAAAAATGTATAAATGCAATGAGAATACTCTTGCAAATGGTCGGAGTTTGAATTCTTGAGAAAAAATTTGAGAAATTCATCTTCTTGAGAGACTCAAGCCAAGATTACCTGTTATTTTATTCTATGTTAGATTTTCTGTCATGTCAAGTTGGTTACAAATGTATAGCCATTGACAAGCACTAAGATTTCTCTAGAAGCTTTCCCTGTTGATGAATCTAAGCAATTTTGGAATTAATTTGTGTCTAATCTCTAGCAATTTTGTGTCTACTTTGTTTTAGAATGTCTACAAATAGTTTATTTCATTCCTATTGCAATCTTAAACTAAATGTTTTTGTGAAATCATGCAGATCTCATCCTTGTGAGTCTAATTGTGTTTGCAATTTCATTTCAAGAAGATCCTTCATCTTGGATAAGATAAACAAATTTAAAATCAACACTTTGTCATTTTTGATAAATAATGTGTGTAAGTATTCAGTGTACCTTAGGCGTAATTAATCAAAAAATTAGTGTTTAATTGAGTCTTTCAATTCAAGCCTTCGTGTTGGAGTCTCAAAGATTATATGAAAACGTGTTGATCTAGGCCTCCATTAAAGCACACCTTCTAGTTAAAGGAACGTCTTGACTATTCTGAAGTTTTCTGTTGTGAAGTTGTTCATTGTTGTGTAGTCCCTTCGAATATTGGGTATAATCAACTTTATCCTACTTCATCTCCCACAAAAATCATTTAAAAACCATTGATCCACCCTGAACTACCCCTGTTTTCCCTGTGTATCAACAAAGGAACAAAATCTACTTGCAAAAATATGTAGAACAATCAATTTTTCTAAATGTCTTCAGTAACCTTAGCCTTGTGTTGAAAATATCTCCATCGTTTAGAAGTGACAACTCTTGAGAGTTAAATCATGGAGAATTGACTGTATTTTCCCAAGGTTCCCTTCATAGAATTTGTGCAAAAGAAGTATATTTCCATCTCCTTCATCAAACAGAGGTTACACTAAGGGTCCTCTCACCACTGGTCAAAGGGGCATGGCCTAAAGTACTAAGGACATGTCAAATCCTCTTAAAGGTGTTATCCATCTCTTCACAAATCCGAGTAATAAAGGATCAGTTAGGTCTCATACCCAGCTACAAAATGACACACATTATGATCTATCTTCCTCTAAGTTCTCTGTCGAATCTATGTTGCTGCTCAACCTAAAAAGGAGAACAAATTTGGATACTAACACTCGTGGCACCGTTTTCGGGGACTCTTTATATTGTGTTGCAAATACAGCACATACAGACCCTGGTAATGATTTTTACATATTTTAAAGTTTAAATACATTTTTGAATTATCATTATTTGTGTAGATCTATAAGAATTATTTGAATTTGTGAGTTCGGAGTGCAATATTTCCATCTTATATAGTTATTGTACTAGGATTTGTATCACCATTGATAAATTTGGGTAAAATAAGAGCATATATTGTAAGCTTCTCATGAATCTAGTATTGAAAGAAATTTGATAGGTCTTTCATAATTCATTTGCACAAAAAATGTGAAAATATTTAATGGTGACTCCGTTTTGTTTAAATTATTTATAAATACCGTTGTCTTAAACATATATTAAGTGAGATTTGTCACTAATATGTGCAAAGATGGAAGGAAGAAGATATTTCTTCATCAAGGACCCTAGTAGAATGTTGTTTCAAGATCTAAGAAAATCTAATTCAGAAGGAAGAAGAATTTGGAAGGCTATTGGAGATCAAACATCAAGAAAAGAGATCTCCATTGGTGAAACTGATCATCCTGTGATTGAAGATTGCAAGTACTTCCTCAAGTGCTTTTGAATTAGGTAGCCTCTTTGTTGAACTAAATTCTCCATCTAGAGAGGGTCCATAAACTGTATTTGAAACATTTTCTTCTTGATTTGCCCATGTATTTTCAAAATCTAATAGAGTTTTCCAAGAGACATAACCTTTAGAGTGCGAGTCATTCGAAAATTGTATCCCCTGTACCTCATAAACCCCTCACTCCTCATCATTTTTTTCTCCTATAAGATCACCTCCTTAGAATAATTTGGCCCACCTCCACCAAGACCTCCATTTTTGTTAATACTTTTTATCCCATCAATTTTAGAGGGTTGGATGGTTATCGAAATGCAATTCCCCAAGATGTAAGAAATAGATTACCAAAGTTCCAAGGAAATAATATTATAACTGGTGATCATCACTTGAAGCTCTTTGCCAATATGATGGAGGAATTTGAGATCGAATTTGAGGATGTATACATCAAATTTTTATTGGACATTAGAAGAGGATGCAAGGGACTAGTATAAATCTCTACTTGATAACTTGATTAATTCTTGGAATAAAATGAAGAATGCATTTAGATTGCAGTATGGTGAAAAAACAGACCCTAGGTTTCTTTTATCAGAATTTGAGAATATTAAAAAGAATCCTAATGAATCAGTGCATGATTTTAATACAAGATTAAATAAGACATTGATAAGATTTCTTGTGAATTTGAGGCCATGTGATGAATATTTTCTTATAAAGTATGCCAATACATTTGAAAATAAGGATGCATACTATTTGAAGGATAAAAACCTTGGCACTTTGAGGCAGGCATTTACTATGGCTCTACAAATTGAGAACAACATTAAGGTCATTAGAAAACCTCCTAAGATGGATAAAATGATAAACCTAGAAAAACCTAAAGCAAGTAAGATTTTGGATCTTGAGGATGTTGTTAAATCTTTGGCAGGGGTTGTCAAAGAGATCTCTTACAAACTATCCCAGCAGAGAAAGAAACTCAAGAGTTCATAAGGTTAGAAAAAGGCACAAAAACATGATATATTTGGAAATCATCCTGGGGATGATCGGAGGTCACATGACATAGGTAAAGGACCCATGGGATCTACAAATAGACACCACCAAGCACGTGAAAGTAGAATGGTGCCACGATCCTCTCGACTACCCCAGTTGTTGCTATTGATGAAGCCAATGATATTGATTGGTGTGATAGATTCTTCACTTCCCATCCTCCATGTGAATTAAATCAGCAAGAAGAAGAAGTTGATAATGATAATGGTACTAATGATGATGTTTGTATGATGGTTTTCTCTTCGAGCTCACAATAAGGAGAAACTTAAACCGAAGTGATAAGTGCTCGAACTGCTGTAAATTTTGGGATTGTATTCACTGGGTAACACTTCTTCCTCCTTCTCACACTTTTGAAGTAGATGTAGTGCAAGCTTTTGAAATACCTAATAATGAATTTGAGTATTTGAGAGCTTTAGCGATAAAGAAGTATGATGGAGGAATCCCTTGAGAGGAAGATAGGTAGTTATTGATGAACATTGTTATTGCTCAAGAAAAGGATTATAATACTAGGAGTAAAGTTGTCAAAGGAGTAGGGTGTCAAGCCAAACATAAAATCCATTGCTTACTAGTATTCCTAAAGAAGCTCTAAAAAGATACACATTCCAAAGGCCTTGCTTTGTCCCAAAAAGATTCATACTTCTCCTCATGCCCAAAATATCAAGAATCCCATGTAATCTAATGAGTTCGCTAATATCCCTTCCAATGTTGTGTTGCAAAAGAATGTTCCATATGACATTGCCTAAGTTTTGAGTCAAATCAAAGTTAGTGTTCCAATTGTTGAGTTGCTTAGGATTCTTGAGCACAATAAGAGAGAATTTGAGTACTTGGGATTGAAAGAAGAAAAGATTACCCTAAGTAGAAATGTAAACATTGTAGAAAATCCTCCTCCAACCATTACAAACCTTGAAAAACCACCAACATTGGAAGAGCTTGGAGAAGCACCTGAGGTTTACTTGGGGAAATCTTTGGTTGAATCTCAATTAAATGTTGATCCATTTTTTACAACTTTCATCATTAAGGACTAGACTATTGCACAATTGTATGTTTGATTCAGAGCATCATGCAATGGCATGTCTCTTGAGGTCATTAATGAGCTATATATAAAAGTGACAGCAGCATATGGAAGATGCATTGCCATGAAATTTAGAGAGGTGCCCATTGTTGGGTGTGTGAAAGGTTTTTGGTACAAGTTGCTTCTTATCCTGGTAAGAACCTAAAACTTGATGTTGTCATTTTTGATTGCCCTAAAAATGGGGCATGTTGTTATTAAGAAAGTGGGCTGCAAGTGTTCAGATGGATATGTCTTTTGTTACCATTCTAATTTAAGGCAGCCTTGTAAAGCTATATGGAGAGAAAAAAATGTTGCACCTCATTAAAGATATGAATAAATTCTTATGAAGTGTTATATGCTGATGTATATGTAGATAAATTTGTGGGGTTTGTTGATGGCAAGGATCACAAGATTGATCGATGAAAAATTCTTGAACAAGCTGGTTTACCTTGGACCTTGTTATTTGATGGAGCCTGTTCCAAGTTTGGAAATGGTGTTGGCATTGTTCTGATCTCCCCAAGAAAAGAAGAGTTTGTCTTTTCTTTCAAAATTAACTGTGAATGCACTAACAACATTGCTTAATATGAAGCATTATTATTAAGCCTGAGAATTGCATGGAAATATGGTATAAAGCATGTCATTATCAAAGAGGATTCAAAATTGATTGCTAAGCAAATTAGGAAATTGTATGTTGATAAGAATCGAGAGAATGAAACAATACAAGCATGCGTTTGGGATTTGATTGAAACGTTTAACAAGTTTAATAATGTGCACCATGATAAAAAGTTTAATTTTGTTAAAAACAAGTTAGTAATGCTAGGATTAAGATTTAGGAATTGTAAAATGTCCCTATTTTGTGAGTATGATGTTGACGTACTAACACGACCATTTGTCCTTGATAACATTAAAAATTGGTAAGTATTTGAAGATGATGCCCAGGTGAAATATTTTTGTAGAATAAAGGGGAGTTTGCTGATCAATGTATTGATTGGGAGCCAATGGTGTGTGCAGCAGAAGGAAAAGAAACTTTTTTGGAAAAGACATCATCTAATTGAAAACTAATACCATTCCTAGAGGGTTGGTTGCTCTTGAATAAAATTTTAATAATGTTGATTACATTATTAATAGACATATATCATCCTCAAGGGATGTTGAAGAGCATGACCTTGGCACAAAGGAGAAACCAAGGAAGATCTGGTTGGGAAGCAATCTGAGTAAGGAAGAAAAATAGTCCTATGTCTAATTGTTGAAGAAATATCAGGACTGTTTGGCTTGGTCTTATTCTAAGCTAAAAGCATACAAAGAGGATTTGTTTCAGCATGAAATTCCTCTCGAAACAAATGTAAAACCATTTAGACAAAAAAGAGGCCAATTAATCCACTCCTCTCCATGAAGATGCAAGAAGAATTGAAGAAGCTAAGGGATGGAGGGATTATTCAGCCAACAAGGTATTCTTCTTAGGTTGCAAACTTAGTGCCAATTAGAAAAAATAATGGTGATATCAGGCTATGCATGGATTTTAGAAATCTGAACAGAGCATCAATGAAAGATAATTATCTTCTCGGGAAACATGGAAAATATACTCTGATTAGTAGTGACTGGATCTAAGTTTATTTCTATATTAGATGGTTTCTCTGGCTATAATCAAGTTGTTGTAAAGGAATTAAAAAGAATTAAGACTACCTTTACCACTCCTTGGGGAACATATGTCTATGTTAGAATGCCTTTTGGTCTAATGAATGTTGGAGAAACATTTCAAAGGGAAATGGATGTGGATTTTTTGGTTACATTAATGATTTCATTTTTGTTTATCAAGATGATGTGACTGTGTTTTCCAGGAAGAGAAATGATCACTTGCAGCACTTGGAAAAGATGCTGATTAGATGTAGAGAATTTGGTATCTCTTTGAATCCAAAGAAGTGCCATTTTGGAGTGCAAAAGGCCAAGTTTCTTGGTCACATTGTATCAAAGGATGGTGTCATGATTGATCCCGAAAGGGTAGAGGCTATCAACAAGGTTCCAATTCCAAGAACCAAGAAGGGAATCCAATCCTTCTTTGGGAAAATTAATTTCATTATTAGATTTTTGTCTAAATTTGTTGAGTTGACTCTCCCCATCGCTTGCATGTTAAAGAAAGACCAGATTATCAAGTGGGAAGAAGCAGCCATTTAGGATTTTGATGGGATCAAAGAATCACTAAATCATTATCCTATTTTGGTAGCTCCAAATTACAATAATCCTTTTCAAATGTTCTCTTTTACTTTAGAAAACACCATTGCATCTGTTTTATTATAGAAGGATTATAAAGGGGATGAGAGACCAATTGAATTTTTCAAGTAAGGCATTGCAGGTGAGTTGAAATACACCATCATGGAGAAGCAATCATTTTCCTTTGTGAAAGCAAAAAATATTTTCAAACCCTACATCTCAGTTCTAAAGTTATTGCTTTTGTTCCCCACGCCATGGTGAAAGACATCTTATCAGAGATGGAGGTCTCAAGAAAAATATGGAGATGGGTGAATAAGTTGCAGGAGTATGACATGGATATCCAAACCATGAAATTGGTAAGAGGTTTGGGCCTTGTTAAGATTATGGCTGAGAGCAACTGCTGCAAACTATTGAGGGATACAAAGTAAAAGGAGAAAGGTTGGATGTCCATTAAAAGTTGGTAAGTTCTCGAATGGTACAAAGATATAATCTTTTATCTCGGACATCTATGCTACCCTGAAAATATAAGTAAAAATTAGAAAAGTGCTCTTAAGTTAGCCTCTTCAAAATATGTCATTATTGATTTTGGGTTAGCTTGGAAGAACCACGAGGGACTGCTCTTGAGATGCATTATTGAAAATGAGGCCCCAAAACAATTTTGATCTCCATGGAGGGCCGATGGGGACATTTTGTTGGGAGAGTTACAACACATAAAACATTGAGGGTTGGTTATTGGTGGCCAACACTCTTCAAGGATACAACTCTATTGGAAAGGAAATGTGAAAGTTATCGGTGTTTTCTAGAACAATGAAAGCTTGAGCTCCCTTCCTTACTGACTTGTGTCGATTGAAGCCCCATTCGAGAAAATGGTGAATGGATTTCATAGGGGAATTTTTTTATCCATCCAATGCTGGTCATAAAAAGATTCTTGTAGCCACTGATTATTTCACTAAGTGGGTTGAAGCAATCCCCACCAAGAAGGAAACACACCAAGTTATCATGGACTTCATACTAAATCAAATCTTATGCATATTTTGAGTGCTAGCTAAAATTTTTGCTGATAATGCCATGAGTTTTAGAGCCAAACCATTGGGGGCAATATGAAAAGAATATGAGATCAATTTGACAAATGCTTCTAACTAAAATCCCTAATTAAATGGACAAGCTGAGTCCAGTAATAAAAACTTTTGAAGATTGTTAGAAGAACCTTGGCTCTGAAAAAATGAAGTGGTGTGAGCAACTAAAGTTTTCTATTTGGGTCAACAGAATCACTTTCATCAACCATTTGAACTGGTATATAGAACTCAAGATTTGTTTCCCCTCCATTTGCATTTGTGTTCATTTTAGTTTGTTCAAGATTGAAGACCAAGAAGTTAGTCCATATGATGCTCGAATCAATCAGATTATTGAGTTGGATGAAGAAAGAAGGGCATCCCATCAACGAAATGTGAAGTTCAAAGAAAAGTTGAAGAAGCTATTTGACAAAAAGGTGACACCTAGATTATTTAACATTGGGGATCTTGTTCTTTTATGGGATAGCAGGCATGAAGATAAGGGAAAGCATGGGAAATTTGATGCATTATGGATGGGCCCTTATTCAATTGATATTCGATTTGGTGAAAATACCTTCTTCCTAAAAGAATTAGATGGGGAACTACTAGAATTTCCTAATAATGGCAAGAATTTGAAGCATTTCCTTGATTGATTTCTCAGAATCAAGGTATACTCCATTTGTACAATGTATAGTTCTTTGTTCTCATCTAATTTTCTATTTTGTTCATTCTAGTCCTTGGTGACTTGCTTTTTTTGGTTTCTCAGTTTGTTTTTTGGAGGATGGTTGTGGTTTTTCTACTCTACTAGCTTATCCTTTGAATGCATTGCCCAATGGTCTATTTTTGGCACTTGGTCTGCTATTTGTTCTTATGGTACTCACAAGGAGTGCCCATCCCCAGTCAGAGCTAATGTTGGTGCTCAAATTAGTCTCACCCCGATTTTCACTAAAATCCCTCAATTTTTCAGCCTCTGTCATGTTTTCTATCTCCCCATGTTGGTGCTTGAAAGACTCGACCTCCATTTGGGTGCCATGATCAGTCCCTTCCTAGGTCAAAGATCACTTAAAGTTCTAAAATTTGTTTTTCGTCTCTCTGTCCATCTGAAGGAGTTTGTAAATTGGGCATAAAACTTGGGTTTCTCCTTTCTTTCCATTTTTGTAGTCACATATTATTGTCCCTATCATTTTTGTCCCAAATACGAGGAAAAAGATTTTATGTAGCTCGAGAGGATCATTTTTAAACTTATAACATCTCCAAATTCTCTTCGCCCATGAAGAAAAATTCATCTCTAGGTCATTTGGTGGTTTTCTTGCATTTTTACGGTTTAAGGGTTGAGTTTTCCTGTTAAATTTACATCTCTACATCAATGAAAATGTGGCCCTTTTTGGTTGGATGTGGCTTAGCGGGCCAATCTAAAAACTCTATGGCTCGCTTTTACCCAAAACTTGTTCACCTGGAGGAATGGAACTCATTTGAAAATTCACCTTTTCGTTTGGACTTGGAGTTGCATCGAGGGGACACGTGGAGGATTCCACTTCTTAGCCTAGACTTAGAAAAAAATTCCATGTAGTTGGTACAGTTTTTGCGGGCCATGGACACATGGTGAGCCCGCACTCATTCAGGGTCTCCGCTCTTGGGCACCATCTTGAAGTTGCACCATAAAGACACATGGATGTTTCCCTTGGGCCTTCCCTTCCTTATACTTCTCAAGCAACTTCCTAAAGGGCCACGGGACATGTGGAGGGATTGCACATGTTTGGGGACTAACCCTTGAGTTTTATTTTGAAGAAGTGCCAAGAGGACACTTGGAGGCTTCTGCTCACTCTGCCCTTTGCTTGGAATTGTCAATGGTTCAAGAAGACTCTCTCAGACCTTAGACACATGGCCTCTCTCTCTTTGAACCTTCTACTTTTTAACAAACTCTACCAAATTGAGACGCGTGTTGAGCCCACGCTTGTTTAGGGTCTCTACTTTTTGGGACCATCTCAAAATGCATCATTGAGACACATGACAGGTGGGGAGATGGAGAAGTGTAGCTTCAGGGTTATTTAAGTATTTTTTCCTTTTGTAAAAATGGATAAAATTATACGTTGAAGTGTGGCCCCGATAGGAAAGTAATGCCAGCATTGAATAGTCAAAATCGGAGGTGTGGGCCCATGAGGAAAATGTGGAATTTTTTCCTTTTTGGAAAATAAGTATAAAGTAAAAAAATGAAGCACGTATCCACTGAAACCCACATCAGAAGCTAAAGGTGGAAGGATGGAGATGCGGGGAAAATTTGGAAAATTTTCCTTTTTCCAAAAACAAGTTAAAATAGAATAATCGATCCATGGTTCCTCTGGGACCCACATTGGGATACGTGTTAAGACCATTTTCTAAGGGCGGATGGGCTGAGAAATTTTTAAAAATTTACTTTTTTCCAAAAGTTATAAAATGTCGAAAGTGCTCCTAGGCCCGTTTCCAATCACATTTTTCCATGTGGAGGGCTCAAATTAAAATTTTAAGGCAAGATTAATGGTAGCTATGCATTTCATTTGATTTTTTTGCCATTGAAGCTCTAGGATGTTTGGAGATGTATTTTTTTCATCATTCTTCATCAACATTTTGGCAAATTTGTGTCGTTTTGGTCTGCAAAGTTCAATTGAATCAATTTGGGAACTCAATTTGTCAATTTTAAGTACTTTTGAAGTGGATGTTACCTTGGGCTTGTGAAAAAATGTAAAATGCAGATCTAGAAGTTGCAGAGAGAAAATTTAAGAGGGAAAAAGGATGAAGTGATGAAAGTACAGTACAAAAGGTGAAAAAGGCATTTCTAGAGATCAAAAAGGAATAACCTATCAAGTCTAGCTATGCGAGGCTCTGAAAAATGACTTAAAAGGGGATTTCTTGCATGAAAAAATCAAAATGATTAAAGTGACTCTTGAAAAGTTGTGGCATGGCATCCTAGTCATTAGTCGAGGGCCCAAGAAACATGATTAGTTCACAATTGGTCCACCTGGTAGATTTTGGATTTGAATTTGTCAAGCGTCATTGTCTGAAACAAATTGGTAACAAGCAAAGGTCCCTTGAATATTATTTTCTTTTGGGGGGAAATTGAGTGAGAAAAAATGTATAAATGTAATGAAAAACTCTTACAAATGGCCAAAGTTTGAATTCTTCAGAATTTTTTTGAGAAATTTGTCTTCTTGAGAGACCAAAGCCAATATTACTGTTATTTTCTTCTATGTTATATATTCTATTGTGTCAAGTTGGTTGCGAGATGTATAGCCATTAAAAAGAACTGAGATTGATCGGAAGATTTCCGTTGCTTTGATGAATCTAAGCAATTTTGTAATTAATTTGTGTCTAATCTCTAGCAATTTTGTGTCTACTTTGTTTGAATGTCTCTGCAACTAGTTTCTTTTGTTCTATTGCAATCTTACACTAATTTTTTTGTGAAATCACACAGGATCTCGTCCCTGTAATAGTCTAATGGTATTTACAATTTTATTTCAATAAGAGCCCTCATCTTGTATGAGATGAACAAATTTAAAATCAATTCACTCTCATTTGTTGATAAATATTCTCTATAAGTCTTCGGGTGTACCTTAGGCATGATTAATCAGAAACTTTAGTGTTTAATTGAGTCTTTAAATTTGAGCCTTCGTGTTGGAGTCTTAAATATTATGTGAAAACATGATGATTTGGGCCTCCATTAAAGCATGCACCTTCTCATTGGAAGGAACATCTTGTTGTTCTTAAGTTTTCTAATCTGAAGTTGTTCATAATTGTGTAGTCCCTTCAAAGATTGGGTATAATCAACTTTAACCTACTTCATCTCCCACCAAAATCATTTAAAAAGCATTGATCCACCTTGAACTACCCCTGTTTTCCCTGTGTATCAACAAAGGAACAAAATATACTTGCAAAAATATGCGAGAATAATCGGGATTTCTAAATGTCTTGATAACCTTAGCCTTGTGTTGAAAATATCTCCATCGTTTAGAAGTGACAACTCTTAAGAGTTAAATCATTGAGCATTTACCGTATTTTCCAAGGTTCCCTTCATAGAATTTGTGCAATTAAAGGATATCTCCATCTCCATCATCAAATATATGTTACACTAAGGGTCCTCTCACCACGGTCGAAGAGGCATGGCCTAGCACCGAGGACACGTCAAATCCTCTTAAAGGTTCTATCCATTTGTTCATAAATCCCGAGTAACAAAGGGTCGGTTAGATCTCGTCCCTAGCAACAAAATGACACACAATATGATTTATCTACCTATAAGCTCCTGTTGAATCTGTGTTACTACTCAACCTGAAAATGGAGAAGAAATTTAGATACCAAATGAATGTACTCTTGAGCTTACAAAATTAATGCCTAACCCCTTGAGATCAGAATGACTTAAAAATTTATAGCATAGACTCAACTCTTCATCTTCTACATGACCCTCCATATGCCTTATTCCTAACTTTATACTATTCTTATTCCTACAAAATATTTGAGTCCCTTTTATAAAATCAAGGAAACTTAATTTACATTAAGTTTCTAAAGTCACTTTTAAGTTACTTAAAGACATAGCAAAAAGTGCAAATCCCAACGAAGAATTACAACATTTGAAGCGAGAGAAAGTTCGGGGAGAGGGAAGAGAGAGAAGAAAAGTTTTTCCAGATGAAGTCTATTGATCCTCATTGATGTAAAAATCCAAATGCGGTGAAACTCTAAATCTTCAAACCCCTTAGACACTATGAAACTCCTTCAAATCAGCTTGTGAATGCTTACCAAGTTGAGTGAACTATCTCTTGATGATTGTAACTCCCATCCTTTGTATGATATTATATTTTTAGTGAGAGGTTATTTTTTCCTCATCTTGATCATTGTGATTTGATGAACTCCCTCATTCTATCCAGACACACTACACTTGCCTTAGCCACTTATTTTTGGTGACCTACTATTTTTGTAAGAAACCATATAAGGGACTTATTATTTTTAGTAAGTAATCATTTTAAATATTTTATTCTCACGAACACTCATTTAGGCTTCCTCGTGTTCTTTAATTCCGTTTATTTTGTCTCGCTTGCTTTTGATGATGAATTTCAAAACATAACAAGTCTATATAGGAAAACTTATTGTTTTTAGAAAGTATGTTTCTAGTTCTCACTTTGTGATGGAACATAATTTTTGGACTCATCTTGTCTTTACAATAACACCATCTGAATTTCACATAGTTTTTCCCACTAGAATGATTGAAAATAGATAGAAATTTTTACGTGGCGTGTGATGGCTTTGGGCACGAAGCTACCATAGTGGAAATTAATGGAGCTTAAAATTTACAGGTCTGGTTTTTGTCTCCATTTGTAATGAGAAAAAACACATTGCGATATGTTTTTTTATTTGGATCCCATGTTCAAAATTTTAGTTTATTTCCATTATTGGAGTGATGGGAAATTTGATGAATGTGATTCGGTGCACGAAGTGAGGATTTTGTTAGAGAAAATGATTCTGGGAACTATTGACCTCTTGCTTGTTTCATCTTGATTTTCTTGCAAAATTCGAAATTCTATAAAATATGACATCTCGGTTTGAATTTTACTTTGCAAGATATGAGGATTTTTTAATCGAGTGGCTTCGTAGTTATGTGGCAAAAAATCTCCATTTTCTCTTCGTTCTTCATCATTTCACTCCATTTTTCTCTGAGGCTTGAATATTTTTGTGCATTCATGGTGTGGAGAGTTTTTTGATCATGATGGATCTGGTTTGATCAGCAATGGCAGACCAAGTGTTTGAACAAGCTTGAGCAAAGCCATGGCATGGTGAGGAGCTATGGAGGAGAAATGAGAGGAAGAAAATGACTATGTTCAGATTTAAATTTTTTAAAAAAATGCACATGGAGAGGCTAGGTGTATTTTTATGTCCCTAAAATCCCTCATCTCAGGGATGTGATGGACATCAATTTCCATGGTGGTCAAGAGGATGACACATGTCCTCAATCCGACGGTAGGGTATTTACTTGAAAAATGAATCTAAGGGCTTAAAATTGGTCACGTGGGTGACCAAAAGACTCCCCATAGGATCTAGGAACATTTTTCCATGTTTGGTGTCCCTCACCTTAAAGGCACGTGAGGGACATCAAATTTCATGGTTTTCTTGGAGCTGGCACATGTCCTCTATCTGACGATAAGGAGTTTTAGCTCCAAAAATGCACTTGGGGACTGAAAGTCTGTCACGTGGGTAACATAAAGACTCCCCATAGGGGCTGGGTAGATTTTTCAATGGCTAATGTACCTGACCTCAAGGACATTGGGTACATAAAATCCCATTAGGCTCCTGGTGCTGACATGTGTCCTCCCACAAATTGACTAACTCCTAGACTGTCTCTAAGAGGGTGACTTGGAACGATGATAACTTGAGCTCCTAGTTTAATTTATTGTTTAAACTATATATGAACCTGACTAAAAATAGAATTTTTAATCCAATGGTGGGGTTCACATGTCTTAATTCCTCCATTTCATCCTTGTAAAATCATAATTTTGATATGAGTCTCCACTTGTGCACGAGCAAAGTCAGCTGCTGCAAATCCTATGTGCCAAGTTATTATGAAAATATGGTTTCACCATCATATGGGTATTGGAATCCTCTTTCGTAAATGTTTTTACTTCTTACTCCATCTGGAGCTCCTGGAATCACCTTCCAGAAGCTCATGAGTTGTTTTAGTCCTATGTATTACCTAAAGCTCTTTGAACCCTATTCTTACTCAGTGGTCCAAGTATTTCATAACTTCCCCAAACCTTCTAAAATAATTTCCATGATGTTATAAGGTATTTACTTCAACTCCATGGTTAATTAGGCCATTTCATTTCTACTCTAGAGAGGTTGATCCAGTCTAGGAAGGAAAATGATAGCCCTTGCCCATATCGCGAGAAGATAGCGTCTTTTGATGGACTCCTAAAATCACCTAGGAGAATGAATTAACAAAAATTAAGAGGTTACTAGACTTCTTTGGAAAAACATGGGGTGCACAGGAACAATAAGACATGAAAAATTTGGCATAGGGGTATCGTGCTCAAAAATTGTCAATTTCCTTCTTACACATTTGCACGAAAACAACTGGCTCTATCTTGGGGACATAACATATAATGAGCACACAAGTGAATACATGGCATGAGAACTCCTAGAATCTCAACTTACAACATATTGACTAGTGCCTTATCCATTGGCCATTATAGAGTCAAGTACAACTTACAACATGAGAGAGAGAGAGAGCGAAGAAGGAAACACACACACACACACACACAAAGATAGAAAGGAAACACACCAAAAACAAAGGAAACAAGTCTATCAATCACATATGGTAAAATGTGGGGGAAAACCTGATTTCATTGAAGCACTTTTCATTTCTCAAAAGTTACCCTTGAAGAGGCAACACCGAATGATGATGTTCTGTGAATCCATAGAAGGGTTCCAGAAAGTACCCTCCCCTCCTCAACTGCTTATGAAATCTAGGTGCTTTCAAAATTGTCTATGTACTTGGTAGGAGTGATCCCATGTGAGCTTATAGATGCTCAGGTCCTTGCTTGGAAATTTAATTTCCTTCATCCTCTTTGAAATTGGTTTCATACTTCCAGTTGCATTCCACGTTTATCCACATAGTTGATTCTTCGTTGAGCACCTAATCACTACCCCAAATTTGACTTCCATTCAAATTACTTGAACATTCTAGATTCTTTTCTTTCCCAGGTCTATGCTCATTTCCCCATTTTCCAGGAGAAAAGTAAAACTTATCCTTTTCCTTTACTCCACTATGAGTTGCTTGAGTACCGAGAAAAATTAGATGCGACCTCATACTTGTCTTGTATGCCCATTGCATGAGTGAAGAGATAAAGAATCATCTCGGGGTCTTCCACAACTTCTACTACATCCAAGATTTCTTGTAAAGAGTTACGCATCATCATTTTCTATAGCTACTCTTTATGCCACGCCTTTGAATAATATTTATTTTTCAGCTCAAGGAAACTATCTATAGGGATTATCTCATCATCTTAGGATTTGTTGCACTCTACCGACCCTTCATCAAAAAAATATTCATCTTCATAGGTCTCAAAATCCTTGCTTGATTTCATCATGATGGAAATAGTTTTCATCTTCAAATGGGAAAGAAAATATCACCATTTCGTTATTACATCCATCAAACATTAGCTCAAGAGTGGAATCATATTTTTCATCTTTCTTTATCTCAATATGTTTAACGTTGACATTGGTTAAGGCTTCCAAATATGCTTCACACTTCTCTTGCATATTATTAGCTTGCATCAAGAGTTAAATCTTGAGCTTCGGGTCCTTTGTTTCTTACGTGGCTCTCAACAATTCTTGTATGGAGATATCCTTCAAGGCTTTCACGGGCTCATCACAAGCTGATTTTTCTCTCCATAGATGGCCTAACTAAGATCATCTTCATCCCCAAATGGGAATGAGAATAAATCCTCATCTTGGATAAGCATATAAGCTTATTTTTCTTCTTGAAAATCATTAAGAACCATTTCCTCTTTTTCATGGTTTACATCCACTAGCGATTCAAGGCTTCCCTCTGGTAACTTGAATCTCCTCAATGCTTCTTAAAAGTAAAAATCTCTCTAGGAAGGCATGTATGGACCTATTCAAGATGGGGATATCCTCTTCCTCCTTTGTTTCCACAAAGTGATTCATCAACCTACTACCACTGGTAAAAATGTTAGCTTGGGCTTGAGACTTTCATACTATGTACCTCATATTCTTCTCGGGAAGTGATTTATCTATGCATCCCTTCACTAGTTTTGTTGGAGAAGACCATTTCATCTTAATTTTCCCTCCTAAGTCTCGAGAATAAATTTCTACTCGGTAACATTATAAATGAGGTGGGAAGTCTACTTCAAAATTATCATTTGAAACTTTCTTGTCTTGAAATCTGGTGAAAGCCACCTATGCATATTTGACCTTCCCTACAAGTGATACCTCTTTTGATTCCAAAGAGTAACAAGAGCCACTAGGTGGAGTCATGGTAAGTTTGAGAACCTTGGCAACCTTTAAAGGCATCACATTGTCTGAGGCACCATAATCTATTATGTAATGGTTCAAGTACATATTCTCTAACAAAAAGGCATATGTAGAAAGGTTCAAATTTATCAGTCCTTGATGCAATTAGAGAAATCATGTTCGTGAGGGAGGTGTAGGTGAGTTTGGTAGCATGCCTTTGGAACTAGAAGTTATAGCATTGGGTGTTAGACTACCACTCCCAATATATTGGAAAAACCTCTCAAATTGTTCAGGATGAGTCCACAAATATTTAGTTTGGTAATTTGCAGTTTGGATTTGTTTTTCATATTTTATGAAGTCAAAGGAGCAAATTTGGACAAAGGGGTGAAGGGACTGATTTTTGAGTTTGGATAGGCTTAGGAGTATGATTTGATGTTTGGGAAATGGATGATATTTTGAATGGCACACTAGGATGTTTTAAGGTACTAGATTTTATAGGAAAAAATTTAGATTTAGAAATGGAAGAGGAATTGGAAAGATTACGGAATAGTAAGAGTCTACTTACTTGGTATAAGGTCAGGCTTTAACAATGTAGACTTCATAGAAGATGGAAGTGGGTATCCTTGACTGATTATTTTTTTATAGATTCACCACAGGAGGATCATAAACCTTCTTTTCATTCGTAGTAGTGAAGGAGATGCTCTTTTCTCATACTAAGATTGAGTCAATACCATACATGAGAAATTGGGTTCATCTTCTTCGTCTTCTTCATAACATTTGGAATACTCACATAATCATATTTTTGTATCATTGTAAAACTCATCACTTTCTAGGTAACCACTACCTTCATTTTCCTTACTCCTACAACTTGCATTGACATGCATGTGGGTCCCTCAAAGGAAAGCCTTGGGGTGCTCCTACAATCTAATTTTTGCTTCTTTAGGAAGAAACTCATTCAAATAATTCCCTCTTTAAAAATGCCATCTCATTCACCAAATTTTGTAGTGATGGATTGGTTCTCTCATCTCCAAGATGTTGGGTCTTGAACTTTTATGGATTCTTTATCTTTCCATAGAGGATGAGATCTTCATCAAGTTTAATGGCCATCCTTTTTGCTTCTACAATGTTCCTTGGTTGGGCTCTTCGCAGCAGAAATCCTACTTCTAGTGATTGAGCATTGATGAAGAATCTCCTGACATTGTTTTGATATGGTGAATCCCCTTCAGGTATCTTGTAAAGAAAATGTTTGAAGCGAGCCACGAAGTCTCTCATTGTTTCATTTTCTCCTTTCTCTAGTTTATCCAACTTCACCAAGATGTCTTGAAAGTCTTCAGTTGAGTTACATCTCTCTTTGAAGGTAATCTTGATGTCATTCTAGCTAGTGATGGATCGGGTAGGTAGGAGGTAGAACCATTCTTCTAATTTTTCTAGGAGGGAATCCATGAACAGTCTTACAGGAACATCTTCATGTTGGACACCAAGAATTCCACATGATGTTGTGAAGGAAGTGATGTGTTCTTTAGGAAGTTGTGTTCTGTCACCTTTGAACATTAGAAATTTCTTATGGGAACTTGTTGGTAGATCATGGAGAGGTGGTTCAAGAGTAAGTTGGCATGTATTCCTTCCGCATGGAACAATGGGTTGAGGTATTTTTCTTCATCATCCATCATTGTTTCTACTTCTTCTTCAGCCCTTTCTTCTACAAATTCTTTTGGCAAACTATAGCATTGGAAAAATATGCAATAGGAATATGAAAAGACAAGTAGAATGTGAAAATTTACATGCATAAAATCAGTAATATGTCTTTTATTAATGGATATTTGTGTACTATTTCTTTCAATAGTTGATTTTTAAAAAAAAAAATTAAATTTGAGGACCTTGCGGTCGTATTTTGGGTGCGAGATGCTACTAAATCTTCCCACAATGATAGGTGCAAAAGAAATTGGTGAGAAAATTTGTCGGTGGAAAAACTTGTGGATTTCTTACCAACACTCTAGGAATCTAAGTCCCTCTACATAACTAGTGTAGCTTCCATATATGTATGCATGAGAAAAGGTGGATTTCTATGGTTACCTTTTGACCGAGGATCCAATAGAGGCACTCCATGACCCTGCAGCAAAGCTTGCAGATAATTTCAAGAGATAAGTTTGTCTCAAGAGCGGGAAAGGGGAGTGATAAATTAGATAGGAGAGCTAATGTTGTAGGTATAAAATTAGATTCCTACATACATCAATTAGAAGTATTATCACATGCATCAAAATTAGGAGGAAACAACTCTACACATAACAACAAGACCAAATGGAATTTATGATCACAAACTCTCAATAAACCCCTTATTCAAAAAAGGATTGAAAACTTTTTTTCTTGTATTGATTGCTTAAACCAAGTTATACATAGTATGAGAATCGAAGAAAAATAGAGAGGGGGTGAAAGGAAGAATTTTCTATCTCCTTTGTTCTCTCAAGGTAGAATGCACTCTTAATCTTAGAAAATTAATGATCAACTCGTTGAGATAGGAATGGATTTACAATTTATAGAATAGAATTGACTCTTCATCTTCTTCATGACCCTCCATATGCTTATTCCTAACTTTAGACAATTCATATTCTTAAAAATATTTAAGTCCCTTTTATAAAATCAAGGCAACTTAATTTACATTATGTTTCTAAAGTAACTTTTAAGTGGCTTAAAGGCATATCAAAAAGTGCAAACTGATGAAGAATTAGAACATTTGAAGGGAGAGAAAGTTGGGGGGGAGAGGAAAGAGAGAGAAGAGGAGAAGATGTTTCCAAATGAATTTTGTTTATCCTTGTTGATGGAAAAATCCAAATGAAGTGAAAATATAAATCTTTGAACTCCTTGCACACTATGAAACTCCTTAAAATAAGCTCTGAATGCTTACCAAGTTGAGTGAACTATTCCATTGATGAATGTAACTCCCAGCTTGTGTATGATATACTATTTTTAGTGAGAGGTAATATTTTCCTCTTCTAGACCATCTGATGTGATGAACTCCCTCATTCGATCCTACACACACTACCCTTGCCTCAACTGCTTCTTTGGGGTGACATTATATTTTTAGTAAGCACCCATATAAGGGAATTACTAATTTTAGTAAGTGGTCATTTTCATTGTTTTCTTCTCACGAACACTCATTACGGATTCCTCATGATCTTGATGCTTGTTTCCTTTATCTCAACCACTTTTGATGATGAATTTTCAAACATAGCAAGTCTATATAACAAAACTTACTATTTTTCAAAAGTGTATTTCCAGTGCTCAATTTTAAATGGAACATAAGTTTTAGGACTCATATTTTTGTTACATTCACACCCTCTGAATTCCACATAGTTTTCCACACTAGAATGATTGGAAATACATTTTGAAATTTTTACTTGGTAGTGGCTTTGGGCACGGAGCTACCATGGTGGCCATTAATGGAGCTTGAAATTTTCAGGTTTGCTTTTTGTCTCCATTTGCAAGGAAAACAACTCCATTACGATCATTTTTTATTTTGATTCCATGTGCAATATTTTAGTTCGTTTCCATTGCCAAAATGATGGGAAATCTGATGAATGTGAGTTGGTGCACGAAGTGAGGATTTTATTGGAGAAAATTATGCAGGAACAATTTGACCTGTTCTTTGTTGCATATTTTTTGTCTTGTAAAATTTTTAAGTCTTCAAAATATAGTATCTTAGTCTAACTTGTACTTTTCTAGATATATGGATTTTTCAATCGAGTGGCTTCGTAGTTATCTAGAAAAAAATATACAGTTTCTCTTCATTATTCATCATTTCACTCCATTTTTCTTTGATGCCTGCATATTTCTGTGCATTCATGGTGTGGAGAGTTTGGTGATCATGGTGGAGCTGGTTTGGATTAGCAGTGGCAGACTAAGGTGTCTGAACAAGCTCGAACAAAGCCATGGCATGGTGGGGATTGTCGACACTAAAATTTTCCTCAGTAATTTCTATTTCATTAATGTATGTATTAGGAATAGGATGTTGTTAAGTATAATTAGTAGTAGCGTCGATATAAGATAACGGCGCCATTAGTACGCAGTTGCCGCCATGATAATGTGGAGTACGGTATGATCAAAGTACAATATGAATGTTGTAAAAGTAAATATTTGTCGTAAGTGGTCGGTAATGTTAAAATGTCAAAGTTTGGGTAATTAGAGAAGTAGGGTCTACGTGATTAGGAATTAGAAATATTATATTGGTAATAAGGAAAAGGAGTGAGGTCATAAATATTTTAGATATTTTATTTGTAAAAAGTCTAAAAATGTGGAACCCATGTAAAATGATAAGGTTTATCTTATCTTAAAAGATAAGCTTACATGTACGAGATAAGAGTTAAGGTATGGAATATGATTCATCGAGTGGATTTCTTATCCTATCTTAGAGATAAGATGGATAAACCTGGAAGTTCTATAAATAGAGAGGCCAACCCCCCTCATTTAGCATAGAAAGAAGTAGTGAGAAATATTGTAGGAAGTGTGCGAAGGAAGCCATCGGTTTAAAGGTGCGTTGGAGAAGCCATTAAGAGGTGTAATTGTAAAGTTTCTCCCATAGTCTTGGTGAAAGGAAAGTGAATTCAATAACACTCGAAGTGCCTCATGGGTGAGATTGTAACAATTTCATGTTAATATCATAATTTACTTTGGTATTTCATATTTGTCATCATTTGTCTTATCATAGTCGATGGTATTCTTGTGTTATGTTGTTGTTGTGTTTCCATATTACATCCACCAAACTAAAGGTGTGCATTAGTAAATAATCATAGCATGAGGAGTTCGGTAAAGAATTATCATAGTGCCGGATTGGTGATGACATTTTGGTTCCGTTCAGGGACCATTCCTCGTTGGTGAATTTTCTGGAGAGATATTCCCACTTAGTCAAAAATCAATTGGAGGGTAACCTTGTTTTTACTGTGCATAGTAGTTACCATGGTAAATTCATTTTTGCCATGAATAGTAGTTACCATGGTAAAGTCATTTTTGCTGGGAATAGTATTTACCACAGTAAAGTCACTTTTTACCGTGAATAGTATTTACCGCAGTAACTTCACTTTTTACCATGAATAGTGTTTACCACAGTAAAAGTCGAGTTTTTACCACGAGTAAGTCAAGTTAATTGTAGAAAGGTGTAAAGTAACTTTCTAGTATAGTGATTCCAATTATTTTTGCACATAAGTCTTGTTAATTGTACTTGTGGGTTGGTATTTCACGGTGGTTACTTTTGAAAATGGGAAAGATTCCTGGTTTTTCAGCTCAATCTAATGAAGATGCTTCTTCTTTCATTCAAGAGTTTAAACGATCTTGTATTTGTATTGGCCTCATAAGAAGGGAACAATGGACCGAATTTTTTCCTACCTTTCTGGATGGTTCAGCACTTAGGTGGTTTGAAACACTAGGTGATAATGTGAAAAATTCATGGGATTTATTAACTAAAAGTTTTCTTGAAGAATTTGGTGAACAACAGAAATATGCAGATCTCATGATCGAGATCACAAAGCTAACCCAAGGAGAGAAGGAGAAGATAAGGGATTATCATGCTCATGTTCTAGAGCTAAGGAGGAAGCTCGATGCCCAGATCCGAAAGGAAGGATTAGCGGATGGGTTGATGAATGGCGTGGATAATCTCCTCTGTAAGCACTTCATTCTTGGGATGAAGCCAGAGATCGACAACGAGTGAAGTATGACCGCCTAACTACCATTGAACAAGCAAAGGAGATTGCAAGAAGGCAAGAAGAAAGCATGGAAGAGGAGCCCAATGAAATTGTTGCTAAAGTAGAGCCTACACCAATACCTTTGGTCCAGAATCCACAACCACTCCCGATGAGCACAAATATTTCTCCTAGTACATCTACCGAGTATGAAGATCTGCTCAAAAATATGGGTCAGTTAACTATTAATCATCTTCAAGGAAAGGAATTTAGTTCTCAGGGAGGAGATAGAGGTCCAAAAAGAAATATTTCTGAAGTTGTATGTTATGGTTGTTATAAAAAGGGTCATTATAAGTATAATTGTCAGATAGAGCTTCTACATCGGTAAAGGAGATAATGATAAAGGAAAAGCACTGTGAATTCTTTTGATGTAGTAGATAAGAGCAGAAATAATGAAGTAGATGTGTTTGTAACAAAAAGAAAGAAAGAAAAAGATAATCAAGATGGAAATGATCCTAAGAAGATGAAAGAAGAAACTAGTAAGAAACATAGGAGGAGAAAGTTGGGTGTGCAGGATTTTCTTATTTCACGGGGCAAGGACCATACTCCATCTTGGAAGATCTGTCCACAAGGCTGCAAATATTACATATGGTCAACTCTTGGCTATGTCTTCGAGAAGAGGCGGGAGTTGCGAAGTGGACTCAATGCTCGACGAAGGAAGGAGGTTGAGGTCCCACTGTTTGGAGGCAAAGGCGGATCCCTATGCTCCACAAGATGAGGTATTATGTAATGGTATTTCAATTCATGATGTCTTAGTTGATGGAGGTGCTGCGATTAATGTAATGACCGAGTAGTCTGTAATGAATATGTTGGGTTTAAAAATTGATCACCCTTTAACACTTATGTTAAGGTCATTAAATAAGGAAAAACTAAACCGAAGAAGGTGTAGTTTCAAATGTGGCAATATCTGTTATGGGTTTTGTATGTGTGGTAGAATTTCAAGTGATGAAAAATGGTACTCTTGCATACCCAATGCTGCTGGGAAGACCATGGCTAAGGAGAGTTCATGCAAGAAACTACTGGAATGAAGGTTTCATGACACTTGGACGTGGTAGAGAGAGGGTGAAGATAAACGTGATTCCTCGACATCATAAAGTAGAACCTGTGGATTCAAGTGATGAAACTGATGATTGGACATCCTCTGATTACTCTAGTACCAGTGAAGTGGACACTGAAGATGAAGAAAGTGAGGTGGATGTTTCAGTCATGGATATCCTTCCACTCACACCAACTCATAACCCCATAAAATTATTTGAAGAAGAAGTTGATGATCATCTCCAACAAATAAAAATTGTGATGGAGAGTGAGAAGGAATCCTATCTCCGGCTCTTTCGAAGGTACATGCACCTATTCACTTTTGATTACAAGGAACTCCGTCAAGTAAGTTGGGTAGAACATTGTATTGAGCTGGTAGATGGTGCTAAGCCCATAAAGCAAATGCCATATAGAATGAATCCTAATTTTTCCAAGACTGTAAAAGAAGAAATAGATAAGTTGCTTGATGCAGGATTCATATTTATTGTGGAGAATTAGAATGGGTTTCTCCCATTGTGATCTCAATAAAAAAGAATGGGAAGCTACGCATTTGTGTTGATTATAGGAAGCTCAATAAGGAAACAAAGAAGGATCATTACCCTCTTCCATTTTCAGATCAGATCTTGGACGAAGTAGCTGGCCAGGAGTGCTATAGTTTTCTTTGATGGATATAGCAGCTACAACCAAGTTCGTATAGCAGAGAAAGATCAGCTGAAGACCACATTCACCACTCCTTGGGGAATGTTTGCTTATAGAGTTATGCCTTTTGGGTTGTGTAATGCTCTAGCAACATTCCAGCGTTTGATGAATAGGGTGTTCGAACCCTACATTGAGACCTTCATCAGAGTATTTCTAGATGATTTTTACATCTATGGGAGCAAGTTGGACCACCTACACCAAATGGAGACAACATTTCAAAGGTTAGATGAAGCATAAGCCTCAATAAACCCTACAAAGTGTGTCTTTGGATGTTCTAAAGGCGTTTTGTTAGGGCATGTTGTATCCAGAGATGGTATTGGTACTGATCTTGATAAAGTTTCAAAAATCAAAGATTTACCATTTCCTATTAATAGAAGTAAGTTGAGATCATTTTTAGGCCATGTGGGTTACTATAGAAGGTTCATCAAGAATTTCTCAAAGATTGCACGTGCATGACCACTAACTTGGTTCTTGAAGAAGGATGTTACTTATGAACCAGGAAATAAGGCGCATGAAGCTTTTGGACAACTGAAGGAAGCCCTGGTGTCTTCACCTGTTTTGAAGAATCCAGATTGGAGCAAGCCATTCATTGTGTACACTGATGCCTCAGATGCAGCACTAGGAAGTACTTTGAGCCAAAAGGATGAAAATGGGAATGAACATCCAATTTACTTTGGGAGCAGACAAATGAGCAGTGCTGAGGTAAATTATACTGTAACTAAAAAAGAGGCTCTGGCTATCATTTTTGCTATAAAGAAGTTTAGAAATTACTTGCTAGGGCAAAAATTTATAGTTGTAACAGATCATCAGGCTCTAAAATATATTGTAAATAAGCCTAACCCATCAGGGAGGATAGCAAGATGGATAATTTTGCTACAAGAATTTGAATTTGATATTATAGATAGGCCAAGAAAGAAGCATGTCAATGTAGACCACTCTCTCTAGCCTATGATGGTTTAGGATCATCTTGTGATGATGATGATTTCCCGATGCAATAATGTTATCCCTTGACACAATCCCTAGTGAATACATAGATATTTGGAATTATCGAATGAATTCAAGTTTCTGATGGTGCCAATGCAAAGACTAAGAGAAAGATTACTCAAGCCGAGTCGTCCATAGTATATTACGCATGGAGTATTATTTCGAATAGGACCGATGGACAGATCAAGAGGCGGTTGGACGTGATCAAGGAAGGGGCTGCTAGAAGAATTCCACAATGGTACATGTGGAGGGCACTTCTGGACAACTTACAGTAAGAAGGATCTTGGATGCAGGTTATCACTGGCCCACTCTTTTTAAAGATTGTTATAATTATTGTAAGACATGTGATATTTGTCAAACACATGGTAACCGTAAGACTTCATCAGCTCCATTATGTCCTATTCTTCCCCTTGGTCCCTTTAAAAAGTGGGAATAGACATTGTAGGTCCTTCCAACTACATCACGCCAAAATAAGTATATTGTAGTTGCACTGATTATTTAACCAAGTGGGTTGAAGCTAGGGCATTGAAAACAACTTCCATGGATGAAGTGGCAAGGTTCATGTATGAACACATTGTCACCGATTTGATTTCCCATTATAGATTCTAACAGATCAATGAAGCCACTTCATTAATGAGGTGGTAGAAGCCCTAGTCAATAAGTTTTCTATTAAGCACGGGAAGGAAACAACATACAAGCCAAGCACAAATGGACAGTGGAATGAACAAATTTTGTGTTGTGTCAAATTCTAGCAAAGATGCAGCCTTGCAGTACATAAATGGGATAAAAGATTCATACAGCATTGTGGGCATATAGGGGCAACATCAAAGTTAGCAACAGGATACTCCCCATTTCGGTTGGCCTATGGCATTGATCCGATTCTTCCTATTGAGTTTGATATTCCCACTTTGTGAGAGTTATGAAAAATGAAAGGATGGATGAAAGTGATTGAAGAAAAGAAAGGTTGGTACATCTTCATTTTTGCTAGAGGAAATGAGAGAAATAGCAAAGGATACAAGCCATAAGAAGAAAATGAAGCGGAAGGAATAATTTGATCAAAAGATCCGGTGGTCTCCATTTCATGTGAATGACTTGGTTCTAGTATATGATTCCGGATACAAAAAGAGAAGACAGAAAATTTATTCCAAAATGGATGGGGCCCTACAAAATAGCAGATGTGCATGAAAATGATACGTACCAATTTGGAGGAATTGGATGCCACTCCCATTACAAAATGGGTCAACCATGAAAAGTTGAAGATTTTCAAGCACTGAGAATAGTCTACTCGAGGACGGAGTAGAAGCTTGGAAGGGGAAGATGTCGACACTAAAATTTTCCTCCGTAATTTCTATTTCATTAATGTATGTATTAGGAATAGGATGTTGTTAAGTATAATTAGTAGTAGCGTCTGATAGAAGATAACGGCGCCGTCGATGCGGTGTCTGAATAATGTGGAGTATGGTAAGCAGTCAAAGTATAATAGGAATGTTGTAAAAATTAAATATTTGTCGTAAGTGGTCCGGTAATGTTAAAATGTCAAAGTTTGGGTAATTAGAGAAGTAGGGTCTACGTGATTAGGAATTAGAAATATTATATTGGTAATAAGGACAAGGAGTGAGGTCATAAATATTTTTAGATATTTTATTTGTAAAAAGTCTAAAAATGTGGAACCCATGTAAAATGATAAGGTTTATCTTATCTTAAAAGATAAGCTTACATGTACGAGATAAGAGTTAAGGTATGGAATATGATTCATCGAGTGGATTTTTATCCTATCTTAGAGATAAGATGGATAAGCACTGGAAGTTCTATAAATAGAGAGACCACCCCCTCATTTAGCATAGAAAGAAGTAGTGAGAAATATTGTAGGAAGTGTGCGAAGGAAGCCATCAGTTTAAAGGTGTGTTGAAGAAGCCATTAAGAGGTGTAATTGTAAAGTTTCTCCCATAGTCTTGGTGAAAGGCAAGTGAAGTCAATAACACTCGAAGTGCCTCATGGGTGAGATTGTAACAATTTCATGTTAATATCATAATTTACTTTGGTATTTCATATTTGTCATCATTTTGTCTTATCATAGTCGATGGTATTCTTGTGTTATGTTGTTGTTTTGTTTCCAGATTACATCCACCAAACTAAAGGCTGTGCATTAGTAAATAATCATAGCACGAGGAGTTCCGGTGAAGAATTATCATAGTCTTAGGATTGGTGATGACGAGGAGGATCTCATGGAGGAGAAATGAGAGGAAGAAAATGACTAAGTCCCGAATTTAATTTTTTTAAAAATGCGCATGGATGGGATACTCATATTTTTGTGTCCCTGACATCCCTCACCTTAGGGACATGAGGGACATCAATTTCCATGGTGGTCAAGAGGACGACATGTGTCCTTGATTCGATGACAAGGGATTATCTTGAAAAATGCACTCGGGGCTAAAAGTCAGTCCCATTGGTGACCTAAAGACTTCCCATAGAGAATGGATGCATTTTTCCATGTTTAATGTCCCTCTCCTCAAAGGGACATGATGGACATCAAATTCCACGGTTGTCCTAGAGCTGACACGTGTCCTCAATCTAATGGCGGGGTGTTTGAGCTCCAAAATACACTTAGGGGATGAAATTTGTAACATGGGTGACCAAAAGACTCCCCATAGGGGTTGGGAAATTTTACAAGGGATGATGTACATGACCTCGGGGATTTTGAGGACATAAAATCCCGACAAGCTCCTAGTGCTTGACATGTTTCCTCCCGAATATTGACTAACTCCTCGACCGCCTCCGGGAGGGTGACATGGAGCGATGATAACTTGACCTCCCGATGGAATTACTTGGTGAAATATTATATGATCCTAACTGAAAATGGAATTTTTAATCCAATACTAGGGTATCATGTCTTAATTTATCCATTGGATCCCTGAAAAATTGTAATTTTGATCGAGACTCCACTTGTGCTCGAGAAAAACTACCTACAAATCCTATGCGCCAAGGTGTTGTGAAAAATGATTTCATAATCATATAGGTATTATAATCCCATTTCAGTAAATGTTTTATTTTACCTCTAACTCCATCTAGAGCTCCCACAATAACCTTTTGTAGATTAGTAGTTGTTTTAGGCCTATGTACTGCCTAGGCTTGTGAACCCTAATTTTACTCAAACTGATCCAAGTCTATCATAACTTCCCCAAACCTTCCAAAATCATTTCCATGATGTGCTAAGGTATTCAATTCAACTCCATGTTTAATTAGGCCCTTCCATTCCACTCTAAGAGGGTTGATCCAATCCTAGGAAGGCTAGTGATAGCCCTTCCCAATACTGCTAGAAGATAGCATCTTTTGATGGACTCCTAAAATCACCTAGGGGGTTTATTTGACTTTCCTAAATCACCTATGGGAATGAATTTAAATTGATTAGGAGATTTTAGACTAACCTGGATAGACTTGGGGTGCTTGGGAATGATAAGACATGAAAAAATTGACACAACAAGTATAGTTTTCATGCTTGTAAATTATTTCCTTATTACACATTTGACATGACAACACTCTTCATGTTAACCTTTCTTGAGTATTGAAACACCATTTATTTATTCCATCACCACCCCTAGTATAGTTTCATTTCTTGCAAGTTCCTTTCCTAAAACCCATGAAAATATTAGCACAGTATAGATAACCATTTTATTGCACTAGGAATAGTACATAACTTAGTTTAGGAAGAGGAAGTTGGCTTTCTCTCGAAGGTTCACCTCAAGCTCAACTTCCACAACTTGAGAGGTGATCCCATGTTTCCCAATCACACCGAACATCATTTTCACATTACGGACACTCGAAGGGTGCGGTGATTTGGTGACAAATATTTTTGGCATGCCCTATGGGATAGAGTTGGTACTTTTCTTCTCACTTACACAAGTCAAAGTACCTAGAGACTTGATATATCTAGATTCAAATTATCAGTTCCTTACCTCATGTGAATAATTCATACAAGAAATTCTTCAAAGAAAGGAAATTATTTTCATATAAAACTTTCCTTGTCTCCTCTAAAGAGAAGAAGAAGAGGTGTTTCAATATCACCAGTTATAGCTTTACCTTGTAGGGGTCATTCAACTCTTCCATATAGAAGGTTTCCTCTGCCAAGGTATAATCAACCTCTTTCTCGCTTATGACACAAAATCAAGTTTTTTCCCCTTTCAATACAAGCAACCCTATTATGTTGGCTCAATGTGACCTTATACATTTTTGGCACTCGAAAGTTCACCATTTTACATAGGGGAAACTCATGTTACTCCAGTGAAACATATTCTTGATGTAGCCAGCATTTGTGTAGTACACAATATCATGGAGGTCAATGTTACAGTTAGACTTCTTGCTACCTCTTTCAAGGGAAAGCACTTCAATGGTTTCAAGGGTTAAGTGGTGGAACTATAACCACTTGGGATGATTTAGGAGAAAATATTTGTAAACATTTTGAAGACAAGAGTGATCACCTATCACTTTTAGAACAACTCACTACCATGAAGATAGCTCCCCAAGAATACATGAGTGATTTCAACTTCCAATTCCATAGGACACTGGAATAGGATTCAAGAACTCATAAAGCCTTCTCTAAATAATTCATTCTTGTACTATTTACAAGCCTTAAATAGTGATGTAGCAGTTATGGTCCAGTCCATGGGAGGGACTACATTACGTAATCCCTACAAAGTTTCCATAAGAGTTGAAAATTCTTTGATTCGGTGTTTAAAGATATCTCGACAACCACTAAGGCCATTGTCTCAAGATATTATGAATAATCAACCAATCATTGCTTCTATACCAAGTAGCCTCTAACCAACTTGAGGTCATTTTAGCCCTACCTCTTCAAATGATATATTTGAAGTCAAGCCAATGCTTTGCAAACTTTTGGAAATGGGCTCTTTGCACTCAAAGGAAACAATTTCAATATAATTGTCCATACCAGCCACAAAACCAACAATAATAGGCTAACCATCTTCGGGAATCACAAGTATCAACAAGCATTTTCTAAAGGACAACCCCAATGCCCAAAGAAGTGTTAGAACAGTAGGAGAAATTCCCTTCAGCATAGTATAACAAATGAAGAAAACCAATATAAGCATTACTATGTGGGACACACTTTCAATTCCTTCTCAAAGGAACGTGTTGTGTGAAGATTTGACAAGTTTTGGTACAACTAATGGATCATAGGGTCATGGAGCAGAAACTACTACAAGTTTTTGTCAACTAGATGGGAAAATTATTCCTAATGTATACAAACCACACCATTCTATATTTCCCTAATCATTAGCAACCACCTAGTGCATAATTGTATGATTGATTATGGTGCTTTAGTAGCTCGTTCATGCTCAAAAAAATTGCAGAAGTACTAGGTATACAATATATGCTAGTTGTAAGATGATTTGTTCAGCTAGAATGCACAACTATTAAGACTGTTGGAGTTATTAAAGGAATTCAACTTACCATCCATGCATGCCTAAGTTATTCATTCACTTAAGAAATATCAGTCATTGATCTCCCTCCTCTATTTGCCATCTTCATACCAAGATGGGAAGTTATCTATCGACTTATTAGTCACATATGATTCGCAAGACTCAATATAGAACCAAAGAAACTATAAGGGTAGAACCAATATTCCATAATCATGTAGAACCCTAAACTACTAGTCCTATAAATGGTAATTATACCATTGGAGATATGGAAGAAGAATATGTTGATCATGAACTAACCACTCTCATTGAAGAAGTCCACGATATTGTGCTAGATGAAGTAAGTGGAGATCATTAGTACAATCCCTACACTAATGTGTTGGTAGAAGAATAATCTAGTTTGCTATTGTTGGAAGAAACAAGATTGGGTACATACTACATTCATGAAGAAGATACAATCATACCGCAACTTGTCAAAACACCAAGCGATTTGGAAGGACTGTGGAAATTGTTCTTCAATGGCTCAAGAAGTAAGAATGGATATGGTGTTGGTGTTATATTAATTTCTCCAAAGGGAGATAAGTACTTCTCATCTTTCCTATCGCAATTTAGTTTTACTAATAATGTTTCTTAATACAAGGCCCTTGTGTAAGGAATTAAACTAGCCCAAAAGAAGGAAATAAAACCCTGAGTATTTTTGAGACAATGAGTTAGTTGTAAATCAAGTGACGGTACACAATGCCTCCAAAAATGATCTTTTAAGATCATATAAGAACCAGGTTTGGTACTTGATTGAATATTTTGAAGCTTTTGGGATCCATGCAGTTCTAGAAATCAAAAATCAAGATCTTTGGTAGGTTTTCTACAATTATATCACAATACGACGTACTGTTGATATCATGAAAGAAGGGCAGCAATTTGTTAAAATTGTGGTTCGACACTCTTTGTCCTTGATAATTTGAGTAGTTAGCAATCTGCTCGATAGTGACAAATTTTTTTTATTTTCCTACAAAAAGAGGCGGAGTTTGCTTTAAAAATCAAGATAAGTTGCAAAAATCATATGGTGATCAAATCATATAATGGAAAAGAAAAAAACTACAAAAATTCTTAGTCTCTTTGGAATCAATCTTCAATTGGATGATCAAGCCAAAAGAAAAAGCTCTAATATGGTGGTCAAAGAATAATATTTTGAGGAAGTCAAGTAAAGAACGGAAAAGTTTCTAAAGATTGAAAAAATGTTTACATCCGAACAAAAATAAGATTTCATTAAACTTTTTAAATATTAACATGACATTTTTGCATGGATTTATAAATAACTATGTGGTTTTGATCCAGTGTCAGTACAACATAACATCAATCGATTCATAATTCCAAGTTAGTTTGTCGAAAAAAAAGAGGCCAATTAATCCAAAAATTGAGCCACTAATAAGAAAGGATCTAACGAACATCATCGAGGCCTATATAAGCTTTCGATAAAGAATTCCTCATGGGTGGCCAATCTAGTTCCCATAAGGAAGAAGAATAGAGAGATTCGATTGTGCATAGATTTCAGGGATTTGAATCATGCCTCATTGAAAGACCATTATCCTCTTCCATCAATGGAGCATATCCTTCAAGCGATGAAAAGAGCTCAAAGATTTTCTTTTCTTGATGGATATTGCAGTTCAATAAAATTATGGTCAAAGAAGCCAATCAATTTGAAACGGGTTTCACTACCAAGTGCGGCACATATGCCTATAAAAAAATGCCATTTAGATTGTTTAATTTTTGGGATACTTTCCAAAGAGCAATGGACATAGAATTTAATGGAATAATAAATGATATCATTTTGGTTTACCTTGATGATATAATCTGTATACTCTAAGCATGTAGAAGATCACATCATGCATCGAAGGAAGGTTTTCCAAAGGTGTAGGGAATTTGGGGTTTCACTTAATCCTAAGAAGTGTATTTTTGTAGTGCATAAGGGAAAGTTGTTGGGACATGTTGTTAATGTGGAAGGACTATCAATCAATCTAGCCAAGATTCATTCAATTATGTCCTTATCTCTCCCAAGTCACAAGAAGGGTATGATAGTTTTCAGGAACCATAAATTTCGTGCAAAGATTCATCGTTCAATTTATGAAATTGGATAAACCACGACAACCTTGCTAAATAAAAATATTTCATTCTCATGGAAAAAGGAAGGAAGGGAGAGCTTCAAAGCCATCAAAATGGCCATTTCTCAAGCTCCCACACTAGTAAACCTCAGGTTTGCTAAAGAATTTATCCTTTATGCTTTTGCATGTCAAGAGAAAATTTTAGGTATCCTCGAGAAAAATGACAACCTGATGGAGAAACCAATTTATTTCTTAAGTCAGTCGCTCAAAGAATACAAGCTCAAATATTCATTCCTTGAAAAACAAGTCTTTGCGGTTATTCAATATTTTAAGAAATTCAATCACATGTTGTCCAACAACAGAATTCATCTGATGGTGTCTACTCCAGGTGTCAAAGAATTGTTGTTTAAAAATAGATTAACAAAAATCATGATGGATGGATCACGAAGGTGATGGAGTATGATGTACATAACAAAGCCACCAAACTTTTTAGAGGTAAAGGTTTGTGTCAACAACTTTCTACAGACATGGAATCAAAATATGATTAGGATGGGATGCTCCTAAACACTGATGAGAGTGATGATCAAGTTGAGTGGTTATCTAAAATGAAGAGCTTCATTTTTCGAGGATTATATCCTGTGAACATGGATAAAAATCAAAGATGTAATTTCCATCTTTATTCTATTCCATATGTTTTGGTAGATAATGTTTTCTTTCGAAAGGATTTATACGTTGTTCTCCTTCAAAGTGTGTGGGATTGAATTAGGTAAGTAAGATACTAGAAGAGTTTAACAATGTCCTATACGGAGGACATTAGTCCATACAAACAACTTCTACCAAGATCATGTGAGGCGACTACTATTGGTTAGATTTTTCCAAATATTTCCATCTCTAGGTAAGAAAGTGTAAGGAATGTGCCTTTTCACTTTGCAAGTAGAAGTTGCGCAGCTTTCCCACCGCATCCAATTCAAGTGGATCAACCCTTTGTTCAATGGGGTTTGGATTTCATCAAAATGATTAATCCTCCATCCATTGATAGACATAAATGGGTCCTTACTAAAACAGACTATTTTACTTGATGGATGAGGTAGTAGTATTGAAAGAGAGAAATGAGAAAGTAGTTCTTGATTTCTTAGAAGGTATAATGACAAGGTTCGGTGTTCTATTTATAGTCATTTCATACAATGCAATGGATTTTCTTGGTATGAATTTCAGTGAATGGGCTGCTTAGAATGGGGTCTACCTTAAGACTTCATCCAATTACTATCTGCAAGGAAATGGATTGGCTTATTCTAGCAAAAAAAAACCTCATAAGGGTTATTAAGCGCACAATGGAGATTAATAGGAGGAATTGGCATACACAACTTAAGAATGCCTTATGGCGAGATCAAATCACACCAAAAATATCCATCAAGAATTCTCTTTTAATGCTTGAATATGGAAAAGAAGAAAAACTTCCACTCTCCTTGGACTTACCTTCTTTTGAGTTGGCTCATTAGCTTGAAGTTATGGAGAACGATCCTTTGATAGTTAGGTTTGCAGAACTAATAGATTTGGAAGCAGTATAGAACAAGGCTATGAAGAATTTGGAGTGACATGAGCCTCGAGATGAAGAAATATTTTGACCATAAATCATCGAGAGGCATTTCCAAGGCGAGATTTAGTTCTCAAATGGGATGAACATAGAGACAAGCTAGGTGGGCATGCCAAGTTTGACACTCTCTTGAGCGAGCCATACATCATCATGAGTTGCAAAGAGGTGAATTAATTTTCTCTATCCAAGATTAATGGAGAAGAACTACCCTTTCATGTGAATGGGATACATCTCAAAGATTTTTTTGAGAAGCATTCCACCCCTTGTATAGTTTAGTTAGGTGTTTTCCTCCAAGTGCTTATTCACATTATTGTGTTGATGTTATTTTTCTTTCCATTTTTTCATTTTTGTGTTGTTCTTGCACATTGTATCATCCTAGGAAGTTTCTCAAGGGAAGGAATATTCAAATTTTCTATAATAATTTCATAAATCTTCCTAATTCAAAATACTACAGTGTTCATAATGCCAATCACTAAAAAAATTCAGTATACCTCATGCCTAACATTTCAGGGAGGTCCAAGATCAGATTTTCTCAAGGGGATTCTAGGATGTATCAAAGAAGATCAAATTACTTTCAAGATTTAAACATTGAATCCATTCCCAATGGATGAATTAAGGCTATTGGAATCATTCTTAACAAGAAATCATCCCTAAGAGGTTGCGAAAAATGTTATCCAATTTTGTACACAGGGTAAAATTGGACAACGGGGTCCTATTACAATCAAATTATGACTTTGGTCCTAAGGGCCTATTACCAAATTTTCCCCTCATGAAAAATTGGACAACCAAGAACTTGCATGCATAGAAAATGGAGCAATTAATTCATTCATGGAGGCTTACATTTTGGATTTGGGAGAATAAAGTTAAAGTAGGCCCGAGTAAGTTCTAGAGATTTTGGGTTTTGGTCTTGAGAGGTGGATCTTTTTGGAGATCTCGGTGAGTTAAATGTTCCAAAACCCAAAACTCTAAAAGTCTAAAATTTCAGACTTTCGGGTTTTGGGGTTTCAAAGATCTCAGAGCATGAAGTTCAAAAAAATAGAGGAAACATTTTGAAACCTGAAACTTTGAAAGTCCAAAATTTTGGACTTTTGGGGTCTCAAGGATCTCGGTGAGAGAAAAAAACCCAAAACCCATAAGTCTAAAATTTTGTGCTTTTAAGTTTCATGGTTTTGGGGATTCATGATTCAAGGTTTTGGAGTCTCCAGTGGAAAAATAAGAAAAGTAACCAAAAATGTTTGAAATCTTGAAAGTCTAAATCCTGAAATGTTTCATAAATTAGAAGTCAATGTAGGTTTCGGGGTCAACATGGTGGCAGTTTTAGCTTTCAGAATTTTGGAGGTTGGTTTCAGACTTTCAGAACTCTCAGGAAAATTTCGTAGATGAATAATGTTTCAATCTCCGAAATGGAAATGTCCAAAAGTTCAAATTTTGGGATTTCGGAGGTTGCATGCATTTGAGTTTCAAATTTTAAAACTCCTAGCCCGCCATTTTCACATAATGAGATGTCAAGCTTTATATGGCCATAACTTTACTGGGAGCTCGATTTGTAAAAGAAAGGACTTTTTCAAATGTTACAAGTATCCTCTATGCAAATACGAAATACTGATTAGTAAAAATTAATAAATTTAGTCTTCCATTTCTAGAGGGTGTTACACTTCTCACCTACCTAAATAATGAGTTATGGGCTTCCTTTCTTGCTCAACAAGGAACAACACATGGAGGCATGAGTTTTGCGGTAGAACCCATCATTGTTATAAGTGAATTCAATGCATTTGTTGGGTGGTTAGAGTAGGATTTAAAAATTCTTCTATCTTCTTCTTGTCATTTTTGCTATATATTGTAAGGAAGGGAATTTTTCAAAAGGTTGGACATTTTGGCTTTGCACCCTCCCTTATTATCTATCGTAAGTGGTCTTGTGGAGTTAATAACCTCCCATCTAACTTTAAATGCAATCTTGCATCTTTGTCAATGTAATGGTCAGTATCAAATTTTTAGAGCAATAAAATAAGTCTATTGATGATTTCAACCCTCTCTTATGTTCATTGTATCTTCCTAATCTCTCGTTGCAATCACAGTTATCTCGGCAGGTGGTTGTATTACATTTTTAATGGTATATGTTTAATTGCAAATCGTGTGTTCAAAATTCCTTTGGTGCCTCACTTTTATTAATTTAGGTTTATTTTCTTACATCTCCTTAACCATGTCTCCTTGATATGTTAGAGTAGGTTTTAGAGTAGATCCTCTATAATTTGAATGTGTGCATCGAGAAAAGAAGAATAGGATTCAACCTTCATCCAGATATCTTTCCGATTGCAGAAGTCCCACACTTTGGGAAAAGCTTCATGTTTTACAATCACACCGAGAGTCTCAACCTATCAATTTGCAGACATTCAAGGTGTTGTGATTACACAACAATAGGGCCTATTTCTTGTCATCATGAGATAACATGATTAAAATAATTAATAATTTCCATAGGTGAGTGCACCTAACATTCAATGACGTCAAATTGAGCTCAACTCAGTAATAACTTGGTGTTTACTTAGTTGATAACTCATTCGTTCATCATTAGAACTCAACTTGATGGGTCAGTCGAGCCCAACATTGAAGCAATTTGGTTTAACTCATAAAAGGAGAAATAACGAGTGTAGAAACTCAAATTAGGTCATACTCCCTTTGGTCCCCCGTGAAATAAACACCTTGAACACATTCACCTAACCATGACCCCTTTCATCCAACTCTAATATTAATTTAATTAAATTAATTCATTATCCTCACAATATTTAATATTTAAATATCCTAATCGAGATAATGCCCACATATCCACCTCAACTAGCCACCCCACCCTAAGACCTATTCTTAGTAAGTTGCCATAACTAACTAAGACCTACCCAAACCCTAAAAATCAATGCCTACATTCCCTCTAACCACATTCCCACCTATTAGAAGGAAGCTTCCATACTAATCTGCAGAGTAAAAGAAATGAGATCCCAAAAAATAAAGGGGATTTTCCTAGTTTGGTAAACCTAGGAAATCCCACCCTAATCGATTTGGTTACCCTTAACCGTCGCATTTGGTTAAGTTGGAACCTCCGTCGGTTACCATTTAACCCCCAAAACAACCTTATTTTGAGGTTGGCACATTTTTGAGAGATAATCACATATTTTGAGAACAAATGACAAAACCAGAGCTGCATGTAAGTAGAACAAGCATTAGTATACACATCGAACATCCATAGCACATGCACTGATTCAATCACACAACCATTTTCCTTCACAGGAGCATCGAAGATGCACTAGCACTACACCAAGTTCATTCCATTTGATCACCCACCATTACCAACAGGCATCAAGCTCGTACAAACAGTAAGTTTTGTTAACTAGCACTCATATATTCATCATTTGGTAGATCCTTTTACATCTGTTATTAGATTTTGCTCTCATTTCCATTCCCCATCATCTACCTCCATGAAAACTTGACCATCTTTTTATCCATACCCTTGCACTACCCATACCTGGATCTTTATCATTCCTGTGCATTTCCGAATCCACATAAACCTTTCCTTTTACCTTCATTTTTAGCTAGCCTCAGATCTATCACCCAACCAAGTTTCTATTAAGTTTCCTATACCCCGACCATACCGACGCCAGTTACCCACAACTATCGCTGATTAACCTAAACCAACACCGGTCATACTAGACCAACGCCGTCTCTATGTCTTTTACTAGGAATTAAGAACAAATTTTCTAAACCTCCACCCAAAACCTTAACCCGACCAATGCCAACACCTTGATAGTGACCTTGACCATCATATTTAATCATAGCTTCACCTTTTATAAACCAATTTGTTTATTGTAGATGAATGAGATACCTAAATAATTTTAACTATAGTAGGATTTACTTTATTATCAGCATTAAGTTGTTTTAAACGGTGGATTGACATCTGTCTGCAGGAAGTATCACACATCTCGGATCTAGAGACACTAGGTAGTCCATTGCATATATTGTATAAATTTTATTTGGTGGTCTTGTGTTCCATTTCAGGTAGTTCCTCCAAGCAAAAAGGAATCTCTCACAATCAGTTGTGGATTCAGAAGTCATATGCACGTAACAACCTACAACCAACATCTCAACAGGTATTCCTCCTAGCCCTTTACCCTTATTTATTTCATCAACATTTGAAGAAAGCATATAGAATCAGGTGAAACATTTTGGCAAGCTCGATGGGACCCATTTGAGGTTATTTGTATTATTTCATTTCTAGGAGAAAATGTTGTATGTTTGTTTCTTTTCTAAAAGTTTTTACATTAAAACTTTCTCTCCTAGTACATTTTCTCTTCTATTGTCTAAAATCAATCTTATTTTGGTGCTTAAAATGAACATTTATTCCCTTTCATTAGTATTGAATTAGTGAAAGAGCATTCCTTCTCTCTGTTCATCTATTTGTGGCATCGAATTCTACATTTTGATTTGGGTTTTAAAATCATTTCATTTCATTCTACTTTTCTCGCATTAGCTCACATTAATTAAGGGCAACCTATATCTTTGGAATTCATTCCCGGTGATGGTTCACAAATGAATCGTAGAAAATAACTTCCTTTCTTTTTCTCTTTCGATTCTTAACCAAACATCACGAATTTAAAATATATACACATTCTTAAAAAACATATCAGCAAGAAGAAGTTGTAGGTGATCACACGATCATGGCATAGTGGGCACCCCGCTAGTAATCTTTGTTCGATACCCCATCAAAGGATGGCCCACCCCTACCATAACATACCTGAAACCTCTCCTTCTTTGTAGGAAGCCATCCTCACCAAAAAACTCTATTTTACGGTTCATGAGTCAGTCCTTAAATATCATAAGCTAAAGAAACATAATAGAAAAAGCACTCTTAGGATTGTATTTTTCTTAGTGTTTCTACTTGGCTTGTGTTTTGAGGTGAGAGGTCACATTCTTCATTTTTCTTATTTCCCCTTACATGCTCCTCATCATAGTTGGTGTATTCCAACTTCATCTGAGTGTTCTGGACCATATTCTCATCATTCTCAGAATTCTAGGTTTGATTCCACATCAAATTTTAACTCACAAACACATTTTCTTCATCACTATTTCAATTTCACAGTAACTAGTGTCGGTCTAGTGACCATCGTTGGTTACCCTCTGACCGTCATTGGTTTTACCCAACCGACATCGGTTCATTGTTCTTTTGGTTAACCTACCCAAAAGGACACCTATTCCACTTCTTTAGTTTTTTAGAGTCTCTGTCACTCTTATCATATTTATTAACTTGGTAGGTCACATCAGCATTTTGCATACCTAGAAAATTTTTCCTTATACCTTGTTTTAGACCAACTGTCCACTTTCCATAGTAGTGGCATCGGTTATGATTTTGTGATCGGTGTCGTTTAACCTAATTGGCATTGGTTAGCCTGTGTCATTTTCGAGCTGACATTTTAACCCCAATTCACCTACCACTATATATTTATCCTATCTGTGATGTATTTATGTGTCATTTATAGAAATTATTATTACCACGTTAGTACCTGTTCACATGGTACTGACACATCGACAAGAAAGCACCCTCGTATTCCATCTCAGTTTTCAAACACTCCCACCTAGCCCTTCACCACCTTCCATTTTATCACCCGCCATGGAACCTATCCAACCTATCTCTATCGCTACCGAAGACGAGGAGTTCACATGACTCCTTGACAAAAATCCTATCGCCTTGCATTTTTACCTTTCCCACTCATCCACTCGAGATTCCTTAGGTTATTTGATATATGGAATGCCCATATCTATCCCCGACTCTCGTTCCCATTCTGCGTTATCCCCATCCAGCTTCACACTACCCACATCTACCTTACCCCGGTCATTTCACATTTACATGCCCTACCTTACCATGGTCGGTTACCCTATATCGAGATCGGTTACCCTTAACCGACATCAGTCACCCTCTCTTCCACATTGCCCACAATTTCACCCTATTACCCTACCCGTCACTCTTTTTTCCCTACTTAACCTTTTACCCTACCCCCTACCCCCAATTTTTTCCCTAAATCCCTTTTTATCCTACACTCACCTCACTTGGCCACACCACTTGACCTTCTTGACCTTACCCTTTATCCCCTCACCTCATCCTCATTTGGGGACTCATTATTTTACCCATACCTCAGCCCTACCCATTTCGTGACCTAGATTATTAGACCTGGAACATCACTAGTGACCTTTGACTTTATGTGTTCGCTATTCCTTACGGCATTTTTACTGTGTTAATTTAAATCCTAACCTTTCCTTGCCTCTTTCGTGACCGTTTATCGACTCCAACCCTCGGTGTACCGAACATACCTAAATGTTCCCGCACCTAATGTGCATCGTGTTTCCTTACCATATCCTATACCTTGGATACCAAAATCACTTCAACCTTATTTGGATAAACCTATCGACCTTAGACAATGTAGATTTTCCTTCTCTTCAACATGGTAATGTTTTTCGGTTTATACATGTGTGTGCGTTTGATGTCACTACCTTCGACCCTAACCCATTACTGGATTACCTCGGTGGAACTTTTTCCCCTTTTTTACCCGTTACCCCACCTTCATCTTCATCACATTCACCTTTTATCAAACCACTCATCGATTCTTCCTTCTACCTCATCTATTCCTAGTTTGAGGGGGATCACCTTCACTTACACATGGGGTAACCACATCTTATTTTTGTTAGCGTAAACTACAGATACAAGCTACGTAACAAAAAGGGGAAAAATGTAGACACTAAAATTAGGTCATACTCCCCTTGGTCCCCCGTCAAATAAACATCTTGAACACATTCACCTAACCATGGCCCCTTTCATCCCACTCTAATATTAATTAAATTAAATTAATTAATTATCCTCACAATATTTATTATTTAAATATCCTAATTGAGACAATGCCCACATTTCCACCTCATCTAGCTACCCCACCCTAAGACCTATTCTTAGTAAGTTGCCATAACTAACTAAGACCTACCCAAACCCTTAAAATCAATGCCTCGCATTCCATCTAACCACATTCCCACACATTAGAAGGAAGCTTCCATGCTAGTCCGCGCAGAGTAAACGAAATGAGATCCCATAAAATAAAGGGGGTCTCGCTAGTTTAGTAAACCTAGGAATTCTCACCCTAAGCGCGTCGGTTACCCTTAACCATTGCCGATTTAAGCGAAACCACCTTCGGTTACCATTGAACCCCAAAAACAACCTTATTTTGAGGTTGGCACATTTCTAAGAGATAATCATATCTTTTGAGAACAAGTGATGAAACCAGAGCTGCATGCAAGTAGAACCATCGTTAGTATACACTTAAGAGAATCTAGAGCAGTACCTAAAGCAATCACACTACCATTTTCCTTCACGGGAGCATTCGGGAAGCACCAAAACTACACCAAGTTCATTCCATTTGATCACCCACCATTACTAACTAGGCATCAAGCTCATACAAACAATAAGTTTTGTTAACCAGCACTCATCTATTCATCATTTGGTAGATCCTTTTACATATGTTATTAGCTTTTTCTCTCATTTCCATTCCCCCATCATCTACCTCCATGCAAACTTGACCATATTTTTATCCATACCCTTGCACTACCCATACCTAGATCTTAATCATTCTGTGCATATCTAAGATCCACATAAACCTTACCTTTTCCCTTCCTTTTCATCTAGCCTCAGATCTATCACCCAGCCAAGTTTTTATTGAGTTTCCTATACCCCGTCCCACAACCGTCACCGGTCATACTAGACCGATGCCAATCTCTCGTGTCTTTACCATGGATCAAAACAGAGTTTCTAAACCTCCACCAAATACCCAAAACCACCCATAACCTTACCCTGACCAATACCAACACCTTGATAGTGACCTTGACCTTTAGATTCAATCATAACTTAGCCTATTGTGAACGAATTTGTTTATTGTAGACGAATGAGATACCTAAATTATTTTAACTATAGTAGGATTTACTTTATTATCAGCATTAAGTTGTTTTAAACAGTGGATTGACAACCATCTAGGAAGTATCACACTTCTCGTATCTAGCACACGCTAGGCTGTCCACTCCATATATTGTTAAAATTTTATTTGGTAGTCTTGTGTTCCATTTCTGGTAGTTCCTCCAAGTAAAAAGGAAGCTCTCACGATCAGTTTTGGATTTAGAAGTCATACGTGAGTAACAACCTTTAACTAGCATCTCAAAAGGTATTCCTCCTAGTCTTCAACCCTTATTTATTTCATCAACATTCGAAGAAAGCATCTAGAATTAGGTGAAACAACGGGTTCAAGTCATATTAATCATTAGCTACTCAATGTTTTTATATCATATAAGGTTGAGTCAGAGCCGGGTTGTATCAACTCATTCAAACTAATCACATGGGTGTAATGAGAACTTAACATATCAAGCTGAAGAGAGTGATAGTTGTGTTGGAGCGAGTTGCTCATTCAAGGGTAAAGAGAGCTCACCCAATGTTGCAAGACTGAGTTGAGCTTGTTAGGTGAGATGTAGATCATTGAGAAGAGAGGTTTTGGAGTCGAAGGCCTATTTGAGAGGTATTCATTGATTATTTAAGCCGTCTCATCAAGCTAAGGGTTGGAGCTTGGTCGGTGGTTAGTTCAGTATAGGATGATTTGGTAAGCTATACAGATGTAGAGCTCGGGTTGTGTTGATCAAAGTGAGAGGCTTACTCATCACGCCGAGTTAATGAGAAACATTGAAGTTGAGCCATCATGTGAAGATTTAGAGGATGGTCCTATGTCCTTAGTATTGTGCCAATGGACCATCTTATCGATAACATTAATACGTTACAATGATAATATACCACAAATGGCTCAATGAGACGAAGGAGAATGTTGAGCTTGGTACAACTCTAAGGTGAGCTCATGAGTATCACGATGAGTTCATGGAAAATCAGAGATCAACAAGAAACTTCGCCATGGAATAGGTAGGGTGAGCTCAGATCAAGCTCAAGAAGGATCACAAGAGCTCAGAGTTGAGTAAAATCCAAGAGATCGTGAGAGGACATCACAAATGTGGACAAGAAATATCTTGAGAAGTATTTAATCCAGTTTAACCAAATGGCTTGACTTGGAGCTGGTATTATGATGGTGTGTTGAGCCCACATGAAGAGAGAACTCTAAGTTGGCATTGACTAAGACCAAGCTGAACCAAGGCATAAGTTAAAATGGCGAGCTCGCATGCTGATTTGTGCTATTATCTTAGGAAAGTTTTTGGATGGATTGGTGAGCCAAAATGGTCACTACTCGGAGGTAAATTGGCTTTCAAAGCTTGAGAATCCACCGATTTGGGTTTACGGGGAAATGTTTTTGAGCCATGCCATAACCAAGGAAATTTGGGGGCATTTTTCCGATAAAGCTGTGGAAAAGTATCCATCCTAGAAAATTTCATCCTCGTCGCCAAGTTTGAACAATTACTTGACAAACCAAGTCAATGTTTCCATGCAGGGACGGTTGAAGAGTTGATCTCTATGCTAGAACTATCATATTAGCAAGCCATCATGATCATTCCATGCAAAGAATTTTTCCCGAGTAGTTGTTTATTTGTCGGAAGCGTTGTGCGAGACAAGACAGGTTGATTCATTCAACAAGTTATGCAGAAAGTTGTTGAAAAACTGAGCAACATGGTGATGGTTGGCGATACTAGGGAATTGGATTGATAGGCTTGGCATTAATGAGATAAGTGGAATGTTACACAAGCATCTTGACATCGTAGGAGAAACTCTTACTTGGCCATCAAGATGAGGTCACAAAACTTGGCAACTCAAATTCATGGGCAATTTTCTCGGCATGAGGAGCATGGTGAATGGTTATAATCTTTGAGTGAACACAAAGAGATAAATTTTGATCGGGGTTGAGTTTTTGGAAATAGTCAAGAAGTGAGATCGCTTGATGTGTTAGGGAGGAGATAATTTAGACATGTAGCTAAATCAGGAAACAAAAGCAATAAGCCCAACAATGGACAAGTTTCACAATGGTGAGCATTCAAAATAGACCCTATGGAGGTGGTGGCTAATCAAAAACTGAAGTGAGATCGTAAATGAAGATTTGGAGACACTGGTATGGAATGTAGACTTGTGAGACTCATGAAGAGGGAGAAAATTTGAAACAACTCACTACAACAAGGTCATGAAGGAATCAACATCAAGTTCAAGGATAACGTGAGTCGAGGCATTGAGAGAAGTTAAACGGGAGGCAAGTTTGAAGTCAGCTCAAGGTTATGATTTGATGAACTTGGCATCATGGTGAAGCTTGGAAAAAATGAACTCTGTCTGAGAAGTAATTTAGTGTCAATGTGCCAATAGGACCGAGCAACAAAGGAATTTTCAAAATACTACCAAGTTAAAAAAATTCTATCAAGTTTGTGAGAGGGAGGTCATGATCAAATGGCCTAGTGATCGTATGATGAAGCCATGAGTAAATCTAACTCATACTTTGGAATGAACTCACATTTAGGGTGGTGACATCAAGAAATCACTTTTGGTGTTGCACTCATGTCAATTTGAAATAGAGATAATTTCATACACACAGATTAGTCATTAGGAGGAAAGGCCGGGTTAACTTGGTATTTTAGAAGAACTCACGACAACAATTAAAGATGTGAGTGTGAAGTGTTAAAGATCGAGTTAACTTAAACATAATGTTTAAACACTACAAGGAGCTCATGGGGTGTAGAGAAATAGGTGATATGTTTCTGATCACACCAAGGTGAAGAGACGTAGGAAAAGTTGGTGGTCACACAAGTCGAGCTAGGTTTAGAGTTCGTAAGATCTTGCAAAAGGAGTGATCTCTCGAGAGAGTTCGTTATGAGCTCAAACTTGTAGGACAAGCTAGTCAGAAAATAAAGAGGCATGGGTTTTTTCTTGTGAGCTCGAACGTAGGAGGATAATTTTCTATAGCTTGCTCGAGAAATGAAATATCTCTACTCAAGAGGAATTAATGGGTTTGCTCGGTGTTAAAGATTGAAGATCACATCGATGCCAAGTTGTGTGGTGGTTTTACAAGATGAGTCAAAAGGAGTGAGAAATCTGGATAATGGGTTAAGCGAGTTGCTCGTATGAGTTATCAATGAGAGAAAAGTTGGGCTAAAAGTTACATCACCAATTCAGGATTTTATGAAACATGAAGAAATTGACTTGGTGAACCAAGTTAAAGCCATGCTAAAATGGTAGAGGTGGAGGGAGCTCTTTCGAGTTCAACATGATGATATATTGAACAAATGAATTAGGCTTATTGAGTCATAAAGGAGATAGATAAACTCATCATAAGAATGAGCGACTCGAGATCAATTAGTTTAAACGTTTGTTTGTGGTGAGATGAATTGAGTTGGTGTTTGTTAGAGCTAGTTCAAACATGTAACTCACTCAAGTCACTTTTTTGGGTTAACCGAGTGAAGGCCAAGTAAATACAAAATACGGTGGAAGCTAATGGAGCTCGATAACCTCGGGTGAGTCAAGGCCCGATCAAGTGATACATAGCTTGAAGTGAAGGAAAAGGATCTTGGTGGATGGAACTCGGATTGGAGTTTGGTTGTGGTGAAGGTTGGAGGATTTCAGCCCAACTCGGTGAGTTGGCTCGGTGAGCCAACCATCGAGTGGGCTTTTTTACCATTTCGCATTTGACCCCCTTCCTCAAGTCAAAACGGTCGTGGGGGTCCGACCATAAATAGTAATTAAATTAATATTTTTATTTAAATATTTTATTAATAATATTTATTATTATTATTAAAATATTTTATTTAAATATTCCTTTAATTAAATAAAAGGATTAAGTCAAATTGGGTATTAATGATACATGATGGAACCTTCTCAAGTGGTTCAACCAACTATAATAAATAAATAATCATGTGCCTTCAATTTAGGAAGGGAATTTATGACTCCTTCTCTCCTCTCTCTTAACTTCTTCTATAAATGTAAGTTGGAATCTCATTCCAATAGGTTGGACAAGTTAGACTTCTGGGACAAGTGAATAGTTTTTCAAGAAACGTCCTTCTTTTACAAGTTGTCCTTGTATGTTGAGGGAACTTTCAAGCCTTTTTCAAAGATTGTAATGGCAACCATTACCTCTTCTAAATGTATGATGCATTGTGCATGTTTTTGAAGTAATAAAAGTGTGTGTTTTGTGACTAATCTTGGTCCTTTCATCCTACTATACTTCTTTTTGCCTTTCTCATGCTTGGATATACCCTTTTCAAGTGCACAATTTTTTTTTGGTTCTTCAAGTTCTATACATATCAAGTGGTGGAGCATTGCATGCGGTTAAGTTGTGGTGTTTTTTCACCCTTCTCAATTTCATACTTCTTCATTAGAATACTAATAACTTGTTTGTATGATCGAGTTTAACAAAGGGAACACGTGCTTCCTAGTTTGTGGTATTGTTTACCCTCTCTAAGTTGTAGTAAGTGAAGTTATCCTGTGATGAACAACACCCTCTTCAAGTTAACCCTTCCTATGTCTGGAAACACCCTTTATTTGGTGCATGACCACCCCTAGTATAGTTTCATTTCTTACATATTCCTTTCCCTAAAACCCATGAAAATGTTAGCATAGGTCTAGATAACTATTTTATTACACTCGGAATAGTACAACACTTAGTTTCGGAAGAGGAATTTGGCCTTCTCTTGAGGGGTGATCCCATGTGTCCTAATCACACCAAATGTCCTATTCACATTCTAGCCATTGGGAGGGTGTAGTGATTTGGTGACAACAACTATGTATATCCCCGTTGCCCTTGCCCCCACTTACACATCGACTAGTAATTCCTCGATATTACCCTCTTCCAATTTCCGCGTGTCATATCCCAACTTAACCCCGCATTATTAAAACCTCTGGAACCTATAGTGTTAGGCACACTTTTTCCATCCATCACTCCCATGGTGTCGACTATTCCTTCATAAACCACCCCGAGCATTTCCATTTTTTCACCTGTCACCTCCTATATGCCTATTATATCGCAAAACCCATGGTGTCGGTAGGCCATACCCAATTCCAAAACATTTTCCTATCCATCCCACGGTCTTTGTTGGTGTAGGTGGTATTTTTCTTCACTTATTTAGTGTTATTTCACCTCACTAGGTGAGTCATCTCACTTAGGTGGACATGGAACTAGGTATCATCTTAGTTATGACAGATTCCCTTACGAAATCTATCATATGTGTAAGTGTCTGTCATAGGAGTTACATTCCCATTTGGGAAAGTAACACCTCTTCTCCATTATGGAGGAATATTCTCTTACATGGGAGTTACACATTCACTCCCCTATATGTACACTACCTCTTTTGATCTATGGTAAGCCAAGCAATTCCATTCTACTCTATTTTTAATCTTGAGCTCTCATATGCATGCATATTACTTTACAAATATTGCTTGCTTTAATCTCGCAACTCCTACACTTTGGTGAAGTGTAACTATTTAATGCACGTGAATTCCTTCAGGTCTTCATCCTTCACCCCTTCATGGTATCAAAGCTGAAGGGACCAGAATTACGTTTCTCACCATTGTTGCTCCACCGTGTAGTTGCTTGTGCAAGCTCTCTCTTTTGTTTGTGCTTTACTTGCATATTTCGAGATTTTTAGTGTTTGGTTTTTTTCTCCTTGCTGGTTTTACGTATGTTTAAGTTTAAAAAGGTGCAATTTGAGTTTTGGTTCAAAGGTTGGAAGGTTGTTGAAGGAATAACTTGACCTTACATGACTCATTCAAGCTCTTTCTTTGTTTGACATGTTATTTTGGTCGTTCATCTCTTGCACTAGTTTTTGCATGGACATGTGGACTCATGCATTGCTCCATTGGCATCTGCATGGCTTGTATTTAGCTCCTACCTTCTCATCCCTGGCACTCAGTGCTTGCTTGCTCAACCTCTCACATTTGGTTCCTATAGACTCCCTTTGCATTGAATCTACCTCAAACCTGATCTTGGCTTCCAACTTTCCTAGCTCATTTTTGGTATTAGTCTTGATAAGTAGTTCATTGAATCTTGCTCCGACATGAAATTCATGCTTTGTGTACTTCACTGGCGTGGCTCGTATTAGAGCTTTCTTGCGCTTGGGTTCCTTTACTCGATGGATATCCTCAATGCCAAACTGGTGTGGCTTTGCAACAACATCTTGAGCACATAGCTTAGTTAACCTTATAGACATTGAGCTATGTTGGCACCAGATCTGTCTAACACATGATCTACATTCAACCTATGCCTCAACTCAGAGTATCATCTCCTCCATTTGTTGCAATGTGCGATTAGTCACATTATTCACTGTCAACTCAGGTTTCTCAGTTCAAACCTCCCTATACATGACTACACCAATCTTTATATTCTTTGGCTTAGTGGCTTTTCACAGCAGGGGGTTCCATCCTCTAGCCTTGTCTGTACACAACTTGAGCTCATATTCACTCTTTCTTGGTTGAAATTACTATGTGCCCATCTTTGTTTGGTTGGTAGTTTCCTAGTTCTCAGCCATTACAACTTGGTCTGGCTCCCTGCTTGACTCGGGAGTCTCTACTAGACACTTGGTTGCATGGTTATTACTTGGCAATATTCAAACTACTCTACCCTGTGTCATTTCCTTCTACAATTAGTCTTTTGTACACTCCACTTAGGCTAAACACTACACAGTCACCAAATCGTTAAAAATCTATTCTCACTGGCAGAAGATTGTGTGGATCTTCTAACACTCAATGGTTACACTCTCTCCTATAGCACCTCCCAACTTGATATAGTCCACCAGCAACTCTAACTTCATACATGTGGCCATATAATCAATTCTGCAACATTATACATGAATCCATGCCTTTAACCACTAGCTACGTTTCCCTTTTATAATTGTTTAAAGGTTAAAACAGTCCCTTTTTAATGATTTTAAGGTGAAAAACATTTATTTTGGCATTGTAATAATTTCAAGGCTCTAATTTGCTTGTAATTATGTCCTTCGTTCGTGTGTCGAAGATGAGGGTGAGGTCCAAGGTTGGCAGGAGGCTAATCCCCCTCGCAAGAAAAACAAATCATGCTTAAAATTTGATGCATTTCCAATGAGTACCCACATGACACCCTTTGCACCCATTTCGGGAACTTTTTTAATCAGTTTGCAAAGCTTATTGACATTTTCCATCAATTGTGGGAATCATTTTCTTGCTATAACTTTTGACTCGTTGCTTAGTTTTGAGCACTTATTTAGTCAAAGTTACATGATTTTTCACACATTACGTAATGAAATTTTCATTTTTGTAAATGAACTACTTTATAAAGTGTGACATTCTGGGGGGTTCACTAGTACTCTTGGATTTTTACATGTAGACGCATTATCGGCCAGGTTTGATGTCTTACTTTTGTGCATCTTGCATTCTTGCTTATGCATCATGGAGAGTGCTCTTTTAAGACTTAAGCATCATAGGATCACTTTACTGACTCTCTGCCACATCTCACCGGGAGAGAGAACTATTAACCTTCGCGTGCTTCAATGGAACATTACTTCACTCATGAGGTTCTTTCACCCTTCTTACTTGGGCAGTTCCTGCACCTAGTGATCATCATCATCCGAATGACTTTATCATGATTATGACAATTATTTTGGTCACATGATGATGCATGTCTCTAGATTTCTTTGGTTTCATGTGGAAAACTCAAATCCACCCCACCATGTATGCTGAGCACTCTTCGGTCCCTCTATGGAGACACTTCACATACCATTGCTATTATTACTACTATTGATTTAGTTTTATCCTTTATTTCTTTGGGTGATGACAATTCCGCTGACACAAACTCGCTTGGTTCTACTTCTAATGACGAGGATTGTGCACCTAGTTCTGATGTTGAGAGTACTATACATGACTCTTCTTCTCCTTCTCGCACTATTCCAGAGAGTGTTGTCACCCCTACCATCTCATAAGATATCGAGTAGTCTCCAACTGATCCTCATACAATTATCACACCCACCTCTTTTCCACCTTTAGTGTGTGAGGCCCCTTTCACTCCTCTACCTTCATTGGATGACTCATACCTATCTGACATTGCTCTTCTATTTGTTGAGCCCCCTCATTGGGACGAGTATCTACCTGACCTTGGTCATCTTTTCATAGATTACACTTGTGATGTACTACAGGTTCATCATCCATCTACAGGTATTTCAGAGGAGTTCATTATCTATGTTGTTAGGAGTGCCTCTTTACGGACTCTTACCACTTAAACTTTTCTCGGATACCTTCATTAATCAACCCTTGCTTGTGGATCCCTTTTCTATTGTGGGGGTTACTTACCTTCACATCACTTGGACATCCTTTCTGTGGGTGTTCACTCTTCAAAATCTAATAGTTCTGCACTCATGACATTAATTTCAATTCCTTTACACTATCTTGCTAGACCTATGTCACACTTTCGTGGACCAGACTCAGAGTTCTTTGTGTTGCTTTACCTTTAGTTTCCTTTGCGGTGTGGGTAGACTTCCAAGATGTCATTTTTTTCCTTCCTAAGGGTAGGCACACAGTTCAGTTTGGGTGGCTCTTCTTCAATCCAGAGGTAAAGGATCACATCATCAACATTCCTTTGGGAGACCTCCTAGAACTGCAAACTTCAAATCCCTCCATGGCATCTTCTGCATTCCTCTCGTCTCCCTTTTCTTCTCTCTTCTTCTTATTTCCGATAGATTGCCTCTTTATGCATGGGTGCCTTTACAAGATCATCGTGGTTGGGACCCATCTTTGGCATATTTCTTAGATTAGAGAGTGGACTTGTCTCTCTGCATTTTTGGGGGATTTTTTCCCATTGGGTTTTCTCCTTTTACTCCACTTTTCGAGAGTTTATTGTACTTGGGTACCTCATCAGGATTTGTTGGGACCCATTTCTCATTTCTGACTTGTCGCCTCATCCTAAGTTATGATGAAGGGAGGGTGTTAGTGTAGGTGGTATTTTTTTCATTTATTTAGTGTTATTCCACCTCACCGGTGAGTCATCTCACTTAGGTGGACATGGATCTAGGTGTCATCTTAGTTATGACAGATTCCCTTATGAAATTTGTCATATGTGTAAGTGTGCATCATAGGAGTTACATTCCCATTTGGGAAAGTAACTCCTCTTCTCCATTATGGAGGAATCTTCTCTTACATGGGAGTTACACATTCACTCCCCTATATGTACACCACCTCTTTTGATCTATGACAAGCCAAGCAATTCCATTCTACTCCATTTTTGAATCTTGAGCTCTCATATGCATGCACATTGCTTTACAAAGCTTGCTTGCTTTAATCTCACAAATCCTACACTTTGGTGAAGTGCAACTATTCAATGCACGTGAATTCCTTCTAGGTCTTCATCCTTCACTCCTTTAGTATTTACTCCCAATCACTACACAGATCACTACTTCCACCCCACCTACTTACACATACCACCAAGCGCCACCTATATCATATATCACATATTTGGGATATTTTCTACCTACATATATTCCCCCTCATAGTTTTTATACTCGGATCCACCATATATTTGAGTGTTGAGCATATCATATATTCACAATCAACCCCCTTATATAGAAAGGGGTGTCCATTCATCACAAGCTACGATGATGTTATTAAAATGATGATGGAAACAAAGTTAACATTAGAAGCATCATTTTTGGATCTTGTAACTCTTTAACATACGATGAAATCTACAATGATCCCTTCCACTTTTCTATACCCTATGCATTGGGAAATTCTGAAATCCAATTGGTTCAACAACAAATAAGACCGAAGAAACACTTGCAGTGTTTTAAACATGGGTGTTATCACATTGAATACGACGATGCATTACTCTTACGGACATTTCTAATGTCCTTAACAGACCTACATTGGATTGGTATAGTGGCTTACCTCAAAATCCATTTATTTATTTAACCAAGTGGCTCGAGCCTTCTTGGACCATTTTTCAATCAATATCATCAAGAAGGTCACCTTGACCGACATATACTCGACACAACAATATGACAATGAGTCTATCGCTGATTTTTTCATTTATTGGTGGAGTCTTATCAACCAGCTTACATTCTAGCTACCCCAAACTAGGCTTAAAGATTTGTTCGAGTCAAGCTTGTGCAAGCACATCTCAAAAAATATCCAATTCCAAACCTTGTGTACCTTTGATGAAGCATTCACCATGGCTAGAAAGATTGAAATTTGCACCCTAAAAGACAAGAAGATTCAATTACGTAACAAGAATGCTGCATTCAAACCTAACGATGCTCCTTCTTATTCTTCTTCAAAACCACAAAACAACTATCCTAAAACAAAGGGATCTTCCAATGTGGTAGTTTTAAAATTTGGCCCATCTCACCCATCTAACCAACCAAAACCTCCTTCCAATCTCTCCCCTATCCAAACTTTCTTATTTAGGAGAGAAAAATGAAAATATACTCCCATACGAGAACCTTACACCTCCATATTTAAGAATATTCTAAAATCCACAACCATCACTCCTCCACTAATCAAACCTCATGATGGATTTTATCCCTCTCATCCTTTACCCGCATGGTACAAGGAGAACACTTACTGTAATTACCATTGTGTGAGGGGTCACGATGCTAGTAATTGCATGACATTCAAAAACATTGTCCAAGAAATGTTAGATAAAGGAGATCTCATCTTAGACAACCCTAATGCTCCAGCTAACCAGGACCTTCATATATTTTGGAATCCATTTCCAAACCACACTCCCTCACCCAAAAAAACCATCGATTCCTCAACCAATGACAGTATTGTCCCTAGGTTAATGTTACTTTTAATGTGTAACCCTTGGTTAATCAATTACTAGTGATACCCTCTATTGAATAAGCCCTAACGTGTAATTATCTACCCACAAAAGAGCCTAGTTCATCCACTCCTCTACCCATGGTTGATCCTATTTCTTCTACTCCTCTACCCATGGAGGAGCCTATTTAATCTACTCTTGTACCCATGGAGGAAACTATTTCACTTACTATTCTACATGTAGAAGAACTCATTACACCTATTTTTTTGTGCACAGAGAATCCCACTGTACTTATACCCCCATTTATTGTATAACCCACTGTATCTATTCTTCTACCCATGAAGGAGAAAATCATATCACCACCTACTCCACTTTCTCTGGTCTCATAATTTCAAGAGTCAGCTGTCTCTCCTTTGATTCTATTACCTCAAGAAGAATCATGAGTCCATTTCATAAACCCCATTACCCGTAGAAAGCCCCTTCATACCCTTTCTACCAATTTTTCTATGTCCCCTAGGGTTTTCCAAGACCCTATTGATCTCATCACATCACTTTTACCAGCTAAGATAGAAACAAACACCTTCCCTATCCTTCCCCATGTTGTGCTTGGCTCTTTGTTGCCATTTTTAGTCTGCCTCTGGGTCAAAGATCATGTATGGGTCCATATTTGTCTCCTAGTTTCTTTGTTCCTCTGGAAAGGTCTGTATTTTGAGTTCCCAGGCTCTGTCCTTTCAAAAAAACTCATGTTTTCCCATTCCCTCTATTGCCACAGTCGGAATTTGTGTTCTTGACATTTCTTCCTTGAAATACTTGAAGAAGAATGAGTTGATGTGTCCCTAAGGATGTGTTTGAGCCTTGCAAAAGTCTAAACTCTCTTGTCATTGAAGAAAACTTCATTTTCAGGCTCAAATGCTCATGTTTTCTGTATTTTATGGTTTGATGGGCATTTTCTCCCGATCAAATTTGCATCCTTGCATCTATCAGGGGACATGGCACCTTTTGGTTGGATGTGGCTCAGCTAAATACTTCAAAAATTCTATAAAAAGCCTCAACTCAAAAATATGTCCACGTGGGTGAATGACGCTCGTTTGAGAATCAAATTTTTGGTCTGGCTTTGAAATAGTGCCGGGAGGACACGTGGAGGCTTGGTGAGATGGGGACATGTGGAGGCCTCCACTTGCTTTGCATTTTACTTAGAATTTTCAATGGCCAAAAGGAGACTACCTCGGAGCATGACACGTGGTGCCTTCCGTTGGGTTTCAAGCATTCAGACAAATCTCTCACCGAATAGGACACGTGGTGAGCCCACGCTTGTTCAAGGTATCAAATTTTGGGACCACCTCAAGGTGTGCCGTGGTGACACATGGTAGTTTGAAAAGTCAAAGAGGTGGGGAGGTGGACCATCGGGGCAACTTGGAAATTTTTCCTCTTGTATTCAAATGACTCAAAGTATCAAACTAACCCACAAGCCCGAGGGTAAAAAGTCAAAATTCATCTGAGAAGTCAATAGCGGAGGTGTGGGATGGTGGAGGAAAAGTGAAAATTTTTCCCTTTGAGGGAAAAGGGAGTTAAAGGCATAAAGGGACCCGGGGTTCCACTGGGACCCACTTTAGAAACTTGAAGCGGAAGGGTGGAGCCGTGGAGGAAAAATGAAAAATTTTTTTTTTTTTTCTAGAAAGATGCAAAATGTGTAAAATTGAGCCATGACTCTGTATAGTCTTATCATATTGCGCCACGTCAAGCCCAAATCTCATCGGTGGAGCGGCGGAGGAAATCAAGAAATTGTGCAAATTTTCCAAAAGTAGTAAAAAGGTAAAAAGACGTCCGAGGCCCGGATCTACCACGTGGAGGGCTCAAATTTGAAGTTGAGGAACAAATCGATGGTAGTTATGCATTTCACCAGTTTGGCCACCATTTGAGCTCAGGAAGTTTGGAGATGTTTTTTGCATCAATCTTCATCAATTTTTTGCCAATTCATGTCGTTTTGGCCTGCAGGGTTTGGATTAATCAATTTGGGGTTCAATTTGTGAATCAAGGCATTTTTCAAATAAATTTTTACTCTGGTTGTGAAAAATGTGAATTACCAGATCCAAAGTTTGAGTAAAAATTGGGAAGGGAAAAGTTGAAATGATGAAATGAAAGGGATCTACATGTGTGGGAAATGAAAAACGTGCTTCCACTTTGAAGAATGATGAAAGTTTTGTAATGATTCACCTTTTGAAAGAACAACTGGAAACTTTTTGTGAGTTTGTTAAATGTCATTTTCTAGAAATATTGCAAAGCAAAGGTGCTTTGAATATTCCACTTTTGGAGGGAATATTTGAGGGGAAAAGTGAGTGAGTGAGTGAAAGTTATATATTGCATGAATTTTTCATGCAAATGGTGGAGAAACTTAGAATTTTCACGGGAAAATATGGGAAGAAGCCCATTCTCTGAGAAACCACCTGAGAACCATTTTAATTCCTTTTTTGCATCAAATTTGTATCATGTTAGGTTGGTTGCAGATGTATAGCCACTAACAAGCTCTGAGATTGTTCTTGTAACATTCCCTGCTGATAATTTTGGTCATTTTAGATTATTTTTTTGTGTTGTCTCTGGGGAAAAATTTCATACGCTTATATTTAGAATGCTTTCAATTTGTGTTTCTTGCTCCTATTGCAATCTGGTGTTTAGAGTTTCTTTCATCATGTAGGTCTCATTCTTGTGATAGCTTAGTGGTATTTGCAATCCCAAGATTAGAAGAGATTTCATCTGATAAAGGGATAAACAAATTTAAATTCACTCTTGCCTTCCTTGATATAGAGATTGTTTGTAAACCTATGGGTGCACCTTAGGTATGATAAAATAGAAATTTCTAAATGCTTAACTGATTCATCTAGCTCAAGATTTTGTGATAGACCATCAGAGATTGTGTGGAAGAGTGCAGATCTGGGCTTCCATTTGGTGCACATATCCTGGTTGAAGGAATACCTTAACCTCTTTGAAGCATTCTATTGTTTGGGTTTTGTTTTTCAGTTTTTGCAAAGGTCCTCAAAGAAGTTGGAAAATTCTGGTTAGTCTTGTCTAAAAATATCCCACCCCAAAATTCATTTAAATCACCTAATCCCACCTATACTACCCCTGTGTTGCATTGTGTGTCAACAAGAGAATATAATCCATTTACAAAAATGCACAAAGTAGTCAGGATCACACCATGTCTCAAGTAGCTTCAGCCTTGTCTTGAAAGCATTTCCATCATTTAGTAGTGACAGCTCTGTTGAGTTTGAATAATGGGAAATTGATCATGTTTTCTCAAGGCCATCTCCATACAATCTGCATAATACAAGGATATCTTCACCCCCTTCATAAAACAGAGGCTACAATACAGGTTCTCTTACCTTGGTTGAGAGGCACAACCTAAAATAGTGAGGATAAGATCAAATCCTTTCAAGGTGCTACCCACTTCTTCAAAGCCTGAGTGCTAATAAGTTAGATAAATTGCTTCCCCAGCTACAAAATGACATATAAATCATTTATCTACCTCTGAGTGTCTTGTAAAATTCATGATGCTTGCTCAAGTTGTGAAGGAGATTAAATCTAGGTACCAACACATTTTTGGCACCATTTTTTGAGTATTTTAGTATTTCAAAGCCCTGGTAATATGTTTTATGTGATTTATGTGCAACTACATTGTTGAGCATCATTTTCTAGTCAGATTTATAAGGCTGGAATGAAGAGTATAGTTTTGAGTTTAATATTTTCAAGTGTCTCCAATTTTTGTTTCAAACTTTGCACCATAGTTGAAAAATTGAATAAAAGAAGATCAGATCTATTAAAGCTTTGCATAGTGCTGATATTTGCAGTCATTTGATAGATCTTCATAGTGCATTTGCACAAACTAGGGTGAAAGTCCTTAGTGGTGACTCCTTGTTGTTATATTTTTGATAAATACCAGTACCTTATCATACATTAAGTGAAGTTTGTCACATAAAATCAAACCTGGAAGGAAGAAGATCTTTCTTAGGAGAGACCCAAGTAGAAAATTATTTCAAGAATTGGGAAAGACAGTTTTAGAGGAAAGAAAAGTTTGGAAGGTTGTTGAAGGTCAGACATCAAGCAAAGGAATATCCATTGGTGAGAGAGATCAACCTTTGATAGAGGATTATCACTCTTCTTCCAGTGATTTTGATTCAAGCAATCTTCTCATAAACTTGTTTACTTCAACTAGTGAAGGTCCTTTTGTTGTACCTAGTGAGTTCCTTCTTCAATCTATGCACCTGTGTGTTTCAATTCTAATAAAACTTTCCAAGAAAATCAGCACCTAGAGAATACCAATCTTGTGAACCACATTCTTGAGCCCCAAAGACCTCGCACTCCTCATCATCTTGTGTCACCCCCAAGATCACCTCCACCAAAAACATGGCTCAGCCTCCACCTAGGCCTCCATTTGTGGTCAACACCTTTGGCCCAATAAATTTTAGGGGAATGGTTGGCTATCCTAATGTTGTGCCTTAGGATGTTAGAAGTAGATTGCCAAAGTTCAAGGGAATAATGCCATAACAGGTGATCAACATTTGAAACTCTTTATTAATATGATGGAGGATTTTGAAATTGGATTTGAGGATGTGTACATTAAATTGTTTGTCCACACTTTAGAGGAGGATGCTAGGGATTGGTACAAGGCCTTGCCAGATAATTCTATTGATTCATGGGCTGAAATGAAAAATGCATTAGGCTGCAATATGGTGACAAGACTGATCCTAGGTTCCTTTTATCAGAGTTTGAGAATATCAAGAAGAACCCAAATGAATCGGTCCATGACTTCAACACAAGGTTCAATAAAACTTTGAGGAGATTTCGGTGAATTTAAGACCATGTGATGAATCTTGTTTGATAAAATATTTTGATGCATTTGATAAAAAGGCTGCATATTACTTGAGGGACAAGAACCCTGGCAATTTAAGGTAGGCCTTCACCATGGCACTTCAAATTGAGAACAATATCAAGGTTGTTGGGAAACCTCCTAAGAGAGATGGAGTTAAATTGGTAAACCTGAGAAGCCTCAAGCAAGCAAGAGTGTAGACTTGGAGGAAGTGGTGAAAACTTTGGTAGGGGTTGTCAAAGAGATTTCCTACAAGTTGGCAAGAGTTGAGAAGGGAATTGGACAAACTTCACAAGGTCAGCCTAGGTAGCAAGCACAAGATAGATTCGGAAATCACCATAGGAATGAGAAGAGATTTGATGACAAAGGTAAAGGGCCTATTGGATTTGGAAATAGGCAATCTCAGGCCAAGGAAAGTAAGGTAGTGCTGATCCGTTAAATGTTAGAGTGGTTGTTGTTGATGATGCAAATCAGATTGACTAGTGTGATAGATGTTTATTACCCCATCCTCCATGTGGAACAGATCAGAAAATTGAAGAGGAAGATGATGATTGTAATATGGATGATGATGCTTGCATGATGGACTACCCTACAAACTCATGTCAAGGAGAAACATCCACTGAAGTGATAAGTGCAAGGACTACTGCTAGCTTTTGGGATTGCATCCAATGGGTACATCTTTTTCCTCCTTCTCATGTTTTAGAAATTGATAATGTACAAGCCTTTGAGCTGCCCAATAATGATTTTGAATACTTGAGGGCATTGATGATCAAGAAGTATGATGGAGGTATACCCTCGGAAGAGGATAGGCAGCTGCTTATGAATGTTGTGGTGGCCCAAGAGAAGGAGTATAACACAAGAAGTAAGGCTATCAAGGGAGCTGGGCCTCAGGCCAAAAATAAAACCCCATTGCTTTCTAATATCCCAAAAGAGGTTCCTAAGAAAGAAACATCTGCTAAGAGCCCTGTTGTCCCAAGAAAAAGTTATGCTTCACCCCATGCTCAAATTGTTAAAAACCTTGTGCCATCTGATGAAATTTCAGCCCTCCTTCCACTATTGTTTTGCCTAAATACATTCCCTATGACATCACTCAAGTTTTGAGCCAAATCAAGGTCAGTGTTCCAATTGTTGAGCTGCTTAGAATCCCTGAGCACAAGAAGAGAGCACTTGAGTATTTGGGATTGAAGGAGGAGAAGGCTGCCGTGAAAAGGAATGTGAATGTTGTAGAAGCTCCACTTGCTATTGTAGAGGTAGGAAAGACATCAAGCATTGGAAGAATTTGGTGAACCACCAGAGGTATATTTGGGAACATCCTTGGTTGAATCTCAGCTGAGTGTTGACCCTTTCTTCACAACTTTGATCATCAAGGACAGGTTGCTACATAATTGTATGTTTGACTCAGGGCATCATGCAATGTCATGCCTTTGGAAGTTATGAATGAGTTAGATATCAAAGTAACAACAACGTATGGAAAGTGTACTGCCATGGATTCTAGGGAAGTGCTAGTTGTTGGATGTGTCAAAGGTTTGGTGGTGCAACTTGCAGCCTATCCGGGTAAGAATTTGAAACTTGATGTTGTAATTGTCGATTGCCCTGCCAAATGGGGTATGTTGTTGTCAAGAAAGTGGGCTGCAAGTGTTGGAGGGAGTGTCCAAATGGATATGTCTTTTTCCACCATTCCCATTGAAGGTAGCCTTGTAAAATTATATGGAGAGAAGAAGATGTTGCATCTAATTGAGGATCCAAACAATGCTTCTTATGAAGTATTATTTGTTGATGTTGATGTTGATAATTTTATTGGGTTTTGCTGATGGTAAGGAGCACAAGATGGATCAGTCTAAGTGTCTTGAAGAAGTAGGCTCTCCATGGACTTTGTTATTTGATGGAGCTTGCTCCAAATTTGGTAATGGTGTTGGTGTTGTTTTGATCTCTCCAAGCAAAGAGGAATTTTTTTTTCTTTCAAACTTAACTTTGAATGCACCAATAACATAGCTGAGTATGAGGCATTATTGTTAGGGATGAGGATTTCTTGGAAGTATGGTGTAAAGGATGTCATTGTAAAGGGATTTTTGAGTTGGTTGTCAAACAAGTTAGAAAACTATATGCAACAAAAAATCAGTGAATGAAACAATACAAACACGCAGTTTGGGATCTGATTGAGATGTTTGATTCCTTCAACATTGTTCATCATGACAGAAGTTTAAATATGATTGCTAGATAGGCTAGAAGTGTTGGGGTCAAGATTTGACAATTGTACCATTTCTCCATATTGTGAATATGATGTTGAAATACTCACTAGGCCTGCAGTCCCTGATAACATCAAGCATTGGCAAGTATTTGATGATGATGCTCAGGTTCAGAGGTTTTTGTAGAACCAAGGTGAGTTTGTGGATCAGCATATTGATTTGGAACCATTGGTATGTAATGTTGATGGAAAAGAAACCTTGTTTGGTAGGGATATCATTCAATTGAAGACTAACACCATCCCTAGAGGGTTGGTTGCTCTTGAGTCAAATTTTAACAATGTTGATTGTATAATCAATAGAAACATGTTTGCATCTAGAGATGTTGAAGAGCATGACTTGGGAACAAAGGAGAAACCAAGGAAGATTTGGTTAGGGAGTGGTTTAAACAAGGAAGAAAAATAGTCCTATATCTAATTGTTGAAACAATATCAGATTTGTTTGGCTTGGTCTTATTCGAGCTGAAAGCATATAGAGAAGACTTGTTCCAACATGAAATCCCTCTTGAGAAAGATGCCAAACCATTTAGAAAGAAAAAGGCCAATTAACCCACTCCTTTCTCTCAAAATGCAAGAGGAATTGAAAAATTTGAGAGATGGAGGAATCATTCAACCCACAAGGTATTCTTCTTGGGTTGCAAACTTGGTGCCGGTCAGAAAGAAAAATGGAGATATCAGACTTTGTGTGGATTTCAGAAATCTAAATAGAGCATCAATGAAAGACAACTATCCTCTACCAAACATGGAAAACATGCTGCAATTAGTGACTGGTTCTGAAATGCTTTCTACTTTGGATGGTTTCTCGGTTATAACCAAGTTGTTGTCAAAGAATCAGAGAGGATTAAAACTACCTTTACTACTCTCGTGGGGAACATATGTTTTTGTCAGGATGCCCTTTGGTTTAATGAATGTTGGAGCTACTTTTCAAAGGGCCATGGACATTGCTTTTGCTGGCTATATCAATGATTTTATTGTTGTTTATCAAGATGATATTACTATTTTTTCTAGCAAAAGAATTTGACCACACTGACATTTGGAAAGAATGTTGATCAGATGTAGAGAATATGGCATTTCACTCAATCCAAAGAAGTGCCATTTTGGAGTGCAAAAAGAAAAAAACTACTTGGTCACATTGTGTCTAAAGAAGGAGTTATGATTGATCCACAAAGGATAGAAGCTATCAGCAAGATCCGGTTCAAAAACTAAGAAAGGAATCCAATCCTTCTTTGGTCAAATCAATTTCATTAGAAGGTTTGTGTCTAATTTTGCTGAGTTGACTCTCCCCATTACTTGCATGTTGAAGAAGGACCAGAATATCAAGTGGGAAGAGGCTTCCCTTAAAGATTTTGATGGAATCAAGGAAGCATTGAAGCATGCTCCTGTTCTAGCAACCCCAAATTACAAGAAACCTTTCCAAATCTTCTCCTTTGCTTCTGAGCACACCATTGCATCTATTTTTGTTGCAAAAGGATGATGATGGAGCTGAAAGACCTATTGCCTTCTTTAGTAAGGCATTGCAAGTAAGCTGAGTTGAAATACACAATCATGGAGAAACAGGCATTTGCCTTGGTAAAAGCAACAAAAGTTTTTAGGCCTTATATTTTGAGTTCCAAAATTGTTGCTTATGTTCCTCACACAATGGTGAAAGACATCTTATCAGAGATGGAGATCTCAAGAAAAAGGTGTAGATGGGTCAACAAATTACAGGAGTATGATATGGACATCTAGACCACAAAGCTAGTAAGAGGTTTGGGTCTTGCCAAGCTCATGGCTGAAAGCAATCTATAGAATGCTGAAGTAAATGAGGTAGGAAGAAAGGTAGATGTTCTTGAGAAATTGTTGAGTTTTGAATGGTACAAGGATGTAATATTTTATCTCAGACACTTATGCTGCCCTAGGCATTTGAATAAAAATCAGAAAAGAGCCCTCAAGTTGGCTTCTCAAAAATATATCATTACAAACTTTGGGTTGGCTTGGAAGAACCCTGAAGGAATCCTCTTGAGATGTGTGACTGAAGATGAAGCTCCCAAAATAATTGCTGATTTCCATGGGGGAGTTTTGTGGAGGACATTTTTTTTGGAAGAGTTTTGCACACAAAATTTTGAGGGTTGGTTATTGGTGGCCAACTCTTTTCAAGGATGCAACTCAGTTGGTTAGAAGATGTGAGAGTTGTCAGCGTTTCTCTAGAAGATTGAAAGCTTCAGGATCCCTTCCTTTGCATAGCCTGTATCAATTGAAGCTCCTTTCAAACAATGGGGGCTGGACTTCATTGGTGAAATCTCTTGATTCATCAAGTGCTGGACACAAATGGATTTTGGTAGCTACTGATTTTTTCACAAAATGGGTGGAAGCAATCCCCACTAGGAAGGCAATGCACCAAGTTGTAATGGACTTCATATTGAATCATATCATCTATAGATTTGGAGTGCCAGTCAAGATTATTTGCTGATAATGCCATGAGTTTAGAGCTGGACCTTTAGTGGCAATGTGCAAAGAGTATGGGATAAAGTTGACATATGCTTCTAACTACAATCCACAAGGAAATGGATAGGTTGAGTCAACAATAAAAACTTGTTGAAGATCATTAAAAGGACTTTGGAATTGAACAAGAAGAAGTGGGGTGAGAAACTAAAATTTGTTGTTTGGGCTGACAGGATCACTGCCAAAAGAGCTACTGGTAAAAGCCCATTTGAATTGGTATATGGAACACAAGCTCTTGTTGCCCTTACATCTACAATTGTCTTCATTTCAGTTTGTTCAACAACTTGAAGACCAAGAAATCAGTCCATATGAAGCAAGGATTAATCAGATTGTTGAGCTTGATGAAGCAAGAAGAGCATCCCATCAGAGGCATGTAAAATTTAGAGAGAGGATGAAGAAGTTGTTTGATAAGAAGGTAACCCCAAGAGCTTTCAGTATTGGAGATCTTGTGCTATTGTGGGATAACATGCATGAAGATAAGGGAAAGCATGGTAAATTTGATGCTTTGTGGATGGGCCCATATTCCATTGACATAAGAATTGGTGAGAATACCTTTTTCCTCAAGGACCTGGATGGGGAATTGCTTGAGCTGCCTATTAATGGCAGACATTTGAAGCATTTTTGGATTGATCCCCAAAACTGAGGTTTGCATATCACTTGTACAGTGTATATTTTTTTTTTTCTCTTTTTTTTGTTGTTTTTTGTTTGTGGTTTGGCCATTTTGGTTGGTTTATCAGCTGGTTTTTGGGTGTTTTGGCTTGTGACTCCATTTTCCCAATGGATATTTTGGCACTTGGTCTACTTTTGTTCTTGTGGCACTCACAGGGAGTGCCCATCCCGAGTCGGAGCCTGTGTTGGTGCTCAAAATTGTCTCGCCCCATTTGTGCCCTTGGAAATTTATTGATTTATGACCTCTGTCATTTTATCCTTCCCCATGTTGTGCTTGGCTGGTCTTTGTTGCCATTTTTAGTCTACCTCTGGGTCAAAGATCATGTATGGGTCCATATTTGTCTCCTAGTTTCTTTGTTCCTCTGGAAAGGTCTGTATTTTGAGTTCCCCAGGCTCTGTCCTTTCAAAAACTCATGTTTTCCCATTCCCTCTATTGCCACAGTCAAAATTTGTGTTCTTGACATTTTTCCTTGAAATACTTGAAGAAGAATGAGTTGATGTGTCCCTAAGGATCGTGTTTGAGCCTTACAATAGTCTAAACTCTCTGTCATTGAAGAAAACTTCATTTTCAGGCTCAAATGCTCATGTTTCTATATTTTACGGTTTGATGGGCATTTTCTCTCGGTCAAATTTGCATCCTTGCATCTACAAAGGGGATGTGGCACCTTTTTTTGGTTGGGCATGGCTTAGCTAAATACTTCAAAAATTCTATAAAAAGCCTCAACTCAGAAATATGTCCACGTGGGTGAACGACGCTCGTTTGAGAATCAACTTTTTGGTCTAGCTTTGAAATAGCTCGGGAGGACACATGGAGGCTTGGCAGAGATGGGGACATGTGGAGGCCTCGCTTGCTTTGCATTTTACTTAGAATTTTCAATGGCCAAAAGGAGACTACCTCGGAGCATGACACGTGGTGCCTTCACTTTGGGTTTCAAGCATTTAGACAAATCTCACCAGAATAGGACACGTGGTGAGCCCGCTCATTCAAGGTATCAAATTTTTGGGACCGCCTCAAGGTGTGCCATGGTGACACGTGGTAGTTTGAAAATTCAAAGAGGTGGGGAGGTGGACCATCGGGGGAAACTTGGAAATTTTTCCTCTTGTATTCAAATGACTCAAAGTATCAAACTAACCTGCAAGCCCGAGGGTAAAAGTCAAAATTCATCTGAGAAGTCAATAGTGGAGGTGTGGGCTAGTGGAGGAAAAGTGAAAAATTTTCCCTTTGAGGGAAAAGGGAGTTAAAGGCATAAAGGGACCCGGGGTTCCATTGGGACCCACTTTAGAAACTTGAAGCAGAAGGGTGGAGCATGGAGGAAAAATGAAAATTTTTCCTTTTTCCAAAAAGATGCAAAATGTGTAAAATTGAGCCATGACTCCATATCCAGTCATATTGCACCACGTGTCAGGCCCAAATCTCATCGTGGAGTGGTGGAGGAAATCAAGAAATTGTGCAAATTTTCCAAAAGTAGTAAAAAGGTAAAAAGACGTCCCGAGGCCCGGATCTGCCACGTGGAGGGCTCAAATTTGAAGTTGAGGAACAGATCGATGGTAGCTATGCATTTCACCAGTTTTGGCCACCATTTGAGCTCCAGGAAGTTTGGAGATGCATTTTTGCATCAATCTTCATGATTTTTTTGCCAATTCATGTGTCGTTTTGGCCTGCAAGGTCTGGATTAATCAATTTGGGGGTTCAATTTGTGAATCCAAGGCATTTTTCAAATAAATTTTTACTGGTTCATGAAAAATGTGAATTACTAGATCCAAAGTTAGAGTAAAAATTGGGAAGGGAAAAGTTGAAATGATGAAATGAAAGGGATCTACATGTGTGGGAAATGAAAAATGTGCTTCCACTTTGAAGAATGATGAAATTTTTGTAATGATTCACCTTTTGAAAGAACAACTGAAACTTTTTGTGAGTTTGTTAAATGTCATTTTCCAGAAATATTGCAAAGCAAAGGTGCTTTGAATATTCCACTTTTGGAGGGAATATTTGAGGGGAAAAGTGAGTGAGTGAGTGAAAGTTATATATTGCATGAATTTGTCATGCAAATGGTCGGAGAAACTTAGAATTTTCATGGGAAAATCTGGGAAGAAGCCCATTCTCTGAGAAACCACTTGAGAACCATTTTAATTCCTTTTTGCATCAAATTTGTATCATGTTAGGTTGGTTGTAGATGTATAGCCACTAACAAGCTCTGAGATTGTTCTTGTAACATTCCCCTGCTGATAATTTTGGTCATTTCTAGATTATTTTGTGTTGTCTCTGGGAAAAATTTGCATACGCTTATATTTTAGAATGCTTTCAATTTGTGTTTCTTGCTCCTATTGCAATCTGGTGTTTAGAGTTTCTTTCATCATGCAGGTCTCATTCTTGTGATAGCTTAGTGGTATTTGCAATCCCAAGATCAGAAGAGCTTTCATCTGATAAAGGGATAAACAAATTTAAATTCACTCTGCCTTCCTTGATATAGAGATTGTTTGTAAACCTATGGGTGCACCTTAGGTATGATAAAATAGAAATTTCTAAATGCTTAACTGATTCATCTAGCTCAAGATTTTGTGATAGACCATCAGAGATTGTGTGGAAGAGTGCAGATCTGGGCTTCCATTTGGTGCACATATCCTGGTTGAAGGAATACCTTAACCTCTTTGAAGCATTTTATTGTTTGGGTTTTTTTTTCAAGTTTTGCAAAGGTCCTCAAAGAAGTTGGAAAATTTTGGTTAGTCTTGTCTAAAAATCTCCCACCCCAAAATTCATTTAAATCACCTAATCCCACCTATACTACCCCTGTGTTGCATTGTGTGTCAACAAGAGAATATAATCCATTTACAAAAATGCACAAAGTAGTTAGATCACACCATGTCTCAAGTAGCTTCAGCCTTGTCTTGAAAGCATTTCCATCATTTAGTAGTGACAACTCTGTTGAGTTTGAATAATGGGAAATTGATCATGTTTTCTCAAGGCCATCTCCATACAATCTGCATAATACAAGGATATCTTCACCCCCTTCATAAAACAGAGGCTACAATATAGGTTCTCTTACCTTGGTTGAGAGGCACAACCTAAAATAGTGAGGATAAGATCAAATCCTTTCAAGGTGTTACCCACTTCTTCAAATCTGAGTGCTAATAAGTCAGATAAATTGCTTCCCGGCTACAAAATGACATATAAATCATTTATCTGCCTTTGAGTGTCTTGTCACTGCTTGTCCACCCTACCTAACTTATTTAGATGTTCATCATCGCCCAAATCTTCCTTTCCACATATACCTATACCACCCCTTGTACCTTCACCCTTATTCAAATCACTTTCTCCACCTGAAGAATCCTTCCACATGAAGCACACTACCCTCGTCTCCACCACACAACCACTATCCCCATGTATTGCCTTTCCTCTTCCATTATCTGCCTCTTCACCTACGTCACACCCTCTATCTTCATAATTACCCAAGAAAATACAATTGAAACCCAAGAAGGAAGATTCCAAGACTAAATCGACATTATCTACCAAACCTGTAATCAAGTTGATTCAACCCCTTCTTTTCTTTGGTATTACCCCTCTTCTAATCTTACCCACACTCATGTCACACCGTGACCCATTGGGTGGGTCCTACGCCAACATTTTAGCTAGCCTTTTAGATACCTCCACAATCACATTACCACCACTTAAGCCTTATGACCCACTCAAACCCAAAAGAAATTTTTTTGATGATACTAAAATTTGTGCCTACCACTTTTGTGTGCAAGGACATGATGTAGAAAATTGTAAAGCTCTAAAAATCATTCTCTTCCAAATTTATCCACTTGAGGGCAACCTTGACAATGATGATCTCCTAGATAAGGACCCTATTTCTCCTTCACCTGTGACCACACACCTACTCCCCTTACCTCTTCTGTGACCTTCATCTCCACCTCCCCAACACTTTTATCCCCCTCTAAAGTTTGAAATAAATATGGTTAGCTTCATCACCCACACACAGAAAGACAAACAAAATGAGAAAGTAATGAGGCCATTTTGTTACTCATTTCCCCAATATTCGATCCATGCCTATACCAAAAATCACCATATGTGGATCCACATACCCTATTTCGATGGGGTGGTCCAACGTATGATGATGAAACAATTTCATCAGTCACCTCTTAAAATGTATTTATATGATCTTTCCAAAACCTCTCGAATCTCATTAATTATCCCTCATGGAAGTTACGTAATCCATCGAGGTTTTACTCAACAAACCTACACTTGCAGCCTCCATTATAACCCCTCACAACAAGGCTTCTCTTATGATTTCGTCATCTTCATCTACACCTGCTACCACCCATCAAGTAACCATTCTTAGTTTCTCGAGGATGAGATTGCACCTTTCCAATCAGATGATCCTGATCCTACCCTCTTCATTTATGTCTACATCAATAATACATGCATTCGACATATCATGATTGATAGATGCACCAATATCAACAATATTTCCTCCCATGCATTTAACCAAATGCACATCATGACCAATTACATGTATAATAACCTAGTTATGTTGCGCTCCTTCAATGATGACATAACTTCCACCCTTGGGAATATCATCCTCCACATTTGCATGGGTGCCCAAGCCATTTTAGAACTATTCTATGTCTTAGACGGGAATTCCAAGATACAACATGTTACTTGTCTAACCACGGATCCATGCCATGGGTTATTTTCCTTCCACTTTAAATTGTTGTTTGAAATTCTAACATGAAGGACATAACTTTACCATCCCTACCAACCCATCACTATTTAAGACTTGCAACATGTTGTATTGACCCAATGATGTCCTTGTACCAGAAAGTGACGCCTACTAATACTACCCCTTCTCTTTCACCCACACCCACTAACATTTCTTCTACCACACCTAAATCCTTTATTTCTACTATAGCCAACACTTCCGTAGCTACCATACCCACTAACCCATATACTTCCCAACAAAACAATGCACCTTATTATTTGTTTTCCATTCCTTCCTCTATTCCAACCACACACATATCCACTACCAATCCCTTAGAAGTTATTTTTCAACATCTTACTGGGGAGTACCGTATGTACAACATCAACACATTCCTTACTCCTCAAGAGTATGGTAAAATTCACGAACACCCCCACTATGACCACTACATAGGTGAAGTTTTCCCCTATTGACCTCCTCACATGTGTACCAACTTAACATATGGGAAATTTGATACTCCCACCTACTCACCCGAACCAGCTTCCCAAACTCAACCATTTTCCTCCGACCTTCTATCTCTCACCAATCATAGCTTTTCCTAGACCTTCCTCCATCACCGTGATTGGAAGGGCTTTGTCTTTGGCCTCTACGAGCAAGGTCACCATATTGTCATCGTATACATACCCATAAGCATAATGAATGCGGTGGCATTGGATTTGCTAATCCTTTACCCAAGAAATCTCGAGTTGGATCCATTGAGATTGATGAGGGTTCTCTATCCCGTTCATCAACTTTACCACCATCACCTATGGAGTCTATTGATCCAGAGGCCATTCCTCCTAACTTTTTTTCTATAAACACCATTTCCTTGGGACCTATGACCTAAACAAGTGATGAGGAGTCTCTCACTTGCATTCCTTGTCTTTATTAGGACATGATTACAAAGATAACCCTATCAACGTTATCTAATGTATAGATGATGACTTCATCCTCACCTATCTAGGTGTAGAGTATTCTTACATCGTCGGCCATTACCTTCCGAGACATAGAACATGTTGAATGAATCACCCATCGAGGTCAGAATTCACACTCAAGATGACCCCCACATTCTAAAGATAGGCCAATCTTTAGACTCCCTCAAACAAGAAACCTACACTTATTTCCTCTGCCACTATAGCAACACTTTTTCTTGGTCATACGCCAATATGCCCGATATTGACAAAAATATCATGGTCCACAATATCGTCACCCTATAATATGTAAATCCTATGAACTAGAAGCTGCAAAAAATGCATCCATGTATTTCCCTTCTTTTCAAAGAAGGAATTCAACACCTTCTTTCTGTTTCTTTATTTCTGCCCATCGACTACCCTTAATGGATTTCTAAGATCATACCTATCACCAAAGCAACAGGGGACTCCGCATATTCACCGATTTCTATGATCTTAACCTTGCTTGGCCAAAAGATGACCTTCCTCTTCCTAGTATTGACCAACTAGTTGATATCACCTCGGCCAAGAGATGCTCTCCTCATGGATGATTTCTCAAGTTACAACCAAATATTTCTTTCACTAAATGATGAACACAAAACCACCTTCATCACTCCTTAGGGGAAATTCGGCTATCATGTCATACCTTTTGGCCTTAAAAATGCTAGAGCCACTTACCAAATCGCAATGACCTATATCTTCCATGACATTATGCATACCATATTGGAATATTATGTGTATGATATTTTGGGAAAATTAAAAAATCGTCTTTGAACATTTTCCCATCCTTAAGGTCATCTTGGACCACCTCATCCAATATCATTATCACCTTCAACCTAAGAAGTGCATCTTCACCATCCTTTCGGAGTAAACTCCTTGCTTTCATCATCTCTTTAAATGGAATTGAGGTCGACCATGCAAAAATCAAGGCAATTATTGCAATGCCTTCACCAAAAACCTTCATAAACTTCATAGTTTGCAAGGAAAGTTGTAATCTATTCATCGTTTTATTTCATAGCTCTCGACCATTACCACCCATTTCATCATCTCCGCAAAAATGATATCTCCTTCTAATGGGATGATGATTTCTACAAATCCTTCAATTCCTTAAAAAAATACCTCCTCCAACCGCCCATGCTCATTCCCCCTAAGGATGACCAACCATTTTACCTCTACATCTCCGCTACTGACCATTCCTTGGGTCCCATGCTCACTCATCGCGATGAGAAACACAAGGAGAAACTAGTTTACTACATAAGTCATATGCTTTTAGACTATGAAACTAAATATACACATGTATAAAAGTTATGTGTAGCCTAGTCTAGGTCACCACTAAACTTTTCCATTACCTACTCAACCACAAAACCTTCGTTATCACCAATACTGACCCCGTAAATTACATGTACACAAAACACTACCAACATTAGTAGGCTGCACGTTGGCTCATGTTGCTTGCCAACCTCGACCTCAAATTCATTCATCAAAAATATGTTAAAGGAAAACCATCGCGAGACAATAGGTCAATGCCCCTCTTCCCGACATTTAACCTTTAAATTTAAAATTCTTTGATGAATCTATTTCTACCCTATCCTTCGCCGATCATGTGAAACCACCTATTATTTTTCAAATGCCTTGTTCTTTGATGGATCCAAATTCTAGCATGGGGGAATGGGAATCATTCTCATTCCCCTAGATGTGGACCCCATGCCTCTTTTATTCAATATTGACTATGATTGTGTAATTTCACAAATAGGGAGAAGCCTACATATTTTATTAATGTGAAATTGATTAACCATTACAATGGAGTGCTGCAATATTTATACATATTGGACAACAATGTGCGAGACAAATAAATATGTTGCAGGTAAAACCATACTCATAACTACTTCCGATAATACATCTAGGAAGCATATAAATTGTTATAATAATTGTAACAATTATCCTGTGAAAAAAATACAAATATGGTTTAAAACCATATAACAACATACAATTATAATATGGTTAATAATAAAACCATATATATTATTATTTAATTAATAAAATTAATTAAATAATTAATCATATAATGCATAATTAATTTATCCTAACATTCCCCCTTAATTGTGCATTGTCTCAAGGGATGAGGAGAGGAACTCTAAACAACTCAAATTTGTCACGTGCAAGTGACTTTGTGAAGATATATGCCCGTTGTTCAGCTGTTGGACAATATTGAAGCTGGATGTTGTGCTTTAACACATGTTCACATATAAAATGAACTTGTACCTCAATGTGCTTTGTTCTTTCATGAAAAACTGGATTGTGAACAAGTTTGAGAACACCTTCATTGTCAACATACATGGTGGTCATTTTTTCCTGTTGTATTCCAAGTCCTTCCAATATGTGACGTAGCCAAATTGCTTCATAGATAGCTTCTTCTTCTGAGAACGATACTTGAATTCTATGGAAGAGTGAGAAATGAAGTGTTCTTTCTTTCTTCCCCATGATATTAGTCAGATCCCATAAAGAATACAAATCTAGAAGTGGATTTTCTATCATCAATGTTACTTGTATGATCTGAATCCAAATATCTAGTCAAGAAGAAGTTGTTCTTCTTCTTGTATTCTAGACCAAGATCCACTAATCCTTTGAGATATCTAAAAATGTGCCTTTCTTCTTTCTAATGAAAAACTTTGGGTTCCTACATGAACCTAGATAGATAGCTCAGTGTAAATATGATATCTAGTCTAGTGTAGGTTAGGTAAATGAGACTCCCGATCAACTGCCGATAGAGAGTGGCACTTACCTAGGAGATGGATCGAATGAGATAACTAGAATCTATTCTCCATAGGTGTAACAATTGGTGTGAAATCCATCATCCTAAACTTCTCGAGTTGTCTTGGTATATTTCATCGAGATACAAAAATGTGATTCTCTTTCTACCTTACTTTTAATCCAAGATAGTAATGCATCATCTCGAGAACAGTCATGTTGAACGATCGATTAAGATCTTTCTTCATTGCATCGATCATCCTCACTAAACTTCCAGTGATGACTAGATCATCGACATAGACAAAAAAACAATCTCCATCTCCCCCTTCTTTTTGAGGTAGAGATTGGGATTGTATGGATTTCTAACAAATCCATGTTGTACGAGATTCTCATCAATCTTGATGTACCATGCCCGGGGTGCCTGTTTGAGGCCATACAAAGATTTCCTGAGTCTACATACTTTTGTTTCTTAACCAGGTACTACATATCCCTCAGGTTGAGTCATGTAGACTTCTTGTAAATATCCATTAGGAAGGCACTTTTTACGTCCATTTGGTGGACTTTCCATCCAAATTGAGCAGCTAGAGCAAAAATCATCCTGATTGTTTTGATCTTAGCTATGGGAGAAAATGTCTCCTCATAGTCAATGCCTTCTTTTTGTGCATACCCTTTTGCTACAAGTCTTGCTTTATACTTTTCCTTTGTCCCATCTCTTTGTACTTTTTTTTAAATATCCATCTGCATCAATGGGTTTCTTCCTCGTGGAAGATCGACAAGTTTGCCAAGTGTTATTCTTCATCAGATCGATTGATATTCAAAATCCATGGCATCTTTTAAGATTTTGAATGTAGGGCTTCTTGGACTATGAGAGGGATCATCTGATTCAATAACTCTACTCATTAAAGCAAAGTTAACTTCTTCTCTTGCTTTATTGTGAGTTTGTGGTCCAGGGGTGGATGTATCGGTGGAGCATCCATTCTTGCATCTCGTAATGTACTTGTACACCATTTAGGCATATCATTGAACTATTCCCATGGGTCGTGGTTCTATCTGATCAACACCATCATCCCCATCATCACTTTCATCTTTTGAGGGAACATCAACTTCAATTTTTACAACTGGTGAAAAATCTACATCTTGTGAGTCTGGAGGAGGAGTCTCTGCTTCCTTCTTCTCGAAAAACTCAACATCTCTACTAGTGTAGACTTTTTTATGGTCTTAGGATCCATCAATCTATATCCAAGAGTCTCTTCATTGTACCTAATGAAGATGAGTTTTATGACTTCATGTCCAATTTATTTCTATTCTGTTTGGGTATGTGCATGCTTGCTTTACACTTGAATACTCTGAGGTGTGTAATAGATGGTTTCCATTTTGACCATGCTTCTTATGGTGTTATTCCATCAAGAGCAAGTTGTGGGCACTCTATTCAAAAAATACACTGCTATCTTTCCTACTTCTACCTAGAATGTCTTTGCAAGTCCAGAATCATCGATCATGCATCACACCATTTCCATGATAGTATGATTTCTTCTCTCAACAACACCATTTTGTTATGGTGTGTGTGGAGGAGGAATTTGTTGATGAATCCCGTGAGTTTGTAGGTAGTCTCTGAACTCATCACTGGTGAATTCCCCCCCTCGATCGAGAGCAAAGAGTTCTGATGTGATGACCAGTTTCTTTCTCAACTGCTACTTTAAACTTTTTGAAGGTTTCAAACACTTCACTTTTCTTGTGAAGACAAAAAATCCACATTTTTCTCGAATAGTTGTCAACACAAAGCATGAAGTATTGGAACCAAAACTTGGATTGTCTACATCGGACCGCAAAGATCGGTATGAACCAGGTCAAGTTTACCATGAGCTCGAAATGTACTCCTTAGAATGAAGCTCTGTGTTGTTTCCTGCTAGGTAGTGAGGACACTTATCTGTATCCTTTTAAAGAGATGGTAGCCCATGTACCATATTACACCGGTGAAGTGTTTGAGATATTTGAAACTTACATGACCAAATCTTCGATGCCACAACTGTGCTGAGGTGGAGTTCTTAGCCACAAGTGCTTGATCGTCTCTATGAAGAAAATCAAGTTTAAACATACGTCCCACATTGGAGGCTTTTGCAATTATTTTCAAGCCTCTTGATTTATCTCGAATCAAACATGTTTTCTTGTCGAATTGACTATCAAAGTCAATTTTTAGGTTGTGATCTAGGAGTGTACTGACTGAAAGTAGATTCTTTATTAACCCAAGGACATATAGGACATCTGATAGTCTGCATTTGCGTGAACCAAGGGGTAGAGAAATGTTCCCAATCCCCTGAACTGTATATGAAGAATCATCTCCCAACAAAACATGATTTTTGATGGCGTGTCCCTCATTGAAATAAACCAGTCTCTGTGGCTGGTCATGTGTCGAGTGGCCCTTGAATCAACATACCAAACATCACTAGATGATGTGGATGGTTCACTTGATCAAGTAGTGAACAAGAAGTCTTCATTTTCTGACTATTTTTGTTGCTCAACAATATTACCTTGCTGGTGGGGTCTTCTTTTCAGTTCCCCTTTTTCTTCCCATGATTGTTGTTAGAATGTCCCTTGTAAGATTGTTGTTGTTGAGGTCTAGAGTTTCTGGATGAACCTTTCTTGTAAGTATTATACCAACAATCTTGTAGGTTATGTCCTCTTTTGCAGATTGGACATTGCTTCTTTGTTGTTTGTATCCCTTGATACTGATTTTGATTTTGGGACTTTTGATAGGAATTAGGTTTTCCTTTACCTTTTCCTTTCCATTTTTGATGTGAAGATAGTGCCTGCTCCTCTTCATCATCCTTATTGTGTATTGCTTCCTCTTGTTGCAGTAGGTTTACCAATTTTTCAAAACCAACTGTCGTATCTAACATGTTTAGTGTTGTGACAAAAATGTGGTAAGAAGAGGGGAGTGCTCTCAGAATAATGGGAATGAGAGCATCATCTGTGACCGGTTCTCCTAGGGCTAGAAGTGAAGCCCTCAATTTTGCAACTCTTCTTAAGAAAGCTTCAATTTTTTCATTCTACTTGAACTTTAATGTGTGTAACTGACTCTGCAAATTTAGTATAACATTCTTGTTCTTGGCCTCATATACTATGCTCAACTTATCCCATGCTTCTTTGGCTATTTTGGCATCTCGAATGTGGGGTTGCACATCATCGGACACTCTAAACAAGATGATGAGTTTGGCTTCTAATCTGCTTTATCAAATTGTCATTGTTGTGTTGTATCAATAGTTGATCTTGTTAGAGTACCATTCACAGTCAGGCCAGATTTCTTCAAACTCAAGTTGTGTCTTGATTTTTGTCTTCCATGTAGCATAGTTGTTTCCTCTGAGTAGTTGTGAATCGGAAGAAAAATTTGGGGGCATTGGTGCCCATTTTGCAGAGATCACTGACAGGGTTTGGCTCTTATCACTATAGGTATAAGGTCTCCCAATATATATATACCGTCAGTCGATATACCGAACCTTTCTATATATGTGCCCTTCCGATATACCTGGTAGTATGTGGAAGAAGCTCGCCCTTTCTATATACCCGGTGGTACGTGAAAGAGGTTAACGTACGTGAAATAATTCAATACATGGTACCAAGAGATAGTATTGATGGGGTCTGTGTGATTATTAACACCATCTCAAAGAAATATCCTCATATGCACACATAACTTTGCTATATACTTAGATAATTTTCTAAGTCTTGATTTATGTCTGTAATATTTTCACGAGATGGATGGGATGGCTCATAGTGTGTGCATTATGACCTTATTATTCCCCATCGATTTAAAGGGTCGATGCCCAGATAATGTTGTTAACTATATTAGGCATTAAGTGTAGTAGTTATTCATGATGTCTTTACCCATAAGCACTTCCCAAAGGCATTGTATATACCAAATGTTGTGAATGAGATCTAGGATCTCGTGAGTGTTACAAAACCAATTTTTGGAGCTTTTTTGATTACAATATTACGCCAGTTTTTGAGCAGTTACAAAATTTTTAGTTGACTATGGAAACCTACAAATTAGTACAATATAATGCAGTATACAAATTACATTCAAAAATTTGGAAAAATGAATGGCAGGCAATTTTTTTTTTTTTTTGTGGGCCCAGTGGCCTTTGGAGCCCAAAATGACCTACTACACCAAAAAAATTGTAAAAATATAGCTGAAAATGCAATTTTTGGATAGGCCTCCTTTAGAAAAAAATGTCCAAAATGAAAAAACAGCTGAATGGGAGATATTTTTTTTTCACCCTAAATTAGGGATTTCTCCTCTAAATTTAATTAGTTATAACTAAATTTGAATTTCCTGCTAAATATAGTGGTTCCGCCAAATATTCTACCAAATTTAAAAAGGTAATTTCGGGGTGGCATTTGAACCCCAAACCTCCCACTTATAAGTATTTCCTTGTAACCACTTAGGCTCTATGAGCGCTTAGGTAATGAAAAGAAGAAAAGTGTATTTAAAGAAGGTAAATTTTGACTTACCTTAGTAAAATGTGACCTGACTGATTTACCACGTGGAGCTGCATGTGTGGATGATATGGAGGAAGTGATTTTAGGTATTTTTGCATGAAAAATGACTTCTATTTCCTTTTGAACCACCTTTATATTGTTTTATCCTCCTTTGTGTATTATTTGCCTTTAAATTTTGTAAAGCCGTATATGTAAAATCTCCTCCTCCTTTTTTTAATTTGTAGGTTGAACTACTATTATTTGCTGTTAGACACTATTTTTGTATTGCTTTTGTAGAGTCACTAAGAGGAAATGTGGAGTCACTGAGAGGTAATAGGAGTAGAGACTTCGGTGGAGGCACTGAGGAGAGAGAAATACCATTGTTTTAAATAATCGCCTTGTATTATTTTGCTACCAACATTTTAACTCCATTGTTTTTAATGATGTAGGTCACTGGAGCTTATGTACAGCCTTGGCCACTTTCTCTAAAGCCTCTGTCTTTGGATGAAGAATAACCATAGAGAACTATTGCAAATAATAATACCTCCTCCAAATATGATAGTACAAATAAATTATCTGTAACTAAATAATTTAAAGACAAAACCCGAATTTGATGGATTTTTTTTTTTTTTTTAATTCTAGGAAACCAATTTGCCTAGTGCAAAAGGCACCAAGGCAAAAAAAAATTGCTTTTTGTTTACTGGATTTCACACAGGAGGTTGTGGGATTGCAAGGAGATGTGGGAAGCTGCTGGAGGCAACATTGGCTCTCCGACAAAGAAAATTTCTTCTCCACAAAGTCTTCTTCCTCTGAATCCTTCTCCAACCTTGATAGGAGCTTCAATACACTTTGGTACCAAATGTAATTTCACAAATAGGGACGAAAGCCTGTATATTTTATTAATGTGAAATTGATTAACCATTACAATGGAGTGCTGCAATATTTATACATATTGGACAGCAATGTGTAGACAAACAAATATGTTGCACAGGTAAAACCATACTCACAACTGCTTCCAATAATACATCCAGGAAGCATATAAATTGTTATAATAATTGTAACAATTATCCCTGTGAAACAAAAAAGACAAATATGGTTTAAAACCATATAACAACATACAATTATACTATGATTAATAATATAACCATATAATATTATTATTTAATTAATAAAATTAATTAAATAATTAATCATATAATGCATAATTAATTTATCCTAACAGATTGTACCAAGAGCATCTCTGAATACGAAGCACTCATATTAGGTCTCCAAACTGCCATAGCCTTAAACATTAAATTCCATTAACGTTTTTGGTGACTCTCAATTGGTTGTGAACCAAGTCAATGGCTCATACTAGTGTCGTAATCAGGAACTACAAAAGTACAAAAATCATGTTGATAAACTCTTGACTACCTTTTCCCATTATAAAATTCAAACCATCCCACATTCCATGAACAAATTTGTGGACACCATGGCTTGTCTTGCTTCTCAAATACCCATTTCACTGCCAACTTGATAATCTTTGTTACCATATAGATATTGTAGTCACCCTCTTACCTATCTCACAAGGTAGGCCTCATCCAAAACACCCCCATTTACCAACGTGACGTTTGGTATCAAAAATATTCTGATTACCTTTCCCTTTCCATTAATCCTTTGGGAATCACTAATAATGATCTCGAGCCTTCCTCCAAAAACTCTCTCATTACATCATCATGAGAGGTCTCCTTTATAAACTTGGCTTTGACGGTATTCTCCTACGATGCCTCACTAGTTACTGAAACACCCTATACCATAAAATAAATCCATGATGGAATTTTTGGGGGTCATTTCAATGGCCTTTCTATTGCAAAATGCATCCTTCGTCTCGATTACAACTCACCAAACCTAAACCACAATTTTTATGACTATGTCAAGCATTGTTTAAAGTGTCAACAACATTTTAACCTTCATCATACCCCGATTCATGCCTTGCCAGAGGTCGCATGAGACCTTTGGCCCTTTTCTCAATGGGGATTAGATCTCGTCGGTGAGATTAACCCTCATTCTTCCCAATGTCATCAATGGATCATAACTACAACAAAGTACTACACAAAATGGGTAGAGGCCATACCCCTCATTTCCACAAAAGTGAGAAATCTTTTGACTTCATCAACCATTATATCATTATTTGTTTTGGTGTTCCTCACCTCCTTATCACCGATAACAGGAAATAATTCAAAAATAAAACCCTTGGGAAATTGTGTGGTGCCTTTGGCATTCAACTCATTTTTTCTTCACCTTATTACCCATAAACCAATGGCCAAGCCGAATCCATTAAAAACCCTAAACAAAATCCTCATGAAAGTGGTTGACCGATACGAGTAAAGATTGGCACACACACATCACCTTTGTCTTATGGGATTATCACACTAGTATTCAAATGTCCATTTTTGCTACACCTTTTTATTTATTCTATGGTAATCTTTGAATCCATTCTACTTCTTGATGAATGAATTTCATTCCTTTGTATCTCACTCCAAGATATGCTCACCAATGATGAATTTCACCAAGACCATCCGGCTTAACTTGAGTTATTGGACAAGCATCATCTAATTTCTTTGGATCACCTCTAAGTCTACTAAAAGTGTATTAAATGTGGCTATGATAATCACATCGACAAATGAACTTTCGATTCACTTTGACCTTGTCCTGAAATAAAATCAACATGTCACCAAAGAGGAGAAAAGTAAATGGTGAAATTTTTCTCCTAATTGGCTCGAGACCCTATATCATTACTAATGCCTACGAGATCAGGTGTTTATCATTTTTCTTCACTCGAAGGTAAATTTTTGTTAAACCCCTTAATGCCTTACATCTCTCAATCCATTTTATTGTTGAAACTAGTCTTATATCACCTTGTCAAGTTTAAATGAACATCCCTTTAGCACCATTCATCTCCAATTTTACCTATTTTAATGATCAATGACTAAACAAGAATCATGTGATTCTTTGACATTTTTCTACCTTATCTTCAATATTGAGCATCACGGCTCTTCTCATGGCTTGATTCTCATGGATACTTTCTTTCTCTTCTAGATGGAATCCCATGGTCATTCATCATTTATAAATTCATCCTTCATACATAACCTTCGTGTGTGCTAGGTTTTTGTCTCATAACAAGATCCTATCATCCTCTATAGTCTTTTCCATGACTTAAAAGTGTGAAAGAAAAAATAATCTCATAAATAAAATGGGATTCAACTCCTTGAGTCAAAATTCCTCTTACAAGATGAGTTCCTCAAAAGGATAGCTACTCTTTGTTTTTTCTATAAATAGATTTTTCCCTCAAAGGATAGCTTTACAAAACTAGCCATAGTGTGCATAGTCTATCCCAAAAATAAGACTATTTCTTACAAAAACAACAATAAAAAGGTTCGAAGCTTCCCACATTAATCAACTTCACAAATACCTCAAGGACATACTCTATTCATCCCACATAGACTTCCCGCTTCAATTAGTCTATAAAATCTAAAGAAAAAGAAAAAGATACCTTTTTGATCATGGAATTACCTATTTTTATCCTTAGTCTCTTGCCAATAAGGACTACTATCGTACACCTCATGCTCTACCACACACCTTTCACCTCACTAACTTTTTCTTGCTAATTTTCTACTTACTCAAGGGACATACCACAAAATGTGACATTTCGTGATCATGTGACTATCTTCACCCATCGAATAGTCAATTATGCAACGTATTCTAGGGTTTTGTGTTCATAACACTAGTCTTGGGTATGCTAGAATCGTTAGGCTTCTTACAAATTAGGAGAAAATTTTGTCTCCTCATACTATCTACCTTGTTATTACCTATTGATTCTCCTATACACAACTAGACCTTGATCCCATCATTCATAATACCCATATTTACCCATACCTATTTAATTATGCATTTAAAAACCCACACCCACTCACCCATGCCGTATGACCTAAACACCCACTCATACCAAAGTAGTCTTGCATAAACAAATACCCATGCCTATTTGACAATACCCCTCACCCATGGCTATTTTCCACCCAAAAAAACACATTCATATTCACTGTGCCCACTTCACCTTGTTTTCTCTTTTCCCAAAATTAACCTAAACTCATCTATACCCCAAATACCGAGACCTATCATCACCAATCCAGCACTATGATAATTCTTCACCGGGAACTCCTCGTGCTATGATTATTTACTAATGCACATCCTTTAGTTTGGTGGATGTAATCTGGAAACAAAACAACAAACATAACACAAGAATACCATCGACTATGATAAGACGGAATGATGACAAATCTGAAATATCAAAGTAAATTATAATATTAACATGAAATTGTTACAATCTCACCCATGAGGTACTTCAAGTGTTATTGACTTCACTTGCCTTCCACCAATACTATGGGAGAAACTTTACAATTACACCTCTTAATGGCTTCTTCAACACACCTTTAAACTGATGGCTTCCTTTACACACTTCATACAATATTTCTCACTACTTCCTTCTATGCTAAATGAGGGGGGTGGCCTCTTTATTTATAGAACTTCCAGGCTTATCCATCTTATCTCTAAGATAGGATAAGAAATCCACTCTGACGAATCATATTCCATACCTTAACTCTTATCTGTACATGTAAGCTTATCTTTTAAGATAAGATAAACCTTATCATTTCACATGGGTTCCACATTTTTAGACTTTTTACAAATAAAATACACAAAATATTTATGACCTCACTCCTTGTCCTTATTACCAATATAATATTTCTAATTCCTAATCATGTAGACCCTACTTCTCTACTTATCCCAACTTTGACATTTTAACATTACCGGACCACTTACGACAAATATTTACTTTTTACAACATTCCTATTGTACTTTGATTATTACCGTACTCTACATTATTGGCGGCACCATACTGACGGCGCCGTTATCTTCTATCAGACGCTACTACTAATTACACTTAACAACATCCTATTCCTAATACATACATTAATGAAATAGAAATTACGGAGGAAAATTTTAGTGTCGACATCTTCCCCCTTCCTAGCTTCTACTCCGTCCTCGGAGTAGACTATTCAGTGCTTGGAAAATATTCAACTTGTCGTGGTTGACCCATTTCGTAATGGGAGTTCCATCAATTCCTCCGGTCAGTGCACGTACCATTTTCATGTATAGCTGCTTTATTTTGTAGGGGCCCATCCATTTTGGAAGAAATTTTTTGTCTTCTTTTTTTGTATACGGAATCATATACTAGAAGTAAGTCATTCACATGAAATGGAGACCAACGGATCTTTTGATCAAAGTATTCCTTCTTCTTCATTTTCTTCTTATGGCTTGTATCCTTTGATATTTCCCTCATTTCCTCTAGAAAATGAAGATGTACCAACCTTTCTTTTAATGAATCACTTTCATCCATCCTTTCATTTTTCATAACTCTCACAGTGGGAATATCAAACTCAATAGGAAGATCTAGATCAATGCCATAGGCCATTTGAAATGGGAGTATCTTGTTGCTGACTTTGATGTTGCCCTATATGCCCACAATGTTACATGAATCCTTTTATCCCACTTATGTACCTACAAGGCTACATCTTTTGCTAGAATTTGACACAACACAAAATTTGTTCGTTCCACCTGTCCATTTGTGCTTGGCTTGTATGTTGTTGCCTTCATGTTCAATAGAAAACTTATTGACTAGGGCTTCTACCACCTCATTAATGAAGTGGCTTACTTGATCTATTACAATTTCTAATGGACAACCAAATCTGGTGACAATGCGTTCATATATGAACCTTGCCACTTCATCCATGGAAGTTGTTTTCAATGGCCTAGCTTCAACCCACTTGGTTAAATAATATGTGGCAACTACAATATACTTATTTTGGCGTGAGGTAGTTGGAAGTGGACCTACAATGTCTATTCCCCATTTTTCAAAGGGACCAAGTGGAAGAATAGGACATAATGGAGCTGATGAAGTCTTACGGTTACCATGTGTTTGACAAATATCACATGTCTTACAATAATTATAACAATCTTTAAAAAGAGTGGGCGGTGATAACTGCATCAAGATCCTTCTTCTTTATAAGTTGTCGAGAGAAGTGCCCTCCACATGTACCATTGTGGAATTCTTCTAGCAGTTCCTTCCCTTGATCACGTCAGTGCCCTCTTGTCTTGTCCATCGAGTCCTATTCGAAATAATACTCCATGCGAGAATAGAATATGGGCGGCGTAGCTTGAGTAATCTTTCTCTTAGTCTTTGCATTGGCACCATCGGGAAACTTGAATTCATTCGGATAATTCCAAATATCTATGTATTCACTAGGGATTGTGTCGAGGATAACAATCTTTACATCGGGAAATCATCATCATCACAAGATGATCCTAAACCATCATAGGCTCGAGAGAGTGCATCTGCATTGACATGCTTCTTTCTGGCCTATCTATAATATCAAATTCAAATTATTGTAGCAAAATTATCCATCTTGCTATCCTCCACGATGGGTTAGGCTTATTGACAATATATTTTAGAGCACGATGATGCATTACAACTATAAATTTCTGCCCTAGCAAGTAATTTCTAAACTTCTTTGACAAAAATGATAACTAGAGCCTCTTTTTGATTCTGGTATAATTTACCTGAAACACTTTGCTCATTTTTTGCTCCCAAAGTAAATTGGATGTTCATTCCCATTTTCATCCTTTTGGCTCAAAGTACTTCCTAGTCTTTGCATCGAGGCATCGAGTGTACACAATGAATGGCTTACTCAATCTGGATTCTTTAAAGCAGGTGAAGACACACTAGGGCTTCCTTGATTGTCCAAAAGCTTCATGTGCCTTTTTCTGGTTCATAAGTAACATCCTTCTTGAAGCTGGGTTAGTGGCTATGCAATCTTTGAGAAATTCTTGATGAACCTTCTATAGTAACCCACATGGCCTAAAAATGATCTCAACTTACTTCTATTCATAGGAAATGGTAAATCTTTGATTTTGAAACTTTATCGGGATCGGTACCAATACCATCTCTGGATCTGACATGCCCTAACAAAACACCTTTAGAACATCCAAAGACACACTTTGTAGGGTTTAGTGAGGCTTGTGCTTCATCTAACCTTTGAAATGTTGTCTCCATCTCACAGTGCAGGTGGTCAACTTGCTCCCATAGATGCAAAAATCATCTAGAAATACTCGATGAAGGTCCCGATGTAGGGTTTGAACACCCTATTCATCAAACGTTGGAATGTTGCTTTGGAGCATTACACAACCCAAAAGGCATAACTCTATAAGCAAAGCGTTCCCAAGGAGTGGTGACGTGGTCTTGGACTGATCTTTCTCTGCTATACGAACTTGGTTGTAGCCGCTTTATATCCATCAACAAAACTATATCACTCTGGCCCAGCTACTTCATCAAGATTTGATCTGAAAATGGAAGAGGGTAATGATCCTTCTTTAGTTGCCTTATTGAGCTTCCTATAATCAACACAAATACATAGCTTCCCATTATTTTTATTGAGATCACAATGGGAGAAACCCATTGAATTCTCCATGAGAAAATATGAATCTGCATCAAGCAACTTATCTATTTCTTATTTTACAATCTTGGAAAAATTAGGATTCATTCTATATGGCATTTGCTTTATAGGCTTAACACCATCTACTAGCTCAATAGAATGTTCTACCCAACTTACTTGACGGAGTTCCTTGTAATCAAAAGTGAATATGTGTATGTACCTTTGAGAGAGTTGGAGGTAGGATTCCTTCTCACTCTCCATCACAGCATCACCAATATTTATTTGTTGGAGACGATCATCAACTTCTTCTTGAGATAATTTTATGGGGTCATGAGTCGGTGTATTTGGAAGGATATCCATGACTGAAATATCAACCTCACTTTCTTCATCTTGGTGTCCACTTCACTTTGGTACTAGAGTAATAAGAGGATGTCAATCATCGGTTTCATCACTTGAATCCACGAGTTTACGCCTTATGATGTCGAGGATCACGTTTATCTTCACCCTCTCTCTACCACATCCAAGTGTCATGAAGCCTTCATTCAGTAGTTTCTTGCATGGACTCTCCTTAGCCATGGTCTTCCCAACAACATTGGGTATGCAACAATACCATTTTCATCACCTAAAAGTCTACCACACATACAACACCCATAACATGAGATATTACCACATTTGAAATTACACCTTACGGTTTAGTTTTCCCTTATTTAATGATCTTAACATAAGTGTTGAAGGGCGATCAATTTTAAACCCAACATATTCATTACGAGACTCGGTCATTACATTAAGCTACTGCAACACCTCCATCAACTAAGACATCATGAATTGAAATACCATTACATAATACCTCAGCTTGTGGAGCATAGGGATCCGCCTATACCTCCAAAACAGGGACCTCAACCTCCTTCCTTCTTTGAGCATTGAGTCCACTTCGCAGCTCCCGCCTCTTCTCAGAAGACATAGCCAAGATTTGACCATATGTAATATTTACAGGCCTTTTGGACAGATCTTCCAAGATGGAGTATGGTCCTTGCCCCTGTAAAATCAGAAAATCTTGCACACCCAACTTTCTTCTCCTATGTTTCTTACTAGTTTCTCCTTTCATCTTATTAGGATCATTTCCATCTTGATTATCTTTTTCTTTCTTTCTTTTTGTTACAAAAACATCTAATTCATTATTTCTGCTCTTATCTACTACATCAAAAGAATTCACGGGTGCTTTTCCTTTATCATTATCTCCTTTACTAGATGTAGAAGCTCTATCGGACAATTATACTTATAATGACCCTTTTATAACAACCATAACATACAACTTCAGAAATATTTCTTTTTGGACCTCTATCTCCTCCTGAGAACTAAATTCCTTTCCTTGAAGAAGATTAATAGTTAAGCGGCCCATCTTTTAAGCGAGATCTTCATACTCGGTAGATGTACTAGGAGAAATATTTGTGCTCACCGAGAGTGGTTGTGGATTACGGACCAAAGGGGATGGTGTAGGCTCTACTTTAGCAATAATTTCTTTAGGCTCCTCTTCCATGCTCTCTTCTTGCCTTCTTTCAATCTCCTTTGCTTGTTCGATGTATTTGGGCGGTCATACTTCACTCGTTGTCTGATCTCTGGTTTCATCCCAAGAATGAAGTGCTTACATAGGAGATTATCCACGCCATTCATCAACCCATCCGCTAATCCTTCCTTCCGGATCTGGGCATTGAGCTTTCTCCTTAGCTCTAGAACACGAGCATGATAATCCCTTATCTTCTCCTTCTCTCCTTGGGTTAGCTTTGTGATATCGATCATGAGATCTGCATATCTCTGTTGTTCACCAAATTCTTCAAGAAAACTTTCAGTTAATAAATCCCATGAGTTTTTCACATTATCACCTAGTGTTTCAAACCACCTAAGGGCTGAACCATCCAAAAAGGTAGGAAAAAATTCAGTCCATTGTTCCCTTCTTATAAGGCCATTACAAATACAAGATCGTTTAAACTCTTGAATGAAAGAGGAAGCATCTTCATTAGATTGGGCTGAAAAAACAGGAATCTTCCCCATTTTCAAAAGTAACCATAGTGAAATACCAACCCAAAAGTACAATCAACAAGACTTATGTGCACAATAATTAAAATCACTATAATAGAAAATAGAAATGACCATGGTAAACTATGGTAAAACTTGACTTATCTGCGGTGTAAAGCGACTTTCTTGTGGTAAACACTATTCACGGTAAAAGTGAAGTTCTTGCGGTAAATACTATTCACGGTAAAAGTGACTTTCTTGTGGTAAATACTATTCACAACAAAAATGACTTTACCATGGTAACTACTACATGCCTGCAGTAAAAACAAGGTTACCCTCGATTGATTTTTGACTAAGTGGGAATATCTCTCGAGAACAATCCACCAACGAGGAATGGTCCCAGCAATGGAACCAAAATATCATCACCAATCCGGCACTATGATAATTCTTCACCGGGAACTCCTCGTGCTATGATTATTTACTAATGCACAGCCTTTAGTTTGGTGGATGTAATCTGGAAACAAAACAACAAACATAACACAAGAATACCATCGACTATGATAAGACGGAATGATGACAAATCTGAAATATCAAAGTAAATTATAATATTAACATGAAATTGTTACAATCTCACCCATGAGGTACTTCAAGTGTTATTGACTTCACTTGCCTTCCACCAATACTATGGGAGAAACTTTACAATTACACCTCTTAATGGCTTCTTCAACACACCTTTAAACTGATGGCTTCCTTTACACACTTCATACAATATTTCTCACTACTTCCTTCTATGCTAAATGAAGGGGGTGGCCTCTTTATTTATAGAACTTCTAGGCTTAGCCATCTTATCTTTAAGATAGGATAAGAAATCCCACTGACGAATCATATTCCATACCTTAACTCTTATATGTACATGTAAGCTTATCTTTTAAGATAAGATAAACCTTATCATTTCACATGGGTTCCATATTTTTAGACTTTTTACAAATAAAATACACAAAATATTTATGACCTCACTCCTTGTCCTTATTACAATATAATATTTCTAATTCCTAATCATGTAGACCCTACTTCTCTACTTATCCCAACTTTGACATTTTAACATTACGGACCACTTACGACAAATATTTACTTTTTACAACATTCCTATTGTACTTTGTTATTACCATACTCTACATTATTGGCGGCACTTTGTCTTGACGATGCCGTTATCTTCTATCGACGCTACTAACAATTACACTTAACAACATCCTATTCCTAATACATACATTAATGAAATAGAAATTAGTGTCCTTTACCTAACTAATTTCCTATAGCTTATGGAGGAAAATTTTAGTGTCGATGCACCCAAACACGCCTTCAAACCAGAAACCTAGTCCTTTACCTAACTATATTCCTCCCTAGCTTATGGGAGAACTACGTTAGTCTAAGGCCCCTATTTTTGGGTCTATGTAGGTAGAACTCGAGGGAATGGGGCCCTTGGGGCTTAGTGCAACCATCATCCACCCTATTTTATATTTTTACCTTCGCTCTTTACCACTAATCATTTCTTCCCCTTCCTATTCACATTCTACCCTAGTTAGTTTCCATTATCCCCCTAATTGGAAATTAACATATCATAACATACATTAGTTATTTCATCATTTAACATCTCATTTATCATTTATCATAGCATTCCTATCACCCACCTTTGCATTAAAAACATAACCTTCATATACATCATTTATTATTTTTCATTAAACCTATAATTGGGAAATTAAATCAAAAACAACAAATCATACCACCATGCCTAGACAACTTTGACTCCATCATGCCTATGACTTGACATCATCATACATAGACTACCCGACTCCACCATGCCTAGACCTGAATTTTCCATGCCTCTGACCTAACTCTACCAATCTATCATGGAATGTGAAATCCACATCACCATAACCAAAGGAAATACAACCAATTCATCATTAACATCATATCATATGAGCCATAAATAACACCATAAAACATCCATATATCACCAATCAACATGTATGTATCTCAATACAATGAATATGTAGATATGCATATCATCATCAAATATCATAACTCATAAATATAACCTCACTATCTTTGGCATGTAGGAAGGTATCCATACTCAAAATCACAACTCTCATAAATATAGCCTTAGTATATTTGAGTACGCATGCCGGTATATTTAGAAAAGAAACATGATCCTCTCAAGTGGCTACATATTTGGTAACCCGAGACCCTCGAGGGCTAGTCTCATCTGTCTCCTCCTCCCACCCTATCTGTCACCCTACTACCATATCTCTGCCCTCAAGGGGTCTCAATATAATCTCTCCTTGCCATCACCTAGGCCTAGCCTCGTGAACTAGTAGCCTCACCCCCCGACCCTTTCTCTGGGCTTGTCGGTTCCCCGTGCTCTCGGAACTATGAGTGCAGGACCTAGTCCTCTCACGCACTACTGTTGGACTCTTTAATTAGTGTAAGATGGGACCTCAATGACCGCGATCGTCAAGTGATATTGATAATAGCGAGCCTCATTTAGGGAAACCACAGAACCTCCCTATGGACATTGTATGAGGTGGTTCGATCGACCTCATAGCCTCCTATTAACTCTTCCCTACTACCATTGACCTCATGACCATCTATCCTTGTGATACCTATACCACGAGACCTTTTCCGGTGATGACCCCTGTATGACAGACCTGTATTGATGTATGTGTTGGTCTCCCTCTCGCCACCTAAGCCTATAAAGCCACCACCGTGCTTTTGATGTGGCTATCTTCCTTGCAACCCCGTGACATGTGCCCGTAAGGTGACTATCTATACCGTGTCTTACTTTATGCTTGTACTTGTACTTATGCCTCGGTAGTAGTCAACTACCCCTATAGTGTAGTCACCTACCTAGTTAAGGTGGCTACCTCTACGCACTATTACCAACTGCACTAACAAAGATCGCCACCTACCCATGTAGTGTATCTTTGTACACTATCACAGGCCACCAAAGTAGGATTCCCTACCCGTTGTGTTGTTTCTGTAACTCTACACCCCAATAACATCTCGTATCCATTAGATATCCTAGCATCATCTATCTTTCTATCCACTTTGGAAACTCCTCCAGACACAGTGGCTCTATGGGGTGATGTGGAGACAAATGTCTCTTCATATCCTCCCACTGCTCTTCTTTGTGGAAATGGTGGCGGCACATCCTGTAGTAGCCCAAACTACCATCGAGACTTTGTCTCTTTGGGATCATCTCATGCTTGCGGAGCACGTATCCCCTATATCTATTACACCGATTGCAGCCCATGTGGCTCTCTACTTATGCATCTAAATGGTGGAAACTAGACATAAGGCTTCCATACTATGTCTTTCGCATATAGCCCCTCCGGCTCCCTCCTATACACCACTTTATATAACACCTTTGTTGCTTGTGGCTGACCTCTTGGGACCACCCATTACCTCGTAATGCCCTCATCCACCACGATGCCGATCATGACCGAAATTCCTCATGGCCACACTACAACAATGTTCTCATAGTCCCAACAATGTAGGAGAAAGTCTGTACAATGCACACTTTGTATTGGTGCATCCTCTCATAGCCACCCAAATCCTTGTATAGCTGTAACACTCCCATCAGACCCCTGGGAAAATGACTGCACTCTAAATCATGTAGTGCATAAAACTCCACAATCACCATCATCAACATGGCTAAGCTGCGTCTCCTGTGGGTGTGTGGTATACATTACCTTGTACACCAAGCTCGCACTTTGCTCGGTCCGCTCACTATCCTTCTCCCTGAAAGTCTAATTATCACCTGAAGGTTCCATCCACAGAACACACTATAAACTAGCTCTCAAAAAAAAGTAATCCGCAATATCCTATAGACATCCTCCAACATGATTATCATCTCATTAGTAATAAGGTATATTTTTTTGGTCACTCCATCCCATCTATCAATGAGTGCGACCATGAGAATGGGATCCCATCGGATCCATCTATACTTCCCGACCCCAATCAGCCCTACCTCTTGCATATGGGCCCACTCCTCCTCTATCACAATGCACCTCAACTTCCCTAGTAAGGGAGGTACTCTATCTGAAAGTGTCGACTATTTATGTGTGGGAAACTAGCCAACTAAACAATTTCAATTCCTACATTCATTTTTTATCAGTTCCACATAATTCTACACCCTTCTACCCTATACACATTTATCATCTTCCTACTTTATCCACAACCACTTATTTATCCCATTCCCACTTACTCAAATCTTTTACCCACTGTGACCTAAGTCCCACCTATCCCCTACCTACATTTACCTACCCTCACCTTTCGCCCACCTACTTTTCTCCCTCCTTGATCCCTATTCCCTTCATTTTTATCTGTTTATCCTACCCTCTCTTTTCCACCCCATCTTCGCCCTCTGCATTTAACCTATTTCGGCCCCATCACCCTTTTGTAGTGACCGATGTCGGTCACTCTTGAATGCCATCAAGCACCAATGATCGATGTCGATGTAATACATAACCGAAGTCGGCTGAACCCAAACCAACGTTAGTCTCTAGTTCGGCCCCAAAGTGAACCCCATGAACCTAAAATTATAAAAAAGAATAAACACAACCTAAACGACCCAAACACCACCGAAACATTAGCGATTAATTATTACCCCTATTTAGCCTACATTCCACCATCCCCATACCAAAATTGGTTCATTTTACATTTTCAAAATTTTAAATTTTCCTCCCATTTGTTTATTTTAACACCAAAATTCAATTAAAAATACACAATATGATTTAGATCCTACCTCATCCCACTTCCTCCTCCTCCTGTCATAGATCTAGTATCTGCAATGGTGGACCTCTATTGCTCCCTCCCACTATTTCCATGTATCAAATCAATCTCTTGATCCTTCGGTGAAACAACTTGTTCCACACGATCAAGTGGACCTATCTTCCTTGCTCCAAGAACCACTCACCTCTCGCCCAATCAATCTCAATTCACTCCAAAGATAATTTTCCTCGACACATTTTTGACTATTCTTCCTCTAGAGCCTTTTTCACCATGTAAAAATGCTCAAATGAGAACTTTTACCATGGGTTATACATTTTAACACATTAACAAGGAGGCGATATCAGTTCACCTAGACCACTACTATCGGTTCTTGTGGTAATCTTTGGTTTCAAATGATCGATATTGGTCATGTTGGATACACTCGATTTGGACTCTCTTCCTCATATTTCCTACTATAAATGCCCTTATTACCTCCCACTAGACCTTATTATCGGTTGGGGTATACTTCGGTCCCTGCCACTACCACATTTACACCGCCTACCTTGATAACCCATACCCCACTTTACCCAATATGCCCCTCAAATTTCTTGTACCCATCTTACCTCATGATATGATAGTTACCTAACTAGCCTCCAGGACCTTACCTTGCCATAACAGGTAAGTAGACCATGTGGTAGACTACTTAATTTAAAGTGGAAAAGACACATTCCCACTTTATTTTAAACTAACTTATCCCAACTTGACCTATGTTGGTCACCCATAAACCATTATTGGTCAACCAGTAAACCATTTTCAGTTCTTGTAAATACACATTCCCAACTTTTCTCAAGGGGTTGGTGGGTTGGTTGATTTATTGTTTGGTTCATAGGTTGGAGCTTAGATTTTTAAAGAAGCATTAGTTAGAACATATCCAGAGACTCACAAGATTATTTTTGAGAACATTGGAGCTAAAAGGAAGGCCAACGAATAAAAATTACCCAACCAAGAAGGAAATAAACTAGGAGAGATCAAGAAGGAGCATTCCCACCCATCAGCTAGTCTCCGCCAACATCCTCACCTTGCCTCATCATCAACTTACCTTCTATACATGTTGGAGAACAAGTAACTACTTCATTACCTTATTTCTTTGTTCTATAATTTATAATCTACATATTACTTTGTTTTTCTCCACCCAATATCTCTTCTACCCTAGCCACATTTATCAAACAACATCACATTCATCTCCTTAACTCCTCTCGGGATCTAGCCAACCAAACCCTAAGCCTCTATCCCTATCTAGTGCCCTACCTAGGTCCTCCAACCCTTTATGCCACAATAAAGAGAACCCAAAGCCCATTCCACAATACCTTCAAGTTTTCCATAATTCGATTGTGGTTTCCATGCTTAGTGGTGGGTCTTCCATATGTAGGAATTCATTGACATAATTGGTATAGGTCATTGTGCCTATCATTTGCACTCATTATTCAGTCCTTAGCTTACTCAAAACCTCCCTCAAAACCCCATAAACCTCACCCACCTTGTCTACCCCACCTACAACCCCACATAATACCCTTCTAAATCCATCTGCAAACATAGAGAGAGCATAAATATCCCCTTTTCCAAGCCCTTCCATTTCCCACAATGACTGATATCAATCATTACACGCCACCATCAATCATGCTTGAACCGCCATCGGCCAATCAACTAGACTAGTGCTAGTCTCTATGCATTGAGAAGAAACCTAAGACTAGAAAGATAATACCCACTTCCCAACAACCAAAACCATTCCTAAACCTTACAGGACCTTACCTAGAACCTAAACAAGACCTACTGACCCAATACCGGTAATCGGCTAAACCATTTTGACATCAATCACATTTTACCTAATATATCTTATTGTTTTGTGCAAGATACCTAAATTATTTCAATTTCAATAGGATCTTTATTTCATTTATGATTTAACTAGCATTAATACTTTGATATGAAAAGTGGATTGAGAGCCTATTCAGGAAGCATCACGCTTCGGATCTATCTCCCACTAGATAGTCCACTCATTGTTTGGTTTAACTTCTACTTGTGGTCTTTTTTTCTATCAAAGGTAGTTCCTCCTTTCCAAAATAAAGTTCTCATGGTCATCTTGGATCAGTAGTTGGATACACATGCATTATACCTTCTACCTTCATCCTAAACAGGTAAACTGATGCACCCAAAATCTATCTATTTCATGAAATATGTCTAGAAACTAGTGAAACACACAACATTTCTCTCACCCATGGACATCTATAGCCCCAATAAAGTTACTTGAAAAAATCCTAAAGAGAGTTGTGTGGTGGCATTTATTTGATATTTTTGTTTTTGAAATGATTTTTGATATTTTTCTTTTTTATATTTGATGATTTTTTACTTTTTTTTCATAAAGATGTTCCACTCTCTTGAGAACTCTCAAGGGTTAATAATAACTAGAGGCTTGATGGAGGAATGGAAATGAGTGTGAAGATGACATTGGCTAGAGTGTTAATAGAAATACTCAATGTTCTTCACCACAAGTTTATTAAGTTGGTTAAAGTATGTGGACCTATAGGAGGAAAATGGTGCTTAAATGTTGGAGGTAACGATAGACCAAGGTCACACAATTGTTGTTGGAACTATTGATGGCTGTGATGATAATAATGGTGCTTGAATGCTGACCAAGGTTACATAATTGTAGTAGGAACTATTAATGGATTGATAAGAATGGATTAGGTGAAAAGGGATGTAAATGTTCACTGGAATGAGGATGGGTGAGAAGGATAGAACATGATAAGATGAAATGGGGATCCATTTTTAGGTGTGTATTTAAGGGAGTAAATGATTATTATTGGGATGGTAAGATCAATAGAAGTGGTAGAATTTTTGCGATGGAGTAGTGGGAGGGATGAGGAACATAAGTGAAGGGATCTTGGTTTTCGAAAGGATATGAAAATATATTTTTGACTATAAGATATGAATTATGGTGAAGATGATTCATCGTCATCCATTGGTGGTTAGGTTCTCATCCACTAAGATGTAAAGACTTATATGGGAAGTGAAATGATTTTGTTTGATGATGGATGGATGATGCGATGAGGTTTAGATGGGGTGAGAATTTGGTTTGCTGAGTAGGATTTGGATATTGGAATATAATGGAGATAATATTGACATGAAAAGGTGGGATACATTGTACAAGGAAAATAAGTGTTAATGAGGTTTTGACATAAACTTAAATAAGCCCAAATGAACTCACAATAATAATGTTCTGATACCAATAAGGTTTGGGAAGGGATCTTGGATTTTTGGTGGTCAAGGAATTAGTGTAAATGGTTTTGTTAATGGATTCATAAGGGTTTTGCCTCGATGTTTCATATGAGAAAATATATTTTTGACTATAAGATATGAATTAACGGGATAGGTTAGGCTTGGGGGTGAAGATGATTGATATTGGGTCATGAAGCGAGACTTAGTTGATTTTGTGGTTGATTAATGTTTTGAGGTAATGGCTTAGATGTAAGATTATTCAATATTAGTATAAGTGGATGGATGGGAAGGGATAGATTGAGATGAAGGGGATTGTTGGGGTCACGTTAGATTTTGTGATGTTTGGGATGAAGGAGATTTGTATATTGTGCGGTGTAGGAACCAGGTTTATGGGATGAATTAGATGAAGATGATATAAGAGTGTATTGGATTGGGTAGGAGATGGGAACGGGATAAGATTGATATTAGATTTGTTAGGTTTTGGAGTTTATATACGAGTCACATTAGATGTCTTAGGATTAGAGGGAGATTTAGGTGATGAAGGGGATGCATTTGGATTAGATGTGGATAAAGATGAAAAGTCACATTATATGGGTTAGAATAGGGGTAGGAGGGGATGACGGTGACTTAGGTTTCACTATGGACAAGATAGTTTTGATAGGAAAAGGTGATGAAGGGGATGAAGTAGGCTTAGTGGATAAATTTGATGGTGAATTAGCGATTGTGGGACAATCTAGGAGAAATTCCATCGGGTCAGATTGGTATGATGAAGATAACAAGGATGGAGGACTAAGATTAGATGTGGGAGATAATAAAAGTGATTGGAATTATTAAGCCCTTGGTTAATGAATTTTTGACATAAGACTTAAATTGCATGGAATGGTGGATTATTTGTATGATTTTGATGGTTGGTCGAATGATGTTTAATAGGGATTTAGAGTTTTTGTTTTGGATGCTTGTGTAGGTTTGGAACTGGTGACTAGATTAGTCAAGACACAAAGGAGGTTCTCTTGTTCTAGGTCAAAGCTAACAAGATGAGATGCGATTATCTTGTGAATGCAGGGTATGTGTTTTTAGGTCAAGGTGTGGGGATGATTAGGGTTTATAAGTACATGTGATGAGGGGTAGGGATATTAGGAAGGAAGATTGTGAAGAGTTGGGGGAGGATTTTTTTGATTAGTTGATTGAAGATTAAAGATAGGATTTTTTGATTCATATTTTGGATGATTTTTTAGGATATTAGGATCAACGTTGGACGGTTGATTTAGATGATGAGGAGAGGATTGGTTAACATAGGATGTGAGATTTGAAATTTTTGTTAATGTGTTAGATGGTGTGTGGGACTTCATAATCAAAGTGAGATGGTTGAATTTTAGTGGTGGGGGTGATGGGAAAGCCTTGTTAATGGAGTTAGAAAAGAGGTAGGGATTTGGATGGTTGTTTGGAGAAGATGGGGACCGAGGATCATAGGCCATGGTTAGATAGGTCGTGTGGGAGATTAGATTTGGATTATAATTTTTGATTAAGGAAGGTGATGTGTTTAGGATTAGGATTGTGTGATTAGGGATAGTTAATGATGATTACAATTATGTTTGATTGATTAAATTTTTATAAATATATGATGGTTAAGGGTGTTTACAATTAAGCAATAAATGTGAAACACACACTCTATCTAGTTAACTCAAATTCTAATCAAGCTATAAATTTCTTTCAATACCACACAACGAAGATGGTGCCACAATTGACTATCCACCTATGTTGAAATGTTGGGTTGGATAGTCGGTGATCTTGGGAGTGCATCCTCATTGCACTATATCTCGGTATGCACCTAGATGGTTGCCTAATCTAGGATGCACATGCTCACTAGGGGTGTATCCGATATACCTTGTAGTATGTTGGGCCCTAATCCATGTTGTAAGGATGTTGTATGAGGCCTATGTATTGGGACGTGAAATCCACTCACTTCATGCCACTCTTAAAGTAAGCATGTGCTTAGGCAATAATAAAAGGTGTCTAAGAATTTTTCTACCCCAATAGAACACATGGTGTGCCTACAAGCATGGAGATGAAGTCCACCATCACAAGACACTTAGGACTATAAAAATGCATGGATATATCTTCCATGTCACGTTTCCAATACAAAATGAAAAAGGAAAGGTTATATGCTTTTGATTCTCAAGATCGTCTTGGGATGCGAGAGGAGAGCATACATGGTTTTATCTTCGGCATGAACATGCAAAAAGGAAAAATTCACAAAAGGATTATAAATGAAAGATAATGGATGCAAGATAAAACAATTAAAAATTATGTAATGGGGTATTCTATAAGAGGCCCTACAAAACAAAAGGATTAATAGTTTGTTTTAAACCCCAATTTATCGGACTAAATGAGCTATGAAACAAAAAGGATTAGTAGTTTTTAATGATACAATTACAAAAAGCGTTGGATAAATATAAAAATGGATAGAATATCCCCTTCTTGATTAAATAAACCTATGAAAAAATGTTAGACTTGTAAAACACCAAAAGTGAGATTAGATTGGTTATCATTGATGTGAAACTTTTATCGGGATAAAAGCGTTACTTGGTCAAAATAAATACTACAAGTCAAAAGTGCCACTACATTTCAAAAGTGTTGTTAGAAAAAAAAGGGCCAATATACTCAAAAGGGTTGAAACAATAACGAAATCACTAGTTTCTTTAAAGAATTACTAATATATGCTCAAAAGTGGCAAAACGAGAATTAGACAAGGTTAGCAGGAATCAAATTTTAAATTCTATGCAAAAGCATTGATATACAAACAAAAGAACCACTATATATGAGAACACATCACATTATCTTCAAACTCTCCAATATGTAAATGCACTACTTTTCCCCAAATGTGCTACTTTGTGTGAAAATGCGCTTCTTTATCTCGTAAAAGATAGAAATATAGAAAAAATGGAAAATTTAGTATTTTAAGGGTTAAATAACAACTCTAAAGTATTTACAAATGCACCACATGGTTTACAAAATCCTTGTTTAGGAAAAAATAACTTAAACTAACAATTCTAATTGCTAACTCGATAGAGCAAGATCGAAAGGAAGGAGAATATAATATACCCGTGAGATTGTAACTCTCCTCCTTTGATTATGATTGGATTTTCTCTTAAATGGAATCCTTGAATGCTTTGGATTTTTCAATTTAATTTGGCATCACTTCCCTTGATAGATGATGATTTTCTCTTGATAGAAAACTATGAAGATTGAGCTCTTGCTTGAAATTTTGACAGCGTATACATTCAATTGTTCTAGGGTGGTGCAAATGGAGGGTAAACCTTCTATTTATAGTTAGAGGAAGGATAAATCAAGGGTTGGGATTTTTCCATGTTGGAGGAAGATCAATGGTTGAAAATGGATGAGAATGAGGATGAATCTAGAATTATAAAATTCTAGAGATTGAAATAATCCTCTATTGAATTAAAAATTTAATGGAAGAGGACAAATATTTGAGTTTTTATTATAGAAGAGGGAAAATAGAAGAGGCTTCTACGAATAGAAGCTGTTGATGCAAAATCACAGCACCCACGGATGCGATCGGCTTCTAGGTTGATCACTTTGGCATCAGTGTGATTGCACAACATGGAAACCTCTCTCCAAGCGTGGGACTTGTGGCGAGAGAGGAATCTCCAGAGAAGGCTGGTTCCTGCTCCTAAACTACCCGCCACAAGCTATTCCAGTGCAGCAAGCTAATCTAATCCTAATCTAACCATGCCAAGGAGACGAGAGAGAGAGAGACAGAAAGGAAAAGAATAAAAGCCTACACTAAAATAGTGATACTCCGAGAGAAGGAGAATGTTGGACATCTATCAAAACTACCATGGGACAAAGAGAGGTGAGCAATGGGAAGGATGGACGAGATGCATCACGAGCCCAAGGATAGATTTCACACGAAAATGTCCCAAAAATCCATGAACACAGCTCCAAACCTGCAATGAACATTCAAACATGCACAAATACCTGCAATGAAGAGAGGCAAGAAGAGAAACAAGCAAAAATGAGCAAGGATGGACAGATGCATCACAAAACACGTTTTGTTGCTCCAGAAGTTTGCACAGAACATCATTTCAATAATAAAAGGCAAAAATGCCATTACAGAGCAAAGGAGGAGGTTCGAACTCCATTTTCAACCCTAGAGAAGAAAAGAAGGGAGGGCAGAGCAGAAAAGATGAACAACTTGTTATCTCCCTTTTAAAATGAGCCAAATCTGGCTTTATACAATGCATGGGTCGAGCCCAGGAGACAGAAAACATAGGAAAACATGTAAGTAGCCCAACCATTGACCAAAACACATTCTTCATTAAAATCGGTGGTTGAGACATCACTACGGCCATCTTTGAAGAAGAATGCGACCCATGTGCATTAAAGCCCGGTTGTTGAAACGCGCTCGCCATGATCACGCATTAGAGCCGTTTCTCAATTTTCTCTCTCTAGAATGCACCAAAATTCGAGATTGATCCCAGAATCATGTAGAGAATTTCATAAGCTTTCCGTTGATATAAAGAACGTGCAAATCCGAGCTCTGGATCGAAAGTTATGGAGGTCTAAAGTTTTAGGGCACAAAACAGGCGAAAACGGATTTTGAAAATCTTTTCCCGCGCTTCACCACCTGGACGACACGTGGCAGGCTTTGATTGGATACGTAATTCTCTCTCCTCTGCATTTGCATCAGGTTTGGGGAATGCCTCGACATGTGTTTGATGCTTGTGTTTTCCCGACACCCGCTTCCGCCGGTATTGCCAAGTTTTCCTTTGTTTCGGGTTCGGAAGTGTGACTTGCATTTGCATCGGGTATGGGAGGTGGCTCGACATGTTTTCCTCCCATGATTTTCTGACTTGTTTCCCCAACTCCAAGACCTGATTTCCTTTGTGTCGGGCTTTCCAACCCCTCTGACACATTTCTTCCTTTGTCGGGTTTTCCAACCCTTCCGGCATGATTTTTTCCTTGTGGGCCCTAGCTTGGACACGTGGCACTATCCCATTGGTTGGGTCAGTGCTTGAGACCTCACCCTTTGAATTTTGGACTTTTCTCCTTGTGACACGTGTCATGATCTGGTTGGTTCTCGGCCCTTTCGGCTCCTTCGCGCCCTTCGCGTCTTTATGTCCTGGATGTCCCAAACTGCCCGGGCCAAAAACTTCCGATCCGCCCGAAATGGGCTTCCTCGTCCCTCATTTGGCTGATGACATGGCGTTGTTTGATTGGCTTTTGGCTCCTTGGCGATCCACGTCCCCGCGTCCCTTCATATCGGATGTCCCAAAGACGAACTCTGTTTGGCCGAAGCCGGCGATTCGCGTCCATTTGTCCCAGATGTCCCAGTGCTTCGTGGGACAAATTCTTCCGGTTCACCCGATCCGGCCGATTCGCATCTTTTTGTCCCACTTGTCCCACATTGTTTGAATCGAAGTTCTCCATTTCGGTGATTCGGGTGGTTCACATTCATTTGTCCCGAGATGTCCCGGCGAGTTAGTTGATTTTCTTCTCTCTTGACTTGGTCGGCTTCTCGCGCCGCGCCGCGTACTTGTCCCGAGATGTCCCTTTGCTTCATGGGCCACTGGAGGATTTTCGCCGATCCGCGCCTTGACGTACCAAATGTCCCGACTCTCCTAGGACAAGGACTTAGCCATTTTTCGTGATTTTTCCTGGATCAATCTACTTGCCTTCTACAAATTTTTCCGAATTTTCTCAGAGCTCGTTCTTTTTGACCTGGACAGGGAAGTTAGAAAAATTTCTGAAGGGACCCTAGAAACATGATTTTTTTATTTGAATCAATTTATCTGCACTGGGACTTGAGAATTCGATGCATGTTATCAAATTAACCCAGGGGGTGAATTTTGGATAACAAAAGCCTCTTGATTTGGGGGAACCTTTAGCTATTGATTAGGTGAAATTAATTCTATTTAGTTGAGTTATTAGATGAAGAGGCTATGTGTAGAGTAGGCATAAATTAGGTGGTAGGTGGGTGGTAATTTTAAATTCCTAGAAAATAATTAATAGGGATTAGTTAGTGGGATTTCAAAATATTATTAGTGTATTAATATGACTAAGGGTATGATGGGATTTTAGAATGAATACTAAAAATAGTTAGAATATAATAATTAATTAAAATATTATATCGCTAGTGATAGGAAAGGGATTAATAATGTAAAATGAATGTATTATTTTCTAAACGATCGTGTAAACATTTTACATGTCTACATTTTTCTCCCTCTTTGAATTTGATATTCGGAGAAATGAGAGAAAAAAGTGCTACTACAGGTCAAAAACAACTTTGTTAGATAACACAAAGCGCAAATATACTCAAAATTGATGAAATAATAACAAAAGTGCTAGTTTCTTGACAAAAGTGCCAAAACAAAAATAGACAAGTTTGAGAAGGAATCAAATTTTATATTCTATAAAAAGAACTGATATAGAGACAAAAGTGCTGCTATATTCATAAATGTACCGGTTTATCTACAAACACCGCAATATGCAAATGCACTACTTTGAGTGAAAACATGCTTCTTTTTCTACAAAAGATAGAAACACAAAAAAAATGGAAATTTTAGGGTTTTAGGGTTAAATAACAACGCTATAGTATTTACAAATACCCCACATGGTTTACAAAAGCCCTATTTCAGGCCAAAAGCACTTAAATGGAAGAATTTCACAAAAAAATAAATTTCAATGGATAAATCTTTTAAAAAATCAAATTTGGACAGCTTGTTTTTAATATGAAATGCTACTAAAAGAAATCAAAATTTTGGGGGCTAAGTCCCATTGTGGGAAAAAACATTTAGACAAAAAGAGATTTTAGTATGTAAATGAAAACCAATAAATTAACTAAACTAATCCCTAAACTAACAATTCTAATTGCTACCTCAGATAGAGCAAGATGGAAAGGAATGAGAATATAATACCTGCACTTACCTATGAGATTGTAACTCTCCTCCTTTGATTATTCTTTGATTTTCTCTTGGATGGAATACTTGAATGCTTTAGATTTGATTATTTAATTTGGAATCCCTTCCCCTTGACAGAGATGATAATTTTTTCTTCATAGATGACTATGAAGATTGAGTTCTTTCTTGAATATTTTGATAGCATATACATGCAATTGTTCTAAGGTGGTGCAAATGGTGTGTCAACCCTCTATTTATAGTTATACGAAAATCAATTCCTGAAAATGGATGAGAATGAGGAAGAATCTAGAATTATAAAATTATGGAGATTGAAATAATCCTCCATTGAATTAAAAATTCAATCGAAGAGGAGAAATATTTGAATTTTTTATTATAGAAGATGGAAAAGAGAAGACGCTTCTAGAAATATAAGCCTCTTGATTTGGGGGATCATTTAGCTTGTGGTTAGGTGAAATTAATTGTATTTAGTGGGGTGATTAGATGGAGAGGCTAGGTGTAGAGTAGGCATAGAGTAGGTGGTAGGTGGGTGGTAATTTTAAATTCCTAGAAAATAGTTAATAGGGATTAGTTAGTGGGATTTAAAAATATTAATGATGTATTAATATGACTAAGGGTATGATGGGATTTTGAAATGAATAGTAAAAATAGTTAGAATATAATAATTAATTATTATATGGTTAGTGATAGGAAAGGGATTAATAATGTAAAATGAATGTATTATTTGCTAAATGATCATGTCGACATTTTACATGTCTATATTGTTACCATATTTGAATTTATATTATGGAGAAATGACAGAACAAAAGTGCTACTATAGGTCAAAAACATTGTTAGAGAACAAAAAGCTCCAATATACTCAAAATTGATGAAATAGTAACAAAAGCACTAGTTTCTTGACAAATGTGCCAAAAGAGAAATAGATAGACTTATCAGAATAAAATTTTAAAGTCTATACAAAAGTGTTAATATAGGGACAAAAGTTCCACTTTATCTGCAAACACTTTAAAATTGAAATGCACTACTTTGTGTGCAAATGTGCTACTTTGCACGCAAATGCGCTACTTTGTCTACAAAATACGGAAAAAGAAAAAAATGACAATTTTGGGTTTTAGGGGCTAAAAAAATTTGCTGAAGTATTTACAAATGCAAAATGGGGTTTACAAAATTGTTGTTTCATGTCAAAAGTCTTTGAAATGAGAATACTATTAGAAAAATTTGAAATTTCAAGTGGTAAATCTAAACAAAAATTCAAATAGATTTTTATAATTTTAAATTCTACGAGAAAAATAGAATAAAATTTGGTGGGTAAGCCCCACTATGGGTGCTAAAATGTAATGTAAGAAAAGATTAGTTAGTGAAAATATAGTAAAATAGATAAATTGTTCTTGTATGCTATACTTCTAAAAAAACCTCATATAGACCAATGGATTGAAAAGAAAGAGAAGAAAAATACCGAAATTACCTACAAGTTACAAATATCCTCCCTTGATGTGTTGGATTTTCTCTTAGAAGGAGGTTGGATTGTTGATTTCTTGCTTCAGATTTTGGAGTCACTTGGGCAACACCTCCCCTTGATTGTTTGATAATTTCTATGGATGAAGATCAAAGATTGGATGATGATAGATGAATGATGGATTGATTGATTGTGATGAATAAAAGAGTATATTTTTGTTATGGATTCTTAATATTGTTCCAAGCTTGTTCTCATGGAGGAGAAGAGCTAAATTTATAGTTAATGGGTGGAGGATTCAATGGCTAAGATGAAGCCATGTTGGATTTGGATCAAGGGTGGAGAATGCATGTGAGGATTGGAATTCTCTAGAATGGAGGATTCTAGAATTTGAATTCAAAATCCATGTAGGGAAGAAGCTTCCATTGAATTAAAAATTCAATGGAAGGAGAAGGTTAAAGAGGCTTCTAGATTTAGAAGCCTCTAGATTTAGAGGTGTGAGAATGTGATTAGATTATTATTAGATTAGGTTAATAAATGATGTTTAGGGGTGAGGTTACATGGAAGGATAGGTGCATGGATGTGTAGGGTAGGTGGGTTGGTAGATGTAGGAATATTAAATTCCTAGGAAATGTTAATGAAGAATTAAAATAGGATAATAGGATATAATAATGGATTTATGAGACTAATGATAAAATGAAATAAGACAATGGATTTAATGATTAATGATGAAATGTTAGGATAAATAATGATAAATGGTAAATAGGATAAAATGGATTAAATAATAATAATAATTAATTTTATGATTAATTATTATACGGGTGATGTTGGGCTATTGTTGGGACATGTTAATCATAATTAAGCATGTCAATAGTTGCAATGATGACCTCTACCCTATGTAAGTTTCTTAGGTGAGCTTTGTTATGCGTGTCATCTTTCTGGTGAAGGCAATCATTTCTCATCTTTTGATATATGTGGGTCCATGTTGATAAAAACGTCTTTTGTTTTGTTGAATTACCCAATTCATTCCCATGTGATGTTGTGTATATAACAATGTATGTCAATAAATAATTATTCCAATATTTCTACTGTGTTGTATTTGTGTGCCATATTTGTGGGCATTACATTTGGTATCAAAGCAGAGGTTCATGCTCCCAAAATTCTAGGACAGATTGGAGTTGTGATAATTGTGCATAGTGGTGGAGGAGATGGGAAGATTAATGCAATATATTTTGTGATGTGACAAACATTGTACATGGGATCTTAAGAATGCACCTATTGTGCATGAAACTTAAGAGTGCTTTTGTTATGATGTTGATGTTCTTGTGATGAGAGCAATCACTCTCTTTTTCATGAATTCAATGTGAATTTCACGCGTGATGTACCACCTTGTTATGTGAAAATAATTTGATTTTGGTTTGTGAAGTGTTTGAGTGTTTTGTTATTTTGTGATATAAATGTGTGTTACTTATGTTGTATGACAAAATTATTGCATAGTGAATTAGATTGTATCTTGATGTCACCACCGTGTTGTGATGTATCATGTTGTGTCGGCATGTTGTCTTGTAAACTTTTTAAGCTTTGTGATATTAGTCACTCAGTTTATCATACATATGTTTAATGTGTTATTTGATTGATTCATATCATGAATTAGGCAAATATGGTGATCGTATGACCCTTATTATACTGTAATTGCACTTTTGGTGTGTTACACGGAAATGTGATGTCTTTTAAACCGTGAAAGTAATGTTGTGTTATACCATCTAATTATACCATGCGTAAGATGCTATGGTTGATGTGTGTAAATCACCATTGTGTTGTTAATGTTGTTATGTGTTATGTTGTCAACCCTACAATAACTCATCCTAAGGGAATCAATCGAAAAAAAGTGTATTTGTGGAGAGAGGAAATGAGTACCATTGACTAGTAACTCAAGGATGGTATTACATAGGAAGTGGAGTCTTACATGGACTAAAAACCCACTACTATCCATTTGGTATGCATGAAACTTTCCCAACGAGCTCCATATATATTATGTTTCACGAACACCCTAGGCTAAGCAAATGGCGACATGTACCTTCCTATCTCTTCCTATATATTTTTCATATAGATGACCTATGTGTACCCACTGTAGAGTTGACCAGAGACTCAAGCCAAGTATGAGATAGGAAGTGGAGTCTTACATAGAATGAAAACCCACTTATTGTTGTTTTGTATGCATGACATTTTCCCAATAGGCACTATGTATATTTTGTTTCATGAACACCTTAAGATCAATAGATGCTAACATGAAACCTTTACTCTTAGACTATTTTTAGACTATTTTGAGCCCTATGGGATTATGGATGGGTGATTCAAATAGAAATTATGGAAATTAATATACATATTCCGAGTTAGACTCAATGGTGGATGAGATCTAAGGTACTTGTGATGTTGTTTTTCTATTTTTTTAATGAGTTGAGGCTCAATATTTGAGTGCTAAGAACTCCATAAGTACCCCTTTGGTGAACATATAAGGCAACATAGTGATTATAATGTGATATTTCTCTATATGTGTTTTATTCAAAAAATTTACTTTAATTTTCTCTTTTGTTTCTTGAACTATCACATTATTCTATTTAACTTTTGGTTGAGTTATTGTTTTCAATTGCAGAAATTTTATCCGATTGTTGCATTAACATGATGATTTTTAACACTAACTAAGGCTAGTTAGCCATTTATTTTTCTTGATTGAGATTTGAATTTTAGTTAAAATTATTCCTTGAGTTTCAATATATTTTCTTCCTTGGCTCAATGCTATTGAATTTGATGCCACTAGGAATTTTTTTATTGTTTTAGCATGAAGGTTCTAATTTTGTTATCTGTTGTAATAGGGAAATGGGTTCACTAATGATTGGTGGTATCCATGGGCTTGCTTTGTTGTATGGGGGTACGCCTAATGAGTTCTGAGATAACTCGTAGGTTGTTTAACCACATGTTATTATGTCACTTGGGTTAGAGGTGTTTAGACTCTATGTGCCTAGGGCTTATGGGGGTTCATTAGCTAGACAATATCCTAGCACATGAGTTCATATTGAGCTAATTAAAATTAACAAAAGTAACGAAAATATATCAAGTAGAAATGAGGGGTGAAAATGTTTAATTTATTAATATTTTGAAGCAGCTATTATGGGTAGGCGCAGAGAGGTGGGCCAAAGGAAAGGGAGGTTTAATTTTAATATAAAACTTAAACATTTCAACCTTAGTTTTTAAAACTAAATACCTTATAATTGTAATTTGAGTGTGGTCATAAAGTTAAATTATAATATCTTTTTGAAGAAATAAATCTTAGTTAAGAGGTTCTTAACCAAGAAATAATAAGATGGTAGAAAAATAGGATTGAGTATGTTTTTCAACACAAGTGATATTATTTGTACATCGTAATTATTTGAAGAACTATTGATAAATGATTAAAGCTTAACATTTATAAGGTAACTTGTAATAGGTCTTGAATGGATTGCAACTATCTTTCAAGAGAAAATGTATATTAATTTTTTTGAGAAATCTAATATATTTTATGTTTAATATATTAGTCTAGAAATAAAAAGGGTAAATAAAATAGTCATAGAAAAATGGGTAAGTGAGGTACATGGAGAAAATGGGGGTATTTTCATTCTAATAATATAATAGGAGGGTATTATTAATTGAATAATTAGAGGTAAAAACTAGAGTTAAGGGTATTCTTTATTACCCTTCGAACGAATGTGTTATACCATACTTTTACTAAGTGAACCCTCCATGCTAGGGCCATAGGGTGGCTGACCTCTTTTGTAGAGTGAATTTTTTTTTCTTTGGGAGGTATATGGATTTTTTTGGGAGGCTTATGGAGATTGGGATGTTTATGCATTATGTATTATGATTTATGTATACTCATGTGGGTCTTATTAGTTTTTTTAATGTTGAGGATTGATACTCCTCATTGATGGTATGATGTTGATTTCTTATTGACACTATGTATCTAAAATTATGGTTTCGATTTGTGTGAAACCTTTGGATGTCTACTATTGGGAATTCCATTTTGTTATAATATGCTTGTATCACAAGTACTTTTGTGTTTGGGGAATATATGTTATAAGTACTATGTTGTGTGGACTGTGTGTGGTTTTCCCATGGTTGGTTTGAGGTCTTGTGAAGTGATACAATCATGAAAGTATGTAACAATATGTCTTGTGGACCATTCGTGTTGTATTTGATATCCGTGTGGCATATTGATGTCAATTACTATTGGGCACCCACATATATAAGGCAATTGAAATTATAAACAATGAACATTAAGAAATATAGATTAAGAAATGTTGTAAAGGAAAAGACTATGTAACAAAATAAAAGAGAACTATCGATCTTCAAAGAACATTAAGAACTTGTCAAACATTTCTTCTTCCTTATGGTCACATTTTAATGAAAGGTATCTTTTCATTGGTAGCATGAGCCATTGATTGTTTCCTCCTTTCTTATGAGTACCCTCTTCTAACCTTGAAATTTTATTGCATCAAGGAGGATGCTCCTATAAGAGGATGAAGGTGTAGTGCCCATCATCGGTCATTACCTATTCTTCCTTCATTTTAGAAATCCAAAGATCATAATAACCAATCTCTCTCCTCAATGTGGGGCTAGTGTAGTTTCATTTGTCAATTTTCATATAAGATCTCAATCTCAAACCTCACTCGATATGATCTCGGATC